>JACEFZ010008738.1:0-182755 GCA_014155875.1 Cepaea nemoralis
TCAAACATTATAACCCCTTCCCCCATGCCCCCCTCTTAAACACAGTAAGAATAAAACATTAGAACCCTGTCCCCAGATCTTAAACACAGTTATAAAAAATAAACCATTAGAATCCATGTTCCCCCAGATTTTAAAAAGTACGAATCAACATTGAACCCCTTCCCCCAGATTTTAAACACAGTTTAGAATCAACATTAAAATCCATGGCCCCCCAGATCTTAAACACGTACAAAAACCAACAGAATTTATGTCCCCCAGATTTTAAAACACATACAAAATCAAACATTAAAACTCCTGTCCCCCGATCTTAAAACATTATAAAATCAACATTAGAACTCCATTTTCCCCCCAATCTTAAACACATACAGAACCACAGAATTCACCCCCCCATTTTTTTTTTTTTTTAAACACAGTACAGAATCAAATTAAAACCCCATGTCCCCCTTTTTTTAAACACGTACAAATCAACTTAAAATCCGTTCCCCCAGATCTTAAAAACACAAAAAACAGACCAACAGAACTTTTTCCCCCCCGATTTTAAACACAGTACAAAAAAAAATTAAAACCCATTTTCCCCCCCAATTTTAAAACAGACAAAACCAAACAAAATTTCATGCCCCCAGATTTTAAACACAGTACAGAATCAACATTAGAACTCCATGTCCCCCAGATCTTAAACACAGTTATAGAATCAACATTAGAACTCCATGTCCCCCAGATCTTAAAAACACAGTACAGAACCAACAGAACTTCATGTCCCCCAGATTTTAAACACAGTACAGAATCAACATTAGAACTCCGTCCCCCGACTTAAACCAGACAGATAAAACATTAGAACTCCTGCCCCCCAGATTTTTAAAAACGTAAGAATAAACATTAAAAACCCCATGCCCCCCAGATTTTAAAACAGACAGAATAAAACATTAAACCCTTTTCCCCCAGATCTTAAACACAGTACAGAACCAACAGAACTTCATGTCCCCCAGATTTTAAACACAGTACAAAATCAAATTAGAACCCATGTCCCCCAGATTTAAAACCCAGTTTAGAATCAACATTAGCTCCATGTCCCCGATTTAACACAGTTATAGAATCAAATTAAAAACTTATGTTCCCCTATTAAACACAGTACAGAATCAACATTAGAACTCCATGTCCCCCAGATTTTAAACACAGTACAGAAGCAACATTTGAAACATTCGGACGAAGTTGCTCCCCAGGGAGGATCTCTGTGTTGTGCTTATCTTGGCAAGTGCAGTGTATTCCCTAAACTTTGGTTACATTCCTGTAGCTACAGGCGGATCGATCCGGGCAAGTCTCCCGCCAGCCCATGTGTTTACTAGCTGTTGGTGGTGGTTTGTTGTGGTGATGATGTTGTCATTGATAATGTTGTTAATCATGTTTGTGTGTTGTATGTATGGTGTTGTATGTATGGTGTTGTATGTATGGTGTTGTATGTATGGTGTTGTTGAGCGCGGTATTGTTGTTGGTCATGATTGACATCATTTGCTGAATTGTGTCCCACGGTTTCGTCAAGTCTGTGGCTCAGCACATCCGACTACTTCGTCAAGCATTATTTCGGGTTTGCTTTTCCTAGACTTCGACTGTCCCCAGTCTACCTACAAGACAGAAAGTTTGTCTTTTTTTCCCGTCTGGTTACTATCCATTGACTAGTCCGACACGAGGGACGCTTCCAGTAGCAGCGCTACAGTCGGCATAGCTCTTGGGGTTATTGGAACACGCAACCCCTCTACTGCTGTTGGAGGGGTGGTTGTGACTATATGGTTATTCAAAACGACGTATTCCCTAAATGAATGTAAACACAGAAGCCACACACAAGATGTTGCACGATTTATTGCCTGGCATATCTCGCTGCATCTCGTCAGGTACATACTGCAGAGGTGTATACCATATGAAGTGGATAATACTGAAACTGAAACAGTTCAAACCCATAGTCATGGGTATTGTTCCAATGTGGAACATCTGTTATCCCACGTAATTTCACATTTACAACGAAAGCTTTCTGTTTGCACAAAACCGGCTGCAACCGCCTAATTGCCAACGTCTCACTATATTTCAGCAATCGTTTATTGTTCGTCGGCCCTAAGCCTTGGTTGGCAATTGGTCTAGTATCTGAAACTTCGACAGGCGGACAGTTAGAGCATTACTTTGGTGATCCAGCACCTTCTGTAGCTTGTTTTGTTCGAGATGTATTGGTGTTACCTTTCTTCTGGAGTGAACTGAGAAGGCCGAGAGGGAGATCATGCTTAATGGGCAACAGATGGTCTCTACTACTCAGCCCAGGCTTTATACCGGTCTCGGAATCAAAGCGAGGGGTAGCAGTTACGGGTTGTAAGTCCTTGTCAGTTGGCGTAGACAGGGGCGCCACGGGTTGCTATTGACGGTGGGAGACACCTACAGTTACATTTGCTACCGCCATAAGTTTTGAAGCTCAATGTAACAAGATATCGCCTGTCTAGATGGCCAGGTGCCAGTACAGTGTGTATTGTACATCGAATGCAGTAAACGAAACGCTTTTTGTTTTCTTTGTTCACGCTATGCCCATATTTTATGAGATGACGAAGACTCCGTTTTATATTTTATATTATACATGTTTTGTTATTACTGTTGTGGTTGTTATGTTGTCTGCAGATTATGTTCTTATAGAACTTTCTTTCTTGAAGAACTAAATTATTATAGCTTTGGAGTCCAGTTGATTGGTGATGCTGGTATGCACCTGCTTCTACACTGTCCGACTGACTAACTGCTTTGCCCGTTGTACATGAAACTGGGGAAATCATGTTGGTTTGTGTGTGCCCTAGTTGTAACGTCAAATGTGTTTCTTGTAGTTGTGACTTCAAATGTCTCTGTCCTGGCTGTGACATCAAATATCTCTGTTCTAGTTGTGACATCAAATTTCTATGTCCTATGTGTTAATTTCATTCCCGTGCCTTTAATTCCTCCTGGCCCAGGTTGGTATTATTTGAAAGTTAGAACCTGGCACTTGAACAGCTCACAAAAATATGGCTCCGACGACTGGCTTTGATTAAATCCGCAGCTTTCACGTGTTTACGTGTACAGCCTCCATTATCTGCCTTTGTCAATGCGTCTTCTTGCTTCTTCACGTGTTTACGTGTACAGCCTCCATTATATGCCTTTGTCAATGCGTCTTCTTGCTTCTTCACGTTTCACAATTCAGTGCAAGGTCAGACGTCCGTGTATGGACGTGAGGTGGTGCCGCCACTGACTTCCCAGCGGTGACCATGTCTACGGAGTGCGACCATGTCTGTCCTGCATAATTGTTACTTGGCTGGCCATACTCTCAGCAGTTGTTGCCTGCCAGTACTCAACACTTGGCTTTCAAGAATATCACTGTGGTAAGCGTGTTTACACACGTGCACGGGTACACACCGCGGAGCCATGGACGACAGCAAGAAGCGCCGTGACTGTGTCTACTCTGTCCTTCTTGCTGTTTCGGATTTGTTTTGTTTTTTTTAAACAAACGTCTTCTTTGCGTATATCTTTGCTTGTACATGGTCCCCCCTCCCCCTCCCGTTGCTCGCTTTGAACTCTAGCGTAGTCAACACTGGACTGATTTCTGCGCATGGGATAGCTTTCCCTATTGTCCCTCGATATCAGGCGAAGCCCACTCCTACTTCTGAGGTACTTGTAATTTACGTTCCCAAGTCAAGGTCGAGAATCAAAATTTTCAACCAATTGACCGGTGTAGGGGTTGAACCCGCTACTTCGTCATTAGCACACCGGAAGTTTAAGAACGAGCGTCCCTACCCATTCGGTCATACCGCCCCCCGCGTGTACATGCAATAGTTGCTTTGTATTATGCAACAACTACGGTTGTGTTTGAGTAAATTAGATTAAGAAAGCATTGTTCAAAAGCCATTCCAAAGCCCCTCTTCTCAAAAGAGGGATAAATCACAAGAGTTTGAACCAATTGTTCCTGCAGTAGAGCTTCCATGAGACCGTAGTTTGTGGAGTCACAGACAAAAGACAGATGAAAGTCGCTGCACTGTGAGGCAGGAGGATTACAGCAACTGTTGGACTACAGTGGCTGAATGGGTGGGACCACAGACGTTCAGAAAGCCATATCTTGTCAGGGAGGCGCGTTGCCGTGTAGAGAATGAGTGCAGAATCCTACAGTGTTATCTGCTGGAGTTGCATCTATGATCTGATAGTTAAAGACATACCATTTTGTTTGACCATCTCAGGCACTGGATTCCTGCTGGCCACGTTGATCACCAGCCTAGCCATGCTGCTGGCCAGCCTGTCTGCAGTGTCCGGCCTGAGCACGGTGTCCAACCTGTGCTACCAGGCACTGCCCTCCAGCAAGGCATCCATCTATGAGTTCCTGACTGGCCGCTACTCCACACCTCACAGCAGCCAGGTCACCTGGGACTTGGACTGAGCCGCAGACGGTGGGCAAAGCCATGACATTCGGGGTCAGGGTAAGTCTGCACTGTGCTGTTGGGGTGTGTTCTACTCTTTAGACTCTTTATTGGATTCAATGTTATCAGGGTCAGGGTAAGTCTGCACTGTGCTGTTGGTGTGTGTTCTACTCTTTAGACTCTTTATTGATTCAATGTTATCAGGGTCAAGGTAAGTCTGCACTGTGCTGTTGGTGTGTGTTCTACTCTTTAGACTCTTTATTGATTCAATGTTATCAGGGTCAAGGTAAGTCTGCACTGTGCTGTTGGTGTGTGTTCTACTCTTTAGACTCTTTATTGATTCAACGTTATCAGGGTCAGGGTAAGTCTGCACTGTGCTGTTGGTGTGTGTTCTACTCTTTAGACTCTTTATTGATTCAACGTTATCAGGGTCAGGGTCAGTCTGCAATGTGCTGTTGGTGTGTGTTCTACTCTTTAGACTCTTTATTGATTCAATGTTATCAGGGTCAGGGTAAGTCTGCAATGTGCTGTTGGTTTTATTGATTCAACGTTATCAGGGTCAGGGTCAGTCTGCAATGTGCTGTTGGTGTGTGTTCTACTCTTTAGACTCTTTATTGATTCAATGTTATCAGGGTCAGGGTAAGTCTGCAATGTGCTGTTGGTGTGTGTTCTACTCTTTAGACTCTTTATTGATTCAACGTTATCAGGGTCAGGGTCAGTCTGCAATGTGCTGTTGGTGTGTGTTCTACTCTTTAGACTCTTTATTGATTCAACGTTATCAGGGTCAGGGTAAGTCTGCAATGTGCTGTTGGTGTTTGTTCTACTCTGGAGACTACACCTTTTCCCATTGATTTTTCCAGTTGTCACGATATTCGCCAATGCCTCTCAGCTCATCATATAACCAAAGAAAGCTGTTTCTATCTTATTGTTGTAGATCATGCTTTAGTTTCTTTAGCCTCATCCAGGCCATCATTGTTAGTTACTCTGGTAGTCCAAGGAATTCGCAACATTCGTCTGAGGAATCCTTATCTCCATTGCTTCTAATTTCTTCTAACGTACCGTGGCCTATTTACCAGACTACACTTACAGTGGTTGCAGTACTTTCTGAGAAGTCAGTATTAAATCATATGTATGACTTGCTGTCCATTCCATTTGTGGGCGAGAGAGAGAGAGAGAGAGAGAGAGAGAGAGAGAGAGAGAGAGCGAGAGCGAGAGAGAGAGAGAGATGGTATGAGTAAATATTTGTTAGTGAATTTGTGATTGTTTGTGGGTATATGTGTGTATGCGAGGGATTGTGTATTTGTGTGTTATTTATTGAATGGATGTATAACCGTGACAGTTTGTGTAAATGTTGTATTTAAGTCTGTGCGTGTATGCATATATGTGCTTTGGCATGTGTGCGTGTCTGTGCGTATGTATGTGTCGGTCTGCCCGCCTGCCTGTCTCATATATGTAATATGCATCGTTTTTGTTCGCAACATTCATTTGACAATATTTTTTCTATGTAAATGTAACATGCACAATGGATAATGGATGTTTTAGAGATAAGAGATTAGAAGTGTCGAATGTAAGACTGGCCTGGGGCTCGCGTGCCCAATTTGTGGCCCTTTGAAAATACAGTTTGTTCTTTCGTAGGTTCTAGTATTTCTATAAGATACCTCTGGTACTCTGTGTGTTAACCTACGGTGGAATGTTCAGTTATCAATCGATGTGAAGCAGTGAGCTGTGACTGACTGTTTCCAACCGTGACCAGACATGTACCCCCACACATCAGCTGTTCCAACTGTGACCAGACATGTACCCCCACACATCAGCTGTTCCAACCGTGACCAGACATGTACCCCCACACATCAGCTGTTCCAACCGTGACCAGACATGTATCCCACACATCAGCTGTTCCAGCCGTGACCAGACATGTACCCCCACACATCAGCTGTTCCAACCGTGACCAGACATGTACCCCACACATCAGCTGTTACCAACCGTGACCAGACATGTACCCCACACACCAGCTGTTCCAACCGTGACCAGACATGTATCCCCACACATCAGCTGTTCCAATCGTGACTAGACATGTACCCCACACATCAGCTGTTCCAACCGTGACCAGACACGTACCCCACACATCAGCTGTTACCAACCATGACAAGACATATACCCCACACATCAACTGTTCCAACCGTGACATGTGCCCCCACACAACAGCTGTTACCAACCGTGACCAGACATGTACCCCACACATCAGCTGTTCCAACCGTGACCAGACATGTACCCCCACACATCAGCTTGTCCAGCGAGCCTCGGTAGCGTCGTGACTCGCCTGCCGGCCTGTTGGGTATGAGTTCCATCCGCTTCTGTGCTTATTCTCGTTTTTTTCCAATTGAGCTGGGCTCTTAGGTTGACTCAGTCTATAATGGTACGAAGATATGTCTTGGGAAATAAAGACGGCCGGTGAGATACTGACCACATCACTCATCTACTGCTTATTGGCCTATACAAATATAGATCTAGCACTGTGTGCCTACAGCGCTTTAAGGCATATGAAAGAGACCTACACTTAACCTGTTATAAGCTTGTCAAACGGTGGTTTTCCAGCGCTGGACTCAGAATGCATTCTTCCGTTCTCATTCCACTACCCAGCTGTAATATAGTGCTGTCAGTGTGAGCCGCAGGGACTTGGACCTGCCAGATCTTCAGGCTTGTTCTTGAACAGATCCTAGCTGCTTCTGGAGACGGCTCACTCCAGGTCATGAAATCCGACCTGACAGTGAGCGCTGCCCATTTCTCATCCCACAAATCAATATTTTCCTGTCTTAGCTAGCCCATACGCGGAATACATAACGAAATTATTTCCTCGGTGTTTGAGTGTCTGGGGCTCGTGTCTGTGTAATTTAACTACACGGCTTTTGAGTATCCGCCTTATCTGTATAGTTTAACTACTACACTTTTCAGTATCCACGGCTCTGTTTCTATGGCACGTTACACCCTCCTTAGGTATTTATAATGCCCATGTTAAACACTGCCTCAGTGAGTCATTTGTTATTGATTATTTTTCATGCGTTTAAATGTTCTTTTGTTGTCAAAAGTTGCTTCATAAGTGATGTTGAATGAAAGAATGTATGAGAGGAAATAGAGAAGAAGGGCAGAATGTCAGACGGGCCTGCGTGCCCAATTCTTAACCCTTTGAAAATAAAGACTTATTATTATTATTATTATTATTATTATTATAGTTTCACTACTAAACATTTGAGTATCCACGGCTCTACATCTGTATAGTTTCACTACTAAACTTTTGAGTATCCACGGCTCTGTTATCTGTATAGTTTAACTATTACACTTTTGAGTATCCACGGCTCTGTTATCTGTATAGTTTAACTATTACACTTTTGAGTATCCACGACTCTGTTATCTGTATAGTTTAACTATTACACTTTTGAGTATCCACGGCTCTGTTATCTGTATAGTTTAACTATTACACTTTTGAGTATCCACGACTCTGTTATCTGTATAGTTTAACTATTACACTTTTGAGTATCCACGGCTCTGTTATCTGTATAGTTTAACTATTACACTTTTGAGTATCCACGGCTCTGTTATCTGTATAGTTTCACTACTATACTTTTGTGTATCCACGGCTCTGGTATCTGTATAGTTTCACTACTAAACATTTGAGTGTCTATGGTTCTAGTATCTGTATAGTTCAACTACTACACTTTTGAGTATCCACGGCTCTGTTATCTGTATAGTTTAACTACTAAAAATTTGAGTATCCACGGCTCTGTTTCTATATATTTTCACTACTAAACATTTGAGTATCCACGGCTCTGTTATCTGTATAGTTTCACTACTAAACTTTTGAGTATCCACGGCTCTGTTATCTGTATAGTTTAACTATTACACTTTTGAGTATCCACGGCTCTGTTATCTGTATAGTTTAACTATTACACTTTTGAGTATCCACGACTCTGTTATCTGTATAGTTTAACTATTACACTTTTGAGTATCCACGGCTCTGTTATCTGTATAGTTTAACTATTACACTTTTGAGTATCCACGACTCTGTTATCTGTATAGTTTAACTATTACACTTTTGAGTATCCACGGCTCTGTTATCTGTATAGTTTAACTATTACACTTTTGAGTATCCACGGCTCTGTTATCTGTATAGTTTAACTATTACACTTTTGAGTATCCACGGCTCTGTTATCTGTATAGTTTCACTACTATACTTTTGTGTATCCACGGCTCTGGTATCTGTATACGTTTCACTACTAAACATTTTGAGTGTCTATGGTTCTAGTATCTGTATAGTTCAACTACTACACTTTTGAGTATCCACGGCTCTGTTATCTGTATAGTTTAACTACTAAAAATTTGAGTATCCACAGCTCTGTTTCTATATATTTTCACTACTAAACATTTGAGTATCCACGGCTCTGTTATCTGTATAGTTTCACTACTAAACTTTTGAGTGCCTACGGCTCTGGTATCTGTATCGTTTCACTGCTAAACATTTGAGTGTCTACGGCTCTGTTATCTTATAGTTTCACTGCTAAACTTTCGAGTATCCACGGCTCTATTATCTGTATAGTGCCACTACTAAAACTGCAGCGACGTCGGTTCTCGACTCAACTCAACTCAACTCAGCTCAATTTCAGATGTAGGATAATTTTCAAAGGAACAAGCAGAAGAAGAAGAGCGAAGAGTAAGGAGACACAAAAGAAGAAGGAGGATAAAGGGAGGTTGAGGAGAAAGAGGAAAAGAAGAAAAGGAACAACAAGATTGTGAAAAATGAAACGTTCACAGATAATCTCCGTGTGTATGTCTTGTCCACGATGAGTGTTCCAATAGGTTGTTTCACCCGCTACTTGGTCTCCATGTAAAATATTAAGTCCGTCTCTACTAGAAGTAGTGTGTATGGACTACGCTCGAGTTTAAAGCGAGTGATCGCCAAAAATGTTAAGTGAAATCAGCCATCTCCAGCCTCGGACTTGAGGTAGTGAAATCAGCCATCTCCAGCCTCGGACTTGAGGTAGTGAAATCAGCCATCTCCAGCCTCGGACTTGAGGTAGTGAAATCAGCCATCTCCAGCCTCGGACTTGAGGTAGTGGGCTTGTAGGCTCAATTTTCGCTGAGAATCAGATTTCTCTGACTTACTTCTTCTCGCATCTCAAATCAGTTTAACATTTCACCAGCTACTCTGACAGCGGCGATGTTGTTCGTGCTGCGCTGTATCAATTAAGGGAATCGAATATTCTGGAAGTCTCAAATCTTCTTTAATGCTGTGCAATGTCTTATATTGAACGCAGTCGAAGGTCTTACTCTAGTCTGTTACATCTACCAAAACACTGCGTCTTCTAACATTAGCATATACTATAGTCTGTTTACTTTTTTCTGCCCCAATATAAAATTCCATATCTCAGTAACCAACTGAGGGAAAATTATGAGATTTAGCATATAACCTTATCATTATGTCCACCCAACAAAAAAAATTTTGTTCTGGAGATTGTACAGCAGATTTCAATGTTTGTTTATATGCGGTATATAATTTACGGGTCAGATATTAAGTCCATAATTTTAAAAGTATTACACCTTCACCAAGACACATCCGCGCTTTTTTTTTTTTTTTATTGTCTCGTGATTTCCGTTTTGGCACAAACTGCGCGCAGTTAAATGGGATTGTTCAGAGATGTCGTCAATGTGGGTTCTTTCATGAAACGTGATTGTATAAATAAATATATAAATAAATCTTACCATTAATATAATATTAATAGCTAATGTTTGAATATGTGAATATTGTTCAATGGGATTGAATGTGAAATTGTGTACACTTCAAAGCATTGCTATGAAGTTGTGCATATATTTTTGTCAAGAAGCTGATCGCAGGAAACTGTTTCATACTGTTACAAATCCCGAAAAAGAACAGTGCATGCATTGGGTTTGAGTAAACGGTCATTTCGTCGATGGGTGCAAGAATCTGGAATGAAACCGACACGCGATAAGCAAACCGTATGTAGAAAGGCAATTGTAGACAGCTTTGAAAAGATGCCATAAGGCGAGTTATTATAAAAATTATGGATGCCACAGAAACAGTGACTGTAAGAAAACTTAGGGTTTCGGTTGAGTAAAGAACAATAACATAGAGCTATCCAAAACAACTTTGTGGAAAATTATAAGGACATTAGGCTTCACTTTTATAAAGAACAAGGGAGGTAGCAATATCCTTTGCGAACAACCACATTTAGGAGCCATGAGAAGCAGATACCTACGTGAAATAAGGGAAATGCGCAAAGAAAATTATGACATAGTGTATTTTGATGAGACGCGGATCAATACGCACGACACAAGTGAAAAGGAATGGCAATCAGTGGATAGAAAGATAAAGAGATATGTGCCCAGTAGTAAAGGACAGCGTTTGGTCATAGCTTATGCTGGTAGTACTCATAATGGCTTACTACAGAATGCTGAACTCGTGTTCGTATCAAAGCATACAGACAATAGGGATTATCATAATGAGATGAATGGTAATGTATTTAGAGATTGGCTCGAGAATACAGTACTTCCATCCCTTGTTAGACCGTATTGTGTAATCATGGACAATGCATCATAACACAATGTTGTTGACCAAGAAGACAAAACACCTACGGCATCGAGCACAAAGGAAGCAATAAAGATATGGCTCAGAAGGAAAAATATACCATTTCCAGAAGCATATTTCAGGCTACAGTTGTTGTCCCTTGTAAAACAGGCACAAAAAAGCAAGAAATATCAAATCGACAAGTTGATAGAAGAGCATGGCCATAGGTGCTTGAGACTTCCGCCGTATCATTCTAATTTTTGTTTTATAGATTCGTCTTCGTAGTTTGTAAGATTGTTGTCGATTTTTACGGTACCCTTAATATTGTCATGTAGTGTTTTTCATGTAGTTGTGCTTCGATTTGTGTTTGTTCTGTGCTGACGAAGGCTTTGGTCGCAACGTCCAATTTGTTTCTTGTAATCGTGTTTCAGTAAAACTCACAATCTACTTCTCGTTGTTTGGTGATTCATTCATTTACTAGAATATTACGTCTGCAAACAGGCTATGTATGCTAGAACGTACACTTTCACAAATTACGTCTGCTAAAATTACCTACGTTTGCTAAAGTTACACATCATTACTGACCACATGCTAAAATTACATCTACGTTTGCTAAAGTTACACATCATAAAATGACCACATATGCTAAAATTACATCTACGTTTGCTGAAGTTTTTTGTTTGTTTGTTGCGTATCCCTTTTGGACGTTGCAGTCAACACCAGCATTTTTCAGCTGCTGTTGATGTACTAGGCAAGTGTTACGTTCAGTAGTTTGCCATTGCTTTCTGAACGACCGACTCCCATACCAGCACGTTATAACACAACGTGACACGGTCTGCTGCACAAATCGGTCGCAGCTGAGCTTCGAACGCCTGGTACCCGGCTCACGAACCGCGTTCGCAAGCCTTTAGCCACGGAGCGGGCTGAAGTTACACACCATAAAATGACCACATATGCTAAAATCAAAACTACATTCGGTAAAGTTACACATAAAATGACCAATTACTACATGGAATTAAAAATGACCCTCTATGAAATGGCCACACATGCTAAAATTAACCCTCATAAAATAAATACTCTAATAACATCACACCTAAAATGGCTACGTCTGCAATAAACAACGCGGAACTTGTCCCTACTCTGAAAGGAATCTGATTGCACTTTTAGCCTTGACGCCTTTCCTTTCTCTGAAACCATCTTTTGTTTTAGGATTAGCTATGGATCGCTGTGTTTACCAGTGTCTTTCGCTGTTCCTTATTAGCTTTCTGCGTTCCCTGAACTGTGCATTGTCCTGTTTATTGTTCACCAGATCAAAGGGTGTCAACTTCTGGCGTTCAGTACACTTGAGTCGCGCCCGCCGTTCTCTGTTTATGTGTGCTCTCAGGCGTAATGGTTGGTTTGGGCGAGAAACCAGTCGGCTTAGGAACTTTGTAGATAATACGCCATATTTATACTGTGATTAGTGTAGTTTGGTGACTCTGTTTTGTCTGTCTGTCTGTCTGTCTGTCTGTCTGTCTGTCTGTCTGTCTCTCTCTCTCTCTCTCTCTCTCTCTCTCTCTCTCTCTCTCTCTCTCTCTCTCTCTCTCTCTCTCTCTCTCACACACACACACACACACACGTCCATATACCCTCTATTATACATACGGCAAGGCACACAATACACCCCTTCCCATACACACATAATCGACACATACACACTTTCACACATGCAGATTCACAAGTATTCAAACAGTCGTACATCCACACACACACACACACACACACACACACACACACACACACACACACACACACCTCCCTCTAGACACATACACACTGCTTCACACAATTACTGACAATAATATGCACACTCTCACACTTTACACACACACACACACTGACACACATCGACACACAAATGGAAAAGTATGTTATACATATACATTGTATAATGTAAAAAAATATTGATTTAAGATAATATTACCTAAAATTTATATAAATATGATGAAGTAAGCTGTGTAAAAGTTTTCATATTGTACATATTAAAATCAAGAGGCAGTAACAATGATAATATGAAAGATGAGGACACACAACAATATGGAATAGCATGTAACCCCCCCCCCCCCCCCCCCCCCCCTACACGCGCGCCCACCACTCACAGAGAGAGAGAGAGAGAGAGAGAGAGAGAGAGAGAGAGAGAGAGAGAAAATACCAGCAGGTGACTTATGGAGGCTTATAGTCTGTATGGAGTAAGTATTCAAAGCGTATTCAATTGGATGTATAGGGACTAATTGGGGTTATCGGGTCTGTTGAAAGGTCACTCCATAAGTGAGGACCAGAATAGGCAAAACGTGTCTTGTATAAGTCCAATCTAGACTTTGGAACACGTAATAAATTTAAGCGCTTGCTGTTTATTGCATGAGATTGAATCAACGGTTGAAGATACTCTTGGGTGTTTTGAGATATTATTGTATTCACTAATTTGGCTTTGTTAAACAGGAATCGCGATCGAAGTGGAGAAGCTTTATATGACTGTATAAATTATTACTTTCAACGTCCTTTATGCCAGAAACTAGACGTGTAGCGCGGTTTTGAAGAGAACAAAGTCGTTTAATATTAGATATAGGGCAACCATCCCAGACTGTGGAGCAATAATCGGGATGTGATTGGATATAGGATGTATAGAATATATTTCGTATGCTTTCGTCCAAGAAGTGCTGAATTTTTGCTTTAGCTAGTTGTTAAACTTTTAATGCTATTTTACTAATTAAGGGCGTGAACTGAGAGCTCCATTTTATATGTCTGTCAATTACAAGACCTAATGTTTTATGTTCATTCACATTAACTATAGGTAACGTGTCCGTGCGGAGTTCGAGCGGTGCTCCATTTATGGCTAGTGTCTGTAGTTTTTGTCTGGCCGTTATTAGCATGGATTTGATTTTGTCGATGTTAATTTGCATACTGTTTTCAATACTCCCTCTAGTAAGAGAGAGAGAGAGAGAGAGAGAGAGAGAGAGAGAGAGAGAGAGAGAGAGAGAGAGAGAGAGAGAGAGAGAGATTATGAATGAGCGAAAGTTTGTTAGTGTGTTTGTGTATGTGTGTGTGTGTGTAAAAAGGGGGGGGGGGTGTTATTTCGTGGGTCTATGACTGTGTTTGTGTAAATGATGTGTGTGTGTGATTGTGTGTGTTGGTGTTTATGCATGTGTGAGTGTCTCTGTGTGTGTGTGGGGGGGGGGGGGGGGGGGGGGGTTGGTTAGAAGGATCGAGTGTAAGACGGGCCTGCATGCCCAATCTGTGACCCTTTAAAAAATAAAGTTCGTTCATTCGTTTTCTTATTCTGTCAGTGTCAACTTCTCACTCTCTCTCTCTCTCTCTCTCTCTCTCTCTCTCTTTCTCCCCCTCTCTCTCTTTCACTCTCTCTTTCTCCCCCTCTCTCTCTCTTTCTCCCCCTCTCTCTCTCTTTCTCCCCCTCTCTCTCTCTCTTTCTCCCCCTCTCTCTTTCTCTCTCTCTCTTTCTCTCTCTCTCTCTCTCTCTCTCTCTCTCTCTCTCTCTCTCTCTCTCTCTCTCAAACGCACGCACTCACTGTTTCCCAAATAATTTGAAAGATAAAACAGCGTATATGCCGCCTATCAGTGTCTTGTCTGTTTTTATTTGGCATTTCTGGTGGTCTCTATCTTTCTGCCTGTCGGTTTTTCTGTCTGCCTTTATCCCTCTTTAAGTGTTTGTGCGTTTTGCGTACAGCTGTGTGTGGTTTTATGTGCAAAGGTGTGAGCGCGCGCATGTGTGGTTGGTGTAATATTTTATTCTTTTGGTTTTACGTGTTAGAGCAGTGTTTCCCAACGTGGGGCCCACGCCCCACAAGGGGGCAATTCGACTGTTATGGGGGGCAATTCGAAAATGGAAGAAATCGGCTGAATATAACAAAACGGGGAGACTTGAGACTGAAGTTAACTAAATTGGAACCTGACATAAGATCTCTTTGCAGCAAGCATCAAGCGCAAGGATCTCACTAAATTTAAATAATAAATAATTACTAATAATTAAAATAATATAGAAAAATCTTTCATTAAAATTATTTTGTACTTGAATTTCAGTTCTCCATTATATGTTTTGAAAATTTACTTACTGTGTTTGCTCAATAATTACCTAGTGATTTCTTCCTAAAACCTATCATTCAAGTTTCTTTAGTGAACAATTCAATTTTTGAATATTAAAAATAATGTATATGTTGAATGGGGGGGGGGGGGGGGGGGGGAGGGGGCAATATGAGTTTTAGAAAGGCTTAAGTGGGGCATGGCACAAAAAAGGTTGGGAAACACTGTGTTAGAGTGAGTGTGTTTGTGGTTGCACGTGTCATTGCGCGCTGGGTGTAATGACAGCCATCGACAGAGCCCGTGCATATATTTCACAAACCTGCTAGATTCGACATTTCAACCTCCAGTCACTACTCTTGTCTTTTGTCCACTATATCTTCTCTTCCACTCCTACCCTATCTCGTTCAGTATTCCTCCTCCATCTACCACTCTCTGTCTACTACAGTTCTTTTCTCCATCTTTATACCTCTTTCTCTATAATTTATACTCCCTGGCCCTCCCCGATCACTGTGTGTCTCGGCCCATTCATTCCCAGCTGCCCTCATCTGTGTCTTGAGTCCATTCATTCCCAACTGTCTCCGTCTGTTTTCATCAGTGGACTCTCCAGAACCCACACTCACACCAGCCCAGGCTTGGCCTGTCTGTGTGCACGTCCCATTCACTCTGTCCCTGTCACCTCTTATTGAATTTCTCACTTGACGTCACGTCCCAACTCAAGAGTCGAGGTGGGGCGGAGGGGGAGGATGCCTGTATACCGCCACTTGGAAATATTGATGTTTTTATTTTACATAATTTCCCCATCCGGCCACTTCCTCCCTTCACCTTCCCCCCCCCCTCTCCCCCCCCCCCCCCCTTTTAACAGCGACACTTTGCTGGGACACACAAATGCCACTTCAAGATGCAGTTCTCTAGGTAAACATTTTCGCACGCACACACACATGCGTGTGCATTTACTAATACACACATTCACGCACGCACTCATCTACTTCTCGTTTTTTGGTGATTCATTCGTTGCACTCATCGCAAGCACTGATACACAGATTCACAGATGCACGTATTGACTATCACGCACACATACATACACACACTAGCACTACCAACATTCACACACATTCACATACACACATCCGCATGTACATTCACAAACACTCACACACTTGCACACATATACACATATTCACTAATACCCACATTCACACACATGCACACGTACATAGATTCGCACGCACATACATTCGCACAAACATTCACCAACGCTAACATACATGCGCATATATACATTCAGAGACCACATATTCACACAGACACAGACTCCATCTGGAGAGAGGATGATTACGAACGGGCTTCCCGGTGGGGTCGACCCAGTCTCGTCAAACCATTATCATCAAGTTAGTCCTAAGATGGGTCTACACTCTTCTCCTGCATATTTGTAGCAGTAGACTTTCTTGTCTCATATTGTGGTCAGGCCAGTAAGCCGACTTGTTATTTATTTTCGACATTTGCCTGTTCTCTCCACCTGCTCTGTGGCGAAGGGTTTACGGGCGCAATTCGTATTCCCGCATACCGCGTTCGAAGCACAGCTGCGGACGATTTGGTAGCAGACCGCCTTGCGTTGGTGTTTTCTTACAATTGTATGAGTGAGGAAACAGTGTCAAACAACTGGACGTTAACTTTCCAGGAAATCACAAACATCCAATAAATGATGGCGTTTACTGCTACGTCCCGTGTAGGATATGCAACTAACTTAACTCCAGTTGTAAAGTTGATCATTTTTCTGACCATGTCACTCTTCGCATTCTGCGACAACTCTACATCCCAGAGACTGCCAAGCGCATGTTTCACAGCCACATAAGCGCATTGAGTATTTTTTTCTACAGTTCAATATTGATGTAACTGGATGTTAAACATGTTTGTTTCTCCCGGCATACTTTTGTGACTGATGTCAGCATTGATCATGTATCAACTCCACAACCAACATCCTCTGTGATGGTCCTAGCCCAGATAGGATCACCTTGTGGACTCGTACATTCCCTCGTGCTAATATTTAAATGTTGGCTTGGTTTGGCAGTTATCACCACAGTTGTGTGTTTTACCAGCATTATTCTGTATACCTTAGCCGTGTCCTTTATTTGTGTGAGCAGTCGTTGTCGTGATTTCTCCTTTCCTTCAAATATTAAGAATAGTAATCTGCCAACTGAACGGATCTGATAGTGTCATGAACGCGGTTCTCCGCCTAAGATTCATTCATTCATTCATTCATTCATTCATTCATTCATTCATTCATTCATTCATTCATTCATTCATTCATTCAGTAGCATGTTCTTTACAGAACCTCGCTCCCATAACAACCTTCCTGAAAACCTCTCGATCATAAGCTGGAGATCATCCGCCACATCCTGCACCCATCTTCTCTTTGGCCTTCCTCTTCCTCTCTTCCCAGGTATATACCCCTCCATTATTGTTCTCTCCAAACTTTCGTGACGCCTAATTTGAGGGAAAGTTTTGTCACCGATCCCTCCTTGTATTCAGGCCTACAACATGTCATGGCGCTTTATATCATAGACCCATGGCAGGAAACTGCTTCACGACACAAGTTAAACACGACAACGGCAAACTTGGTGGTTTCTGGTCATTTCATCCGCCACGTATGTATGTGTGTTTGTGTGTGTGTATATATATGTATGTATGTATGTATGTATGTATGTATGTATGTATGTATGTATGTATGTATGTATGTATATATGTCTGTCTGTATGTATGTATGTATGTATGTATGTATGTATGTATGTATGTATGTATGTATGTATGTATGTATGTATGTATGTATGTATGGATGGATGTATGGATGTCTGGATGTATGGCTGTATGAATGTGTGTGTGTGTGCATGTGTGTATGCATGTGTGTATTATCCATGTATGAATCTATGTATGTGTGCGTGCGTGCTTGCGTTTGTATGTGTGTATATACGTACATATGTATGTATGTACGTGCGTGTGTGCATGCATGTCTGTGGGTATTGCGCGCGTGCTTAGGTGGGTGGGTGGGTGGTTGGGTCTGCTATACTCGGCGTTCATATTATCTTTTATAATGTCAGATTAGTTCTATGTGTATAAAGGTGAATATAAATTACTGTGTGAGAAATTAATGGTAAGAAGGGGCAAATGTAAAACAGGCTTGCGTGCCCGATTTGCGATCCTTTGAAAATAAAGTTCGTTCGCTCATTCAATCATTATGTTCGTTCTCCAAATATGCCTCAGAGGCATATGAACGAAATGAGTTTCGGTCTCTCGTGTACACCAATTCACGGGGTAATGGTCACCTCAACCTGATAGATACATCGGCCTCCAGCACTGTACCGTTTGAACGCGACCAATAACTATAACAACCACCTAATATTGACATGGTGATACGAGATTCCGGCGGATGCCATTATCAACCGTCGTATTTGATTTGTCAATGGCTGCGCTTTTGTTCCCGCCATTTGCCGTAGCTTCCTGCGGCTAGAGCCAGTTGTAGGCTCCGCCGAGCTTGTTATTAATATTATGGTTTCTGTGATGACTTTGTGGTCGTGCCTTGTCATCCGAGTATCAACATGCACAGTGGAATTGCATTCATTCACCTGCGGGATTTCCTATTTTTACTCTGTTTTTCACTGCCAGTGTGACATGGTGGTATGCGCACTTGCCTTTAAAAATAAAAAATAAAAAGTCGCTTAAAAGTCAGCAGGGCCGATTTCATTGCACCGGGTTTTTATCCCATATGGCTCAGTCTCTTTCCACAGCGAACTGTGTGTGGGGGGGAGCACGAACTCCGTAGCTCCAACGACGACCCACAAGGAGTCTTCGATATAAATGCACTCGTGAACCGAAGGACGCGGCCCGGAATCGAACCTACAACCTTCAGAGCCCGAGTCAGACGGCTTGACCACTTCGCCACGGAGACTAACACTTGCCTGTGAACACAGGGGTGTTGGTTCAATCATCAGCGAAGGTCTAATTTTTCCCGCCACTTAAACTCTGGAATTCGCGTAGCCTCATGAAATGGTCAAAAGGCAATTTTCTGGGAATGTTCTGATAAAAAATGCGGCGACGAATGGCACTGGCCTCCTCAGCCTATAAAACCCAACTGTAGTACCTGCAATGAGAGCTCTTTGCCTTTTCTCTGTTTTGAATGTAGCGCTTGAATGTAGCGCTTGTATAAGCTTCTTTCGTCGGCTTTATCATTGGCAGATATAATTCGTTTCACTTATTCAGTCATCATCATCGTCCATGACTATGCTTTCTAAACACACTGTTTGATGCGGCCGACGTGTTTCAGTGTCCATACATAAAGTTGTTTATGAGCTAGTCTTCTTCCGTGTACACGTACGGTAGAATGTCGGTATTGTGCTTCTTCTGGTATTCTAAGTAACTCAGCAGAAAATATTTAATGGAAGTCAATGCATCTAACAAATAACGAAATGCATCTCAATAGGCACATCGCCATCAGTGGACAGAACAAACTGACGAGTTTTCACAGAATCATAAATTTGGGTACGGTATCTAGACAGAGTAACACCTGTAAATTATCTAAGGCCTTTAGTAAGTAATGACAGATTAACTGTAATACAGACCAGGCGCAAACCAATGGGCAACACGAATCTACAACTCAGCCCAGGCGTCGTGCCATGGAGAGGTTATTATGCCTGTTTTGTTTTTGTTTTTTTTGGAGCACAACGTAACGAAATGCCAAGACGGCAGGGTGCCACTGGAAAACAAATCAGGTTACTGGAAATATGTGTCATATGGGTATGCATGCGTACATGTGAAACATGGACGTGGCATTCTGATCTAGAAAAGACACTACAGACAATGGAAATATGATGATTCGGAGACATCCTCCGCATATAATATTAAGATCAAGTCTCAGACGTCATTGTGAAGTAGGCTTGATGTATACACTCGTGGACATGGATGTTGGTCCCCGGATCGTCAGCTAGAGTGCAGAGGTTCTGTACGAACGTAAGGCCGCACTGCGCGTGTTCTCCTACACCAGGGCTACCACAGGGATCTGCCATTCCACCGGTGCTTGTCCACGCTTACACAAGCAGGATGTCAGTGAAAGAGACAGTAGATATTGGACGCATTTTGACATTTGCGTACGATATCTTTGTTCACAGACTATTTGTACACAGGGTGCAGATGTCTAGTGTCAGCAACCTAGTTTTGACAGGCATACATGGATTCTTTTTTTTGTACCACACGAATGACAACTCGTACGTCGTGCAAAAGGATACAAATTTATTATGGGCGAGTTACACACAATAGCTCTGAGAGCTGATATTCATATGGATCATATACATCATGATAATATTACGTTATGACATTAGCTATGGTAATATCTACTGTATTAGTCTAAGTCTAAGTCACCACTATTGCTACTGTCCTCTAAACAACACAGTATTCAAAGCGAATACTCCGATCCGTCCTCTACGCTGTCGTGTCCAGCCGCGAGCAGGTGACCCGTCGTGCGTCAGCGGGTTTGCGTGCTCGGTACTCCAGCACGCGTTTAGTGGCTTGTCAATAGCTTACTCTTCGAGAGTTCCCACTATTAATGGATACTCCTCGTGGTAATGGTTTCCCCACTCTATTCTGGGTAACTCCTGATCATGTCCTGCCATGTCCCCTTTTAGGACACGTGTGTGTCCAGTCGGAGAACTGTTCACAGTTCTCCCTGCTATTTCCGTCCCTTCTATTCCTATTTCCTAGATAGGGGTGTTATCTCTATCCTGTCTTAGTCCTCTTCCTTAGTTTTACTCCTCTCTCCTCTATCTGCTTCCATGCAGCTCTTTGACAGGCTCTCCCTCCGTCCGTGTTGTGTTACAAGCTTTTAGCTTATGGGTGTAACGCAAATAGTTATCTAAAAAAAATTAGGCCTGTCTAATTTTGTCAAAGGCTGCATGAGCTTGCTAACTTTATTCTGGGTATAGCACAAAACCTCTACTTTCCAATGTCACACTGTTGTATCAGTTCACTTGGCTATTGATTATCACACCACACTAGTACAGTTGGCTAGAGCTCTTGCTCATTCTAACGTTATACTTCTTGGGAGTTGTGTGAACCGGAGCCGTTGTCTTATTAGACCTACCCCTCAAATTGTCAATTAACTGACAACCCAAACAAGATGTCCCTATTACGGGTACAATACATGAATAATATTCATGCTCCCATATAATATATATTCCAACTTGTATACATGCTTTGTGTGCTAATGTTCACCTATCTAGCTTCCGCTCATACACAGATTACTTTCAGTGTTAAACTAGGGTTTCGAAAGTTTGTAGTGTCCCCTGTTGAAAGTTATTATGCCCCTTTGCACGTAATGATGTATGGATCTTTATTTGTTAGTTTTCCTGTTTGGTTGCATGTTTGTATTTAATTAATGTGTGCTTAAATTACCAACATGTGTGTATGTCTATAATTTACCTGTATGTTATCTTTCAAGCGCCATAAAACGGTTTACTGTAGTCACAAACGAGTTTGTAAGTCTGAATTATGACTACATCGCCGGTTTAGGAAGCTTAAAGTATGTTTCCTATCACTCTACTGAAAGTATGGCAACAACACAGATAAAAAACGAACAACACATTGTGTTACACAAATTGACACGGACGAACTACAAAAACTCATGTCGTGCGGCGAATAATCTGCAAAATGCCTCACTCCTCTGTATTTATTTCATTCATTCATTCCCTTTCACACTCCTTTTATTCACGCTTTCATTCCACACTGGTTTAAAAAGGCGTTATGTCATTAAAATATTGTAGAAAGGAAAATAAATGAAAAATTATATTTACAATAAATGGTTGGCTCTGTTTACAAAAGTTTTAAGCCAAATGACTGTGCCGTCTTTATGCACCGGTCATTTCTGTACAAAAATATACATGGTTGTGAGGATCGTTCACTACCGATCCTTTAGGCTAATGATTACTACTATAATTAATCTAATCTACGTTGGTGTGCTGGGCTGTGCTAACTAAGGGAAATAATCTAACTTAATAAATAAATTGGGGTAAAGTGTGTTAGTTACCTTAATGTGTGTTTTTAACTATGATGTTATAAATTCTAAATGAAGGTATAAATTTTAAGTAATGTTTCATTTAACTAAACTATATGAAAATGTGTTTAACTGATGATGAATTATAGATGTGTTTAATGAGTTCAATAGTATGATCTAATGAAATGGTATATCTGAATTTCTAATTTAGTGTAGATGAAGTTTAACTCTTAAACGTTACTAGTTTCTAATTAAACAAAAATATTATAGGGATGGTTTTGTAAGTTCTATTACAACTAAGAAAAAAAATTATATTAAATGCAACAGTTATAAAACCATGTTATGATACATATCACATACATTTCTAACTATTTAATTAAATATTTTGTTGCGTATCCCTTACGGGACGTTGCAGTCAACACCAGCATTTTCAGCTGCTGTTGATGTACTAGGCAAGTGTTACATTCAGTAGTTTGCCATTGCTTTCTGAACGACCGGTCTCTATACCTTTTTCGAAAAAACCAGCACCGCCGTGTTTCAAACCCGGGTATACGGGCTCACAAACCGCGTTCGCAAGCCCTTCAGCCACAGAGACCGCTTTCTAACTATACATTAATTATATTAACTATTTCCAGGTGTGTTGTTGGAGTCGCGTTCTCTGTTGAATCTTGTTGAAATAGAGTCATATAGAGAATGTCTGATATATACGCGCTCGTCCTGGGTAAAGTTCGAACACAGTCCTACTCACTGTTTACATATATAATCTGATGATGGCGTAGACATCTCCTCAAGTGTCTGTCCTTTCTTACTCATACTGACACAGTTCGTGCTAGCTAATTTAAGGTGATTCACAATTGTATGAGCACCAAAGTGTCTCTAATTACACCTTCTGGACACAGATTACTTCAAGTGTTGATGAATGGGGTGATGTAGAATCGCTCCTCACAGGTACATCAGGTATCTCTATCTGAGAAGGTCTGCTAAGCGTGTCTGCCAGTAAGTTCATCTTTCCCTTTATATGTTTAATCGTTGTCAGCGACTTGTGCGCTGCAGCTTTCAAGACTCCGCTACTTTCGCACTGCACGAAATAACAATTCATGACATTTGCGAAAGGAATGCAATTTATTCAGAGCCGACATTTGAATGGCTCTACGAGCGTTTAGGTTTCATCATCATTACACAATATGAATACATCAGCGTGATGATAGATGATGCTAGCATTACACAATCTAAATGAACAGCCCTATGTTTGCCTATGGCCTAGAAAGCTATCGAATTGGTCAAGGATACGTCTGCTCTCTCTACCGTCTCCAGTCAGTCTGTCCTGCCGCTACACATAGCGTGGACAAGCACGGACACTTTACTCTCCGTGCAGTCGTTATTATTGCGTGCCTGGTCTTGCCAGCACGCCGGTTGGTGAGTTCGAGTAACCTGGCATATCACGGTTACTTGCAAGGACCAGCAACCCAATTGCTTGGGGAAAGCCCTCGCTCATCTGTGCTCGTCGACCTCTGGTCTGACGCAAATGTGTCTCCTTGTGCGGTTATTAATAGTACTCAGTGTCTTCCCTGTCTGGTGTCTCTCTACTAGACTAGTGTTAACTCATTACTCCTGTAAGACCTTGTTGGGGATGCTGACAGGGTCCCCTCCTCTCCGCGAAGTGTTACTTCCCTTTTTCTCATGTTTGTAACACTTCTGGTTACAAAGGAAAATTGGTTGTCCCAATTTTGTCAGATCTCCAATAAGTATAGAACTTTCTAGTTTGGGGATAGAACAATATCTTCTACCTTCATTCACAGTGTTCTATCTTTTCACTTGGCTAATTCAGTAGCCCATGTCTCAGTATAGTTGGCTCTATAGATATCTTAGGGATTGGTAGTGAACCGGAAACCGTTGTCTTATGACGTATGTCCTGGTATCTGTCGTTTGACCCTATGTCATTTGACTTCCACCTATTGACTTCCGTCTTGACCTGTTCCTCCTATTGCCCAAAATGACAACCCACACACTAGTTGACTCTATTATGAGTGCAACACATGAGCACCAAGTGTTCATGTTCCCATCAATATCCCCTCCAACTCTATACACATAGCACCACTGTTCACCTTCTTGCTTCCGCATGTGAAAAAGCTATATTCACTGTTACATTTAGGTTTCTGATTATTTATTGTGTCCCCTGAATTTAGAGTTATTGTTCTTTGAACTGATTGGTGTGTGTAACTTTTATGTGTTCGTTTTCCTGTTTGTTTGCGTGTTTTCTAATAAACTAAAGTGTACTTAACTCTCTAACATATGTATGCGTTAGTGTACTAAATGTGTGTGTTCCTTCGAGCGCCGCAAATCGGTTTATTGTGGATACAAACGTTTATTATTTTTATTTGTGACCACAAATCCGTTTTCTGAAGCTCGAAGTACGTTCTATATATACTCTGTTAAAGTGTGGCTGTAACACATATAAAAACCTCGACAACACATTGGAAACACACATGACACAGACAAGTCAAATAAGACTTTTCCAGCGGTGAAAAAAAAAATTTCCGCTGTCTTTCTCTCTGGCTCTCTTTCTCTCAATGTTTACTAAGTTTTTGCATTCTCTCCTCGCATGTTCTCTTCTTTCATTCATCCTTCATACCCTTTCATACTATTCTTTCACTCAATCATTCTCTCGTCATTAAAATATGTTTCATAGTATTACATACATAACCAATATATATATACACTAAACGATTGGCTGAAATTTTAACAGTGATCACGCCAAATGACTGTCCGTTTTGTTTGCACGCGTCATGTCTATACAAAAATTATACATAGTTATAAGGATGGTTTGTTACCGATCCTGTTATGTAACTTCCATAATTTGGTGTGCTGACCTAAATTACCCTCAAGGGAAATAATTTACTACTACTTTCATTTAAGAAAAATGGGTTAATTACCTTAAATGTTATTTGTGAAAAAGATTATATTAATTCCTAAATGATTGGTGTTAGTTTTAAATGATATATTAGCTAAATGGATGTATAAATGATTATGATTATAAGTTAATTAACTAATATAAGATCTAATAATTATATTTTTATAATGGATGTTTTAATAAATGGATTCTTAATTAAATGATGGTGATTTCTAACTACGGAAATAAGAAAATAAAGTTATATATACGTTTACACAATTTGCAATAGAATAAATAATAAAAGAATGAAGTTATAGATACTGTAAATAAAATAATAATGTACATATATCACAGTTACATTTCTATATCTAATTACACTAAGTTGGCGTCCTCCTCTGCGTTGTGAAGATGGAGCAATTCTCTTTGTAGACTATTCTAACATAGTTCATTCCGCCAAAGTCTTTTATGCTCTCCTCGAAGGATAGTGTATTAATATAGTTGCCTACCACATTATGTAGGTTCATAACTAACCCTGGAATGTTATTCGGGGTCTAAGCGTTAGTTCAATATATTTTAGATTCAGGGTCTAAGCTGGGTTCACTGTCCTCTTGGCGTTAGTTCCCATAATCTAACTTATGTGTATGTCAGCGCATGTTAATTCTGCGTCTGTTCGTTACACTTTTCATAGCACTGTTGTATTCACACAAGTTATATATCAGGCAATGGTAACGCACTTATGATATGTCTTAATCACCACACATGGCACTTCGTTATCTAACATTACAGTGTCACTGTTTTTGGTGGTGTATGGTCGATTCCTTCCTGTAACTCAGGTATTTGACTGGATGAAGGACGACTCAAAATGTCTGCAATCGTATTTAATCTCCCTTTTAAATGCTGGATGGTAAATGTGTAATTTTGGAGAATCAAAACCCACCTGTAAATTCTATTGTTGGTAGGATGTCCAGATTGCATCACAGACAATGGAGAGTTATCGGTTTGGATTACAAACTGTGCTCCTGCCAAAAATCGGTGAAACTTTCTCACGCAATAGATCACACTAAGGCCTTCCAATTCTGATGCTGAGTATCTTCCTTCAGCCGGAGTGATCTTGCGACTTACGTACATTACGGGATGGAACGTTCCGTCGTAGAACTGTCCTAGTATCCCAGATATGGATATGGCACTCGCGTCTGTGTGTAAGAAATAAGTGAGTTTGGGATTAGGCATACGAAGGATAGGTGGAAAGCTGAAAACATGTTTCAATTTCGATAACGCACTAATTAATCGTGCATCTTTTACAGATAACTTAGCCGAAGCTTTTAAGATGTTAGAAAAAACACTGGTGATTTCCGCCAGGTTGGGGATGAATTTACTATAGTAGTTTACCAGACCCAGTAAACTTCGTACTTGCTTCTTGGTCGTTGGCATTGTCAAATTCAGAATCTTAGTGATGATTCTGTCATCAGTTTTCAATTGGCCCCTGCAGATGGTATGACCCAGGAAGTCAATTTGTTCCATGCCCAACTCTACTTTGGACGGCTTCGCTGTGAGTCCAAACAATCTCACCCTGTTGAAGACTTGTCGACGTTTCAGTAGGTGTTTTGTCCCATCTTTCGTCTGACTGCATCTGTTATTTCTATATGTCGAGATATTTGTCGCAGTTGCATTTACTGTCGGAACTTGTAATTCCATCTCGTCCAATACTGTTGTGCTACTAGTTGTGTGTGCTGTTATCTGACTAAGTGTTTTTGTGTTGTCGCTGTTGTGTGTCGCCCTACCTAGTGAAGTTGAGTTATGTATGTCTGTCGTCTCATTGCTTGATGTTGGTGCAATCTGTTCGTCTGTCTGTTGTACTTGTTGTGAAACGTATGGTTTCAGGATGTTGATATGAAATATCTCTAAGGGTTCTTTTATCGATATTTCATGATCCGCATCTGATATTTTGAGTTCAACGTTGAGAGGCCCTTGGCAACATGTTAGTACCATATTATGTTTATCAGTTAGTTGAATCACAACCTTTTGGTTTGGTTTAAGGTGAATCGTTTTAGTACCCTTGTTTGGATAGTTATGGTTTCCATTACTCGACACCTGCGTTAGGGGTCCAGTAATATCGATCGCTATACTCTCAAGTGGTCTAGATGCTATCACTGACCGTTGCACTTCGGTCTTTACATGCTTTTTCTTTCGTACACGATGTTGACACACAATACAAGAGCGACAGCAAGATTTTATGTCTGAACAAAATTTCGGCCAGTAAAATTGTGATAGAATTCTGGCTTGCGTTTTATGATAGCCCAACTGTTCAGCAACCGGTGGTGAATGTGCAATTTTTAGCACCTTTTTACAGTACCAGGAAGAATTTTTAGAAACTTTCTTTCGCTCACACAACAAGTTAAAATACGGTGTGAGTGTTTGGTCGGTGCTTTGTGTCTCGCTCAACTTTTGGCGAGTATTGTTGGTATCTGCACCACTTGGTGTTAGTAGCTGTAGTGTTTCATTTTGTAAGTCAGTATAACTTGTTTCTGTATCTGACTTAGTTACAGCGTTGACCATGTGTGTTTCATTCCAGGCTTTTATGTTGTCGTCTGTACATTCTTTCAATGCATCAAGACATCCTAAAATGAGATCTGTACAAGGATCTTGGAGGATAGCGCACGTAAATGTGCCGGTAAGGAACGGGGTATTGATATGCGCTTTTGCCAGTGGATATTTCTCGATGGTTCCCGAGAAAGTACGGCATTGGACAAATTCACCTGTATAATCTTCAGGTCTAGCAAGTTCTCTCCTTAACCCCAGTATAGTGCTGCCGCTATCAACTAAGCATTGGCATGGTTTACCATTGACCTGTGCATCGTAGAACTTAAGGTTACCTCTGGAGGCACATGCTGCATTAGCTTCTTCATTTGAACATGATATTATGTGTCCACATTTCAATTTTCCCTCCGCATGAAACTGGTGACATACTTTACACGTATTAAAGTCTAAAATATCGGTTGCTGATGATACATTCTGACATTCATTCGTTGGTAATACATTGACAAGTTCGGGATCTATGTCACTCTCATCGTCTGATGATGTATCGATGAGGGCTGCGTTGTTTGCCTTCATTCTCTGTCTCCCAAGACATTTATTGCTATAGTGGTCATAACTTGAACAAAAATAACATTTTACAGCACGTTTAAACGATGATCTTCTGCTTTCTTGCTTACTTATCACTTGTTCTAGGTGTGACGGATATGTGGGGTTCTTATCACACATCGAATAAGATGGATGAAAAAGATTGTAATAATTACATCGAGGTGGTTTGTGAGGTGTTTTGTCATTCTTACTGTAGTCTTTCTGTTTATAGGATCTATCAGGGACTCTATTTGCAAAAGCTGTAATTTATGTGTCATATGATGTAGTTTTAAATATGTCCCGATTAGAGGAAAAATAAGCTGACCCCCGTTTCTCTAATTGTTGAATGGAATCAATATCTGATTGTTGTAAGAATTTAGCAAAAGAGGTAGGCACTGTGGAAACGACTTTGTCCATTACCATTAGCTCTTCTAGTTTTTCATAGCTGTTACCTACGTTAGCCGCCTTAGTCCATTTTTTAAATGTGCTCTGCACGTTAGAAATGTAGTGTAAGAACGTTTCAGTTGCTTTTGGTTTAATCTGTGAGAATTGAATTTGGTAACCAGTTCGCTTCCAAAAGAAAATGTTGCATTATCCTATCGTGTATGTACTGGTAATTGCTTCTAAGATCTGTTGGTATGGATTCTATTACTTTTAAAGGCTCCCCACTCAGGTTCCTCATGTAAATCATTGCCCAATCCTCTAAAGGTATTTTCTGTGTTTTTAGTTGGAACTCTATATTTTCAGTCCATGCGCTGATTGAATCACCTGCAGTGTATGGTTTAATAAGGCCTTTGTACTTACTGAATTTGTTCTGTTCTTCTTGGCTCTTTTGTTTGCTAGAGGCTATTTGTATGTTAGAATCTACCTCCATTTCTTTCATCTTTAGTCTCGTTTCAGAATCTACTTGTATCTGCTTTTGTTTGGTGGCTTCTTCTGCTTGTTTGTTCGCAAGTTCTACGTCCAACTGTTTCTGTTTGATAATTTGATCTAATTCTAATTGTTTCTGTTTGGTAGCCTCCTCGATCTCTTTCATTTCTTTTTGATGTTGCCTTTCTAATGCTCTTTCATCTCTGTCAAGAGCAACTTTCCTTTCTGTTTCTTCTTTCTGTAGAGCAATTTTCCTTTCTGTTTCATCTTTATACTTTTGGTCCGCCCATTTTTCTAGCTTATCTCCAGTATGGCCCATTGCGATGCCCGCCTGGATACATTCATTTAGTGATGCCATTTTGTGGTGTATTTTTAGTTCAAAATGATAATACAATAATATGCACAGAATAGTTTACAATATTGTGTTAGTACATGTACATATTTCGCTGGAAAAGAAGATGCATGATTAAGTTAGAGCATACCAAAATATTCGGAAAATATACTCATCTAAGTTGTTGGAATGTACGGTACTTGGGATGTTCCACCGCAGACTTTCACACTACACACTGGTTTGATTTGATAACACACGGGCTGCGTTCTGGTTAGTAGAGCAGCAAAAATTAGACACACGCTTAAGTTGTAAATACAAGCTCACAATTCATCATATTTTAACAACTATTTCATATTTCATCAAGTTGTTAATACAATCTCCTATTTCATGCGAATGATGAATGAGAATGTGCTAAATAGTGATAAATGGTAGTAATGATGAATGATATGATCGTCTGAATGATTGTTAGATGATAAATGAGATGATTAGTCGTATGGCCGTCAATGTCGTTTTGTCTCCGCTGTTTGACTCTGGCGTACCTTCGTTCTAGGCTGCAGTTCGTCGCTAATCTATTTACTGATTTTGTAGAATGGTGACATTGATGGCTGTATCACACGCAATGAAATGTACACGGTGGTTACGATGGTAATGTTCACTGATGAATTTATACATTTCAATTGCTTTTAGTATAATACCACACTTTCTAAATAATATTGGTAGAATTTCACACTTTACAGATCTAATTTGACTCAATTGTGGTTCACACTCCACAAATTGGCGATCGTATAATTCACCACAAGGAAAAAATTAATTTATAGTATGTATCACAACAAATTTGTATTACTTTGCAATATATCACACATCACTAATGTTGAAACGTGCATTGAATTAATTCTGGTACAGAATTTTGTAATATCAATCGATAGCTAGCGTTCGTTCAGTGGTTTATAATACCACTTGCATGTTGGCGTTAACTGCTCGTTGAATATTACCACACCTGCCTGCTATGACTGCTCAGACACGTTCACTGAAATCTGACAGTAATTGTACTGCTGGCGTTGGTTTGCTGTGTTCTGACACTAATTCGCCGCTGGCGCTGATTCATTGACCATTTTGACACCAATTCGGGTGTCTAGCCTCACTGTATTGTGGCGTTGGTTCACATCTTCTGACACCAATTCGGGGTCTAGCCTCACTGTATTGTGGCGTTGGTTCACATCTTCTGACACCAATTCGGGGTCTAGCCTGTCAGCGACATGTGCGCTGCAGCTTTCAAGACTCTGCTACTTTCGCACTGCACGAAATAACAATTCATGACATTTGCGAAAGGAATGCAATTTATTCAGAGCCGACATTTGAATGGCTCTACGAGCGTTTAGGTTTCATCATCATTACACAATATGAATACATCAGCGTGATGATAGATGATGCTAGCATTACACAATCTAAATGAACAGCCCTATGTTTGCCTATGGCCTAGAAAGCTATCGAATTGGTCAAGGATACGTCTGCTCTCTCTACCGTCTCCAGTCAGTCTGTCCTGCCGCTACACATAGCGTGGACAAGCACGGACACTTTACTCTCCGTGCAGTCGTTATTATTGCGTGCCTGGTCTTGTCAGCACGCCGGTTGGTGAGTTCGAGTAACCTGGCATATCACGGTTACTCGCAAGGACCAGCAACCCAATTGCTTGGGGAAAGCCCTCGCTCATCTGTACTCATCGACCTCTGGTCTGACGCAAATGTGTCTCCTTGTGCGGTTATTAATAGTACTCGGTGTCTCTCTACTAGACTAGTGTTAACTCATTACTCCTGTAAGACCTTATTGGGGATGCTGACAATCGTGAACGAGTAGTTCTGGTGAATCAAAGACCACCTATAGATTCTGTTGTTGTTGTGGACTATAGGCTCCATAACTGTAAGAGGTGAATTATCAGTTTTGTCAAAGACTCAGGGAAGACCACCCTGAATGAGTGGTCTACCTCAAGTAGATTAGAGGTAACCCAGTGCCCCTACATGAGGGCAGGGTAGGTGTCTTTGACAAGTTTCGATGACAAAATGGGTACCCGCTAAGAATCGATGGAGTTTACGGACACAATAGATGACGCTTAAGGCTTCCAATTCAGAGACTCCATACCTCGACTCAGCAGGTGTAATTTTCCGGCTTACATAAATGATTGGGTGGAAGATATCATCATGGAACTGGCCTAGTACGCCAGCGATAGATATAGCACTTGCGTCTGTACGGAGAAAATACGTAAGGCTTGGATTAGGTAAGCGCAATATTGGAACAACGCTAAACATTCGTTTCAATTTTGATAATGCATAAATTAAATCTGCATCTTTTACATTCAATTTTACAGATGATTTCAATACATTAGAAAACACGCTGGTAATCTCAGCTAAATTAGGTATGAACTTGTAGTAATTTACAAGACCAAGTAAGCTTCTAACGTGCTTCTTGGTCGTTGGAATTGTTAGATTCAAAAAATTTTTTACGATCTTATCATCTGTTTTAAGTTGGCCTCTCGTGATGCTATGGCCAAGGAAGTCAATTTCTTCCAGACCCAACTCAACTTTTGTGGTTTTACAGTAAGACCGAAAAGTCTCAATCTATCGAAGACATGTCGCAGTTTCTGTAGATGTGTTGTCCAGTATGCCGTATGAACACATATATCGTCAATGTATGTCTCCGTATTTGTTACTCCATGAAGAAGATCCCTAGTGAGTCTAACAAAAGTGGCTGGAGCATTACGAAGGCCAAAAGGAAGGAATCGCCACTCATAAAGACCTAAAGGTGTTGAAAATGCAGTCAGATGGATAGAAAGACTGTGCATTGGGACTTGCCAATATCCCTTCGTTAGGTCGAGTTTAGAAAAGATTCTAGAAGTTGACATGTTGAGAATCAGATCTTCGCAAGATGGGATTGGCTATGCGTCTACCTTGGTCACACTATTTAATTTCCTATAATCGACACAGAGGCGAATGGTTGAGTCCTTTTTCCTCACCAAGACAATGGGAAAAGAATATTCTGACTGCGATTTTGGATTATTCCACTCGACTCAAGACTGAAGATTTCCTTGTCGAGTTTTTCCCTATAACTTAGCGGGATGGAATAGGGTCGGCATTTGATATGGGTGTAATCAGACAGAATAATGGAGTGTTTGATCCTGTCAGGCTTGCCTGGAATGTCGGAAAAAATGTCTCTGTATTCCGTCACTAAGGCTATGATCTGTCGTCTTTGCTCGTCTGTGAGTTTTGGTTCTATCCGTATGCTATCAGTAGTCGTAGTCTTGTCTACTGTCGGAACTGGTAGTTCCATGTCGTCGTCCTCTATCTGATTCAGTACTGTGGTGGTACTAAGTGCGTGTTCTGTTTGCTGACTATGTGTATCTGCAATGTCGTCGTCTTCTGTCACACTAACTAGTGTAGTTGCGTTATGTACGTCTGTCGTCTGGTTGCTTGGTGTAGATGCATTCTGTTCGTCTGTCATCAGTTCTTCTTGTCGTGAAAAGTACGGCTTCAGCATGTTGATATGAAATATCTTTAATCTGATATCTTTCGTACCACTTTGAATGGCCCTTGCCATGAAGTTAACAATAAGTTACGTTTATCTGGTAATAGAAGTAGTACCTCTTGTTCAGGTTCGAGGTGTATCTGTGTCTCGTCTCTGGCTTGTTTACTGCATTAGCCATGTTAGTTTCTTTCCAGGCTGATATTTCATCAGCAGTGCAGTGTTTTAAGTCTGATAGGCAGCCAAGAATTAGGTCAGTACAAGGGTTATGTAAAATCGCGTACGTAAATGTGCCGGAAAGGAACGGGGTGTTTATCCTGGTTTTTGCCAGTAGGTACTTCTCAATGTTACCTGAAAAGGTACTGCATTTCACAAAACCGCCCGTATAATCTTCTGGATTAACTAGTTCTTTCCTTAACCCGATTAAACTACCCCACTATCAAGTAAACATTGGCATGGATAATCATTGACCAGTGCATCGTGGAACTTTAGATTGCCTCTGGAGGCTATAGCTGCGTTCGCATTTTCAGTCGAGACTGGTACAATGTGCCCACATTTGAGTTTTCCGTCTTTATGGAATAGGTGACAAGTTTCACATTTTTCAAAGTTTAAAATATCTGTCACAGAAGCCACATTCTCACAGTCATTGAAAGGTAATACATTCTCAATCTCACACTCAATTTCACTGCCACTTTCGGACGATGTGTCATTCAGTACAGCATTGTTGGCTTTCATTCTTTGATGCCCCAAACATTTACTGCTATAATGTCCGTAAGAAGAACCAAAAAAAACATTTAACTGCACATTTGTATGCACTCCTTTTGCTTTCCTGCTTTTTGATCATCATTTCAAGATGTGCAGGGTATGACGGGTTCTTGTCACACATAGAATATTGTTGGTGATTTAAATGACAGTACATACATACAGGTGGCTTTTGGTCTTGCCTATCTTTCCTGTGATAAGGTTTCTGATTGAAAGATTTTTTTGGCTGGTTGTTAGCAAAAGCCGCAATTTCAGATTCATTTATGGATGTTTTAAAAATATCTCTGTTTGACGAAAAATAAGCCGAACCTCGTTTTTCCAATTGTTCGAGTGACTCAATGTCTGCTTGTTGCAGGAACTTAGCGAAGAGAGTTGGGACCGTGGATATTACTTTGTCCATGATCATTAAGTCTTGTAACTTATCATAACTTTTCCCTATTTTCGCTGCCTTAAGCCATTTATTGAAGACACTTTGAACGTTGGATACATAATCTATGAACGTTTCGTTCGGTTTTGGTTTGCTTTGAGAATACTGGATCTGATATCCAGGAGCATCGAGTAAAAAATGCTGCATAATTCTATCAGGATTATATTTGGTAGTTAGAATGGTTAGAATGAATATATTGGTAGTTAGTCCTTAACTCTGTTGGAATAGATTCAATTACTTTCAAGGGCTCACCAGAGAGATTCTTCATACAGATCATCGCCCAATCCTCCAAAGAAATTTTCTGAAACTCGATATTCTCGGTTCAGGCGGAGATGGAATCTCCTTGGCAGTAGTGCTTCACGATCTCTTTATATTTAGTGAATTTGTTCTGCTCCTCTTGACTCTTTTGCTTAGTGGTAGCTATCTGAATATGTTAATCAACCTCCATTTCTTTCATTCTTAATTGTGTCTGTGAGTCTAATTCCATTTGTTTTTGTTTGGTGGCTTGTTCTAATTCTAACATTTCCTTTTGGTGTTGTCTCTCACGCGCTCGTAAATCTCTTTCAGCTGTCCGCCTTTCTTTCGGATTCTTCCTTATCAATTATAGTCTTCCTATCTGTGTATTCTTTGTATTCCCTCTTAGCCCATTGTTCTAATTTATCCCCGCTATGGCCTAGTTCTTTTCCCGCCTGGATAAATCCTCCTAGTGTTGACATTGTATCAGTTTAAGTTCACACACTAATGGTAGCACAAATAACTTTCTATCAACAAATATCACACAATTGGTACGCCTTTGCAATCAATAAGTTTGGAAATTCACAATATCGCACTGAAAAAGGAAGATCCGTTCATTAATTGAGATCATCAAAATATGCAAAGATACTCATCTGATTTTCTGAGAAATTGGTCACTTCGGCTGTCACCCTTCTTTCTCGCACACAAGATGGATCGGCTTGCTAATACGATCGAGGTTTCCTCGCACACAAGATGGATCGGCTCGCTACTACGATCGATGTTCCTGTTCCGTAGAGCAGCAACAATTAATACATTGCATGTGTTACAAAATACAACAAAGCAAGTAATTGTAGTCTACCATTCTTTCAGATATGAAAAAACACAAATGTGGTATGATTGATGTGAAATGATATGATTGTATGAATGAATCGTCAATGAATCGTCGGTCTATGTCGTCTTGTCTTCGCTTACTGTTGTCCTGACTGAGCTGTACTTTACTGATCGTAATCTGTATACTAGCCTAATATTGCTTTTATTAACTGTACCTTGACATGGTAATCTTTCGTGGGTAAGTTCGCTGGATAAATGAAACAAAAATCTATGATCTTCCAAAATAATCAACAAACTACCAAAATAATTAGAATAAGGAAAATAATCCCACTATAATTCCTGTGGGTACTCTTATCGAGTCAATCATGAATAATGAAACACAAGTATACAAAGAAAATGATCGCACTGCTCTTTACCGATGTTTTAAACACATTTCACTGTGAGCGCGGTGCGTCATTTTAATAGGTCAGTTTCAGGACCTCAAAAATCGATAATAACACGATCGTTGTTTGGGTGAATCACCATGTTATATGTTCACACCAAATAGAGTATTTATATAATTCTAATACGTAATATGTATGAAATATAATTCTAATTTCACATATGATACTTTTGTGGGTTAATAGTTGAAAAAATAAGTGCATGAACGAGGTTCAAGCCCCACTTTCTGACACCAAATATAATCCTGCCTGTCAGCAACCTAGTTTTGACAGGCACACATGGATTCTTCTTTTGTACCACACGAATGACAACTCGTACGTCGTACAAAAGGATACAAATTTATTATGGGCGAGTTACACACAATAGCTCTGAGAGCTGATATTCATATGGATCATATACATCATGATAATATTACGTTATGACATTAGCTATGGTAATATCTACTGTATTAGTCTAAGTCTAAGTCACCACTATTGCTACTGTCCTCTAAACAACACAGTATTCAAAGCGAATACTCCGATCCGTCCTCTACGCTGTCATGTCCCCGTCTGCTTGACTTTCGTGGCGTGTCCAGCCGCGAGCAGGTGACCCGTCGTGCGTCAGCGGGTTTGCGTGCTCGGTACTCCAGCACGCGTTTAGTGACTTGTCAATAGCTTACTCTTCGAGGGTTCCCACTATTAATGGATACTCCTCGTGGTAATGGTTTCCCCACTCTATTCTGGGTAACTCCTGATCATGTCCTGCCATGTCCCCTTTTAGGACACGTGTGTGTCCAGTCGGAGAACTGTTCACAGTTCTCCCTGCTATTTCCGTCCCTTCTATTCCTATTTCCTAGATAGGGATGTTATCTCTATCCTGTCTTAGTCCTCTTCCTTAGTTTTACTCCTCTCTCCTCTATCTGCTTCCAGGCAGCTCTTTGACATCTAGAGCCGTGCATGTTGCGGTGGATTGTTGTCAACCCTGATAAAGCAGCGGTTTTATGCTGATACTGGCACCGAATGTTGGGCAGCGCTTACCAAACGCGACACCCCACATTGTGTCAACGGCTTCTGCTAGAGGAGCGCAATTGGGAGGGTACATGCCTTATCCTAGTGCGAGAAAATGCAGCCTAAAGACTAATTGTCATGACAGGGCTGACCATATCATTAGCCTTGGTCGACAACTGGTCTAGGATCGAAGCTTCGACAAGCGGGCAGTTAGAGCAGTGCTTTGCTGATTCGGCAGCTTCTGCAGGTTTTCTTGTTCTAGATGCATTTGTGAAACCTTTCCTCTGGAGTAAACTAGGCAAGGCGAGAGAGAGATCATGCTGCATGGGCAACGCGTAGTCTCTACTATTAGCCCAGGCTTTGTGCTATGGAGAGGTTATATGCCTTTTTCTTTAAGCACAACATAGCGAACTATCATTTGTCAAGACGTCTGGGCGCCAGTAGTTTGCTGCTACTTAACAATTGTTAGTGATGAGGTCACGGACATCACAGTCAATGGCAGTCCAGCCAGAGAAGGAAAACGCACGTGTATGAATCGGATTAACATTTGACACAAGTTTGTCTTTCAGGGACCACATGAGAGAGATGGTGTCAAAGATCAAGAAGTGACATAATGCACTGTAGGTGATGGCTGTCACGAAAAACACCGTGATTAACCAGTTGATGACAATACAGGCAATCTGATTAAACGGCCTGTTTGCAGGGCCCCAGTTGTTGTTTTTTTAACAATACAGTAAAAACAGGTCGGATTCAAGCAGAAGTGCCCGGATCGGGAGATAAACAGTCCCGTCTGTCATTTAGAATTTCCCATCAAACGAAATGGCGGCTTTGCTTGTCACCACATGACAGAAAGTCTGGGATTGTTATTGGGAACATTGGGACACCTGCAGGACATTAACAACGTCACGTGAACAATTCAAGGCTGTTTGGAAAAAAACATGATTGGGGGAGACAGTGTAACTCAGACAGTTGATTTAGGCGGACGTGCTTTGGCACTGCAGTTAGGGAGTGGAATAATGTCTACCGTGTGCGAATTGGGTTAATTTAATTTTACACGTGCCTGTCATGGCAAATGTAGATGTGATTTGATCTAACTGCGGTGTTGACAAGGTAGTCATATTGTATAATTAGTCCTAATTAATTTAGGCAGTAGCATGGTTGAAACTAGCTAGAGTATGGACGTGATTCTTGGCTCTGTTAGTTGAAAATAGAGTAGTGAAGTGTTGATAAGCTCTACTAGTTGAGAATTGAGTAATGGGGGATAATTGGGATCTTCCAGTGGGTGCTCCCTGTTGGGGGGGGGGGGGGGGGGGGGGGTTCCGCACGCTGTTTGTTGTTTTTTTTTTTTTCTTGTCTTGGCCTGATGAAAACCTATGTGTTCAGTTCATCTGTCCCTGACAGAGTTAGGTTCACTGTATTTTTCTGAGCGAGGCCGATGGCCCACGATTATCTAATAAAGATCAGTGACGGGGAGGCTATCACCAGTTGTGTTATATATATATTTTACAGGTTCCCTCTGGTCGGGATGAAGCACACAGAATCATTGAAAAATCTGATCCCGGATAAAATTTTGGTGCAGGAAGATTGGCCAGCAACTTTCTCAATGGGTCTATGCTAGAAGAAGTTGATAAACATTGCTCGGTGGAGCTGAATGGTATAAGTATCCTAAATGAGTGCATACCATTCGTTAACACACCTGAAGTGATGGATGTTCAGCCCACATATTACTAGATCAGTAGGAACTGATGTTCACATTAGATGAAACCAAGCATTGAAGTGTAGTTGTTCCACGTATCAAGGAAATCATAACTTTCAGACAATATCTAGAAAATAAAGAAATCTATTTTAGTCTAGATACAATGACTGTTTAAGAGTGAAAACTATAGAACATTTCGCAAGAAGGATAAACGTCATGTTCATAGGACAGTGTTCCATGATTTTTTCACTGCGCAGGAATTATGAAGTCTGAGTTTCTATAAACTATTAGGAACAGTTGTTTTGTTAGGAACAAAAATAGTATCGTTCACGGATTATATGTGTGAATGGGAATCAGATCTCATGGTCATCAGAGCTCCTGGAGGAGGACATGTCTGGAGAGAAGGACACGACTTCGGCGAGGTCCATTGTGCTGATTCTTGTGATGTCGTGTAATCCTTGCCATGATGAGTGGACTCTGATCATGAACTCTGTGGTCTGACCTATACATTTACATTAGAATACACGACACACATTTTCTTCGCATACACGTCTCATATACGTTACACTTTTCTTTTAATAAATTAATCTTTATTAATTTTTAGAAGCAAGAGTTGTTGAATATGTTGCGTTGGGGAAGTATGAGAGGGGGCATAGTGCGACAGTGAGAGAGATAGAGATAGAGAGAGAGAGAGAGAGAGAGAGAGAGAGAGAGAGAGAGAGAGAGAGAGAGAGAGAGAGAGAGAGAGAGAGAGAGGAAAGGGTGTCCACGGGCTGATGGAGTGTGTTGGACGGAAACTGGTGGATTCTCCAGGATATTGATAGGGGAAAAAAATTATAATGTGGGTGTTGACTCCCCTCACTCCAGAGACGACACTTTAAAGTAAGACACGACAATGGCAGCGTTAAACACGGTAGAGACTTGCAAGCTCTGTGCTAACAGTCAAATATCTGCCAATACCACCATGCTACCCAAGCAACTACATTGCGTTATCTTGTCGTTTTTCCTAAGCAGGCGGGTCTTGGCAAGAAGAACGGTTCTAGTATATAGACTAATCCCCTGTTATGTTTCCATCCTCGTCGAAGGGGAGGACCCTCCCACCACCTGTCCCATCGTGCGTTCCGCGTCCGCGATGATAGACCCATCTCAACTCTGGAACGTCTGTCACAGTGACAACTTCAATCAGCCAGCCAGGTGCCGCTTTGACGATGAATGCTGACTACAAGTGATCTCCAGCTCTTTCTGTTTTAAGCTTTGATTGTGCACTCCTAAATTATAGAGAATAATATCATCCATATTGTCCTTAGTGACTCAATGAGTATGCTCAGGAGGATAGAGATAGGGTGGGTCCGAAAAGAGTGGCTGCTGTCTCTGCAGTGGTCAGGCAGACATTCTGAATGTTCTACGAGAAGTAAGTCGTTTACGAGAATCAAGCGATGATTGGAGATCTACAACCATGGTCAGGCTGCGATAACAGCAACTTAAAAGAGGTGTGGCCAAACAAGAACACTACGCAGGAAGCCAAAGAGGAGTATTAAACCAACACAGAACTGGTGTCGTGAGCCGCTACACGCTGCGGGATTTGCTGAGAAGGGGAACCAAGCACTTATGGGCTGAATGGTTCGATGTGCAATGAGGATGATCTGTCGATTGACTAACTAATTAACTCACTCCGAAATTACTTTTTCCGTCCATCTCTGAAAGTTAAACTACCCACTTGTATCTTTGTCCACTTCTTGCTTGCCTGCCTTCGATTTTTTTTTTTCTTGTGTATGGTTTTTATAAGAGCAGCATGTCTTTACATCTGCCCAAAATGTTTGACTTGTCTGTACCTTTATTGCTTCCATCTGTTCTCATTCCGTGTTCCGTGTATCTAAGATTTACATGTGTACGTTTTGTTTCCATGAAATACGCTCTGTTCTTGTGTGTATGCGTATGTCCGGGACATCAGTTCCATGTTGTAATTTCCTGATTGTTCACGCCACATGACCATACTGTATGTAGTATTAGTTTTATATGACAGTTGACTTTTCTCAGTTTTAATGTCGTGTTTATCTCGTGACTTGAATATATTTTTCATTTAGTGGAATGCATTTTTGCTATACCTGTTCTCTGTTTTATTTCTGTGTCCATCCTTTTCTCTATTATAGATCTGTTGTTTTTTTCTGGCTCGCGTTGAACTCAACCGTAGTCCTTTCACGCTATTTTTAGTAGTGCTGGACTGAATTTTGCATGTGGGTTAGCTTTCCCTATAAACAGTGTCCCTCGCCATCAGGCGAAACCACTCCGACTTCAGAGGTACTTATTAGCTTATATAATTTACGTCCCCAAGTCAAGGACGACAGGTCAACATTTTAGTCCAACTGTCCGGAGTAGGGGTTGAACCCCTTACCTCGGTATCAGCACACCGGATGTTTAAGAACACGCGTTCTTATCCATTCGATATTTCTGTTTTCATTCCTTTTTTTCTGTTTTATTTCTATTTCCATTCCGTTTCTCCGTTTTATTTCAGTTTCTATTCCGCTTCTGTAATTTATTTGTGTCAGTTCCTGTTGGCTGTTTTATTTCGCTTCTATTTCTTGTCTCTGTTTTATTTCTGTTTCTGTTCTTATTCTATGTTTCATTCCGATGTCCATTCCTGTTCTCTGTTCTCTTTCTGTTTCAATGTTGCAAGCATCTGATATCACAAGTTCAAGATAGGAGAAACTAAACTCCTCACCATTTCTGGCATTTTCCCGTTTACACCCTTATTCACTGATTGCATCTCCTTTGCATTGCTAATTTTCATAGGTTTTTATTTTTAAATGAAAATTATTGCCTAATCCATATCGAACCTCTGCCTATCTTCTTGCTTCACAATGTCATGTCACGGTTGCCCACTGTCGGGCAGCAATACTGGGCACGGTTAATTCAGAATCATATTTAAGGTTGTTTATTATACTTACCAGTCTCTGTGGCTAAGGGCTTGCGAACTCAGTTTGTGAGCCCGTGTATCCGGGTTCGAAACACGGCGGTGCTGGTTTTTTCGAAAAAGGTATAGGAGCCGGTCGTTCAGAAAGCAATGGAAAACTACTGAACGTAAAATTTGCCCAGGAATCACGAACAGCGTCAAGATACGTCCTGTGAAGGACATGCAACTTGATTTTTTTTTAAATTTTTATTATACTTCCATTCGTATTCAGTTCATGCATTTCTTCAACTTGCTTACATTGTTTGGTCTGCTTATAAGTTGAACAGGGGTGGTGACATGACGTAGACCAGCCGTGCTTATGCCATGTCTCTGTGTAAGTAACAGGGCCTTTCACACACCTTTTGACATGTGTTGCTAGACCTGTCGACCCTCGGTGGGTGGTGTGGGCGGCATCTGGGTGGTCAAGTATTTCCGTGTTTGGCTGTTGTTACTTGTTCTACACGCCATAGCTCTGGGTGGTCAAGTATTTCCGTGTTTGGCTGTTGTTACTTGTTCTACATGCCATAGCTCTGGGTGGTGAGTAAGTATTTCCGTGTTTGGCTACGGTTACTTGTTCTACACGCCATAGCTCTGGGTGGTCAAGTATTTCCGTGTTTGGCTGTTGTTACTTGTTCTACACGCCATAGCTCTGGGTGGTCAAGTATTTCCGTGTTTGGCTGTTGTTACTTGTTCTACACGCCATAGCTCTGGGTGGTCAAGTATTTCCGTGTTTGGCTACTGTTACTTGTTCTACACGCCATAGCTCTGGGTGGTCAAGTATTTCCGTGTTTGGCTACTGTTACTTGTTCTACACGCCATAGCTCTGGGTGGTCAAGTATTTCCGTGTTTGGCTACTGTTACTTGTTCTACACGCCATAGCTCTGGGCGGTGAGTAAGTATTTCCGTGTTTGGCTACTGTTACTTGTTCTACACGCCATAGCTCTGGGTGGTCAAGTATTTCCGTGTTTGGCTACTGTTACTTGTTCTACACGCCATAGCTCTGGGTGGTGAGTAAGTATTTCCGTGTTTGGCTACTGTTACTTGTTCTATACGCCATAGCTCTGGGTGGTGAGTAAGTATTTCCGTGTTTGGCTACTGTTACTTGTTCTACACGCCATAGCTCTGGGTGGTCAAGTATTACCGTGTTTGGCTACTGTTACTTGTTCTACACGCCATAGCTCTGGGTGGTCAAGTATTACCGTGTTTGGCTACTGTTACTTGTTCTACACGCCATAGCTCTGGGTGGTCAGTATTTCGTGTTTGGCTTTGTTACTTGTTCTACACGCCATAGCTCTGGGTGGTCAAGTATTTCGTGTTTGGCTACTGTTACTTGTTCTACATGCCATAACTCTGGGTGGTCAAGTATTACCGTGTTTGGCTACTGTTACTTGTTCTACACGCCATAGCTCTGGGTGGTCAAGTATTTCAGTGTTTTGCTACTGTTACTTGTTCTACACGCCATAGCTCAGGGTGGTCAAGTATTTCCGTGTTTGGCTGTTGTTACTTGTTCTACTACACGCCATAGCTCATGGGTGGTCAAGTATTTACGTGTTTGGCTGTTGTTACTTGTTCTACAACGCATAGCTCTGGGGTGTCAAGTATTTACCGTGTTTTGGCTGTTGTTACTTGTTCTACACGCCATAGCTCTGGGTGGTCAAGTATTTCTGTGTTTGGCTGTTGTTACTTGTTCTACACGCCATAGCTCTGGGTGGTCAAGTATTTCCGTGTTTGGCTACTGTTACTTGTTCTACATGCCATAGCTCTGGGTGGTGAGTAAGTATTTCCGTGTTTGGCTACTGGTACTTGTTCTACACTCCATAGCTCTGGGTGGTGAGTAAGTATTTCCGTGTTTGGCTACTGTTACTTGTTCTACACGCCATAGCTCTGGGTGGTCAAGTATTTCCGTGTTTGGCTACTGTTACTTGTTCTACATGCCATAGCTCTGGGTGGTCAAGTATTTCCGTGTTTGGCTACTGTTACTTGTTCTACACTCCATAGCTCTGGGTGGTGAGTAAGTATTTCCGTGTTTGGCTACTGTTACTTGTTCTACACGCCATAGCTCTGGGTGGTCAAGTATTTCCGTGTTTGGCTACTGTTACTTGTTCTACATGCCATAGCTCTGGGTGGTGAGTAAGTATTTCCGTGTTTGGCTACTGTTACTTGTTCTACATGCCATAGCTCTGGGTGGTGAGTAAGTATTTCCGTGTTTGGCTACTGTTACTTGTTCTACATGCCATAGCTCTGGGTGGTCAAGTATTTCCGTGTTTGGCTGTTGTTACTTATTCTACACGCCATATCTCTGGGTGGTGAGTAAGTATTTCTGTGTTTGGCTGTTGCTACTTGTTCCCGAGCACAGGCTACTAATGAACCCGGCATCTTTCCCATCTAAGCCTATTGATGAGGGAAGAGGGATGTTAGCTGTCAATCAGGCTGAGATGACGGGACCTTTAGTTTCTGCACAGTTATAGCTCGGGGCGGCTTCTTGTCTGTATAACAGCTTAAATGTCACAGTGCCAGCAAAGATCTGACCGTTCCAGAGTGGGCAGTCAGCAAGAGTATCCCCACACTGTTCATCTCTAGTATCGCATGTCTCCAGGGAGGCTATGAGAATGTCTTGATATCTCTGTTGCTATATCTGTATCACAGGAAGATCGCGTATTTACCAGGGCTATTCAAAATCAATCTCCGATTGGCTGGTATTTTTAAAAAAAAATTGACAATGACATCTAATTACATACAAAAGATACATATATCACTGCATTACTTTTCCACAAAGTCAGCCTGAATTCAGGCACTTGTCGTAACGTATCACGAGTTTTGTAACCCCTCGTCAAGGAACGGCGCCACCATGGTACTTAGCCAGTTGTTGACTCCATCCGTGAGCTCCTATGCGGTGTCTAAACACTGGGTAGTCAGCCAGACCTTCATCTTACCAAAGAGATGATACCTGTTTCGTGCCAAGTCCGGGCTGTAAGAGGGGGAGGAGAGGGGGTTTGCAAATTCCTCACTTAAACTGCTCAAGTAAAGACTTTGTGCGAGCAGCAGTGTGGGGTTCCGCTTTGTCGTGCAGGATAAGGACGCCACTGGCGAGCATTCCGCGCCTTTTGTTTTGGATCCACCATCCTAGAAATTTGTGGAAATTCTGTAAAGATATCTGATATTGTAAAACGGCGCTTTTCTACTACGACTTAGTCGACTTTTTGAATGATTTCATCTGTCACACGTGAATGTCATCCTTGTCAACCTTCACCATGCACATCTTTACGTCATCTTTGAATTTCCTGCACCAATCGCCCACAGAACTGTCACACATAACGTTATCACACACGACACAATCGACCATGAATCTCGGCCACATTTTGACCTGTTTAAAGAAAACTAATCACGCCACGAATTTCACACCTGGCGGGAAAGGCAGTAATAGTGTCCGTGTTTATTCGTTCGCGATTTGTGAACCACTGAACAAATGCGACTGTAGGTTGATGTGTAGTGAGCTAAACGACTACTGAATGATGCAAGAAATGAACGGTGCTATGGCAGCGGGTTTATTTTTACTATTCACTAATCAATTGGTGGTTGATTTTGGAATAGCCCACGTATATTGTGTTCTCCCACCCACTGTAACTTCTTAAACGAGTGCAAGTGTCGTTTTCTCGGAGACCTTCATTGGGTAGGTGGGAGGATAATCGCAGGAGCTACGCAGTTCGTGCTCTGTGCGACGCTTTTGGTAGGCGCTCTGCGGAAATAGACCAGGTCATATGGGATAAAACCCGGTGCAATGATGTCAACCTTTTGCCTTTAAACTTCACTTTAAACTTGAAAGACGTGTGTGCTTCTTACTATTGTCTCACTGTATGTGTTTCTTACTGTCCACTCACTGTAAATGTTTCTTACTGTCCACTCACTGTAAATGTTTCTTACTGTCGACTCACTGTAAATGTTTCTTACTGTCGTCTCACTGTAAATGTTTCTTACTGTCCACTCACTGTATGTGTTTCTTACTGTCGTCTCACTGTAAATGTTTCTTACTGTCGTCTCACTGTAAATGTTTCTTACTGTCCACTCACTGTATGTGTTTCTTACTGTCGTCTCACTGTAAATGTTTCTTACTGTCGTCTCACTGTAAATGTTTCTTACTGTCCACTCACTGTAAATGTTTCTTACTGTCGTCTCACTGTAAATGTTTCTTACTGTCGTCTCACTGTAAATGTTTCTTACTGTCGTCTCACTGTAAATGTTTCTTACTGTCGTCTCACTGTAAATGTTTCTTACTGTCGTCTCACTGTAAATGTTTCTTACTGTCCACTCACTGTATGTGTTTCTTACTGTCGTCTCACTGTAAATGTTTCTTACTGTCGTCTCACTGTAAATGTTTCTTACTGTCCACTCACTGTATGTGTTTCTTACTGTCGTCTCACTGTAAATGTTTCTTACTGTCGTCTCACTGTAAATGTTTCTTATTGTCGTCTCGCTGTAAATGTTTCTTACTGTCGTCTCACTGTAAATGTTTCTTACTGTCCACTCACTGTATGTGTTTCTTACTGTCGTCTCACTGTAAATGTTTCTTATTGTCGTCTCGCTGTAAATGTTTCTTACTGTCGTCTCACTGTAAATGTTTCTTACTGTCCACTCACTGTATGTGTTTCTTACTGTCGTCTCACTGTAAATGTTTCTTACTGTCGTCTCACTGTAAATGTTTCTTACTGTCGTCTCACTGTAAATGTTTCTTACTGTCCACTCACTGTAAATGTTTCTTACTGTCCACTCACTGTATGTGTTTCTTACTGTCCACTCACTGTATGTGTTTCTTACTGTCCACTCACTGTATGTGTTTCTTACTGTCCACTCACTGTATGTGTTTCTTACTGTCCACTCACTGTAAATGTTTCTTACTGTCGTCTCACTGTAAATGTTTCTTACTGTCCACTCACTGTAAATGTTTCTTACTGTCCACTCACTGTATGTGTTTCTTACTGTCCACTCACTGTATGTGTTTCTTACTGTCCACTCACTGTAAATGTTTCTTACTGTCCACTCACTGTATGTGTTTCTTACTGTCCACTCACTGTAAATGTTTCTTACTGTCCACTCACTGTAAATGTTTCTTACTGTCCACTCACTGTATGTGTTTCTTACTGTCCACTCACTGTAAATGTTTCTTACTGTCCACTCACATTAATGTCTACTGTCCCATCACTGTAAATGTTTCTTACTGTCACTCACTGTAAATGTTTCTTACTGTCCACTCACTGTAAATGTTTCTTACTGTCCACTCACTGTAAATGTTTTCTTACTGTCCACTCACTGTATGTGTTTCTTACTGTCCACTCACTGTAATGTTTCTTACTGTCCACTCACTGTAAATGTGTTTCTTACTGTCCACTCACTGTAATGTTTCTTACTGTCCACTCACTGTAAATGTTTCTTACTGTCCACTCACTGTAATGTTTCTTACTGTCCACTCACTGTAATGTTTCTTACTGTCCACTCACTGTAAATGTTTCTTACTGTCCACTCACTGTATGTGTTTCTTACTGTCCACTCACTGTAATGTTTTCTTACTGTCCACTCACTGTAAATGTTTCTTACTGTCACTCACTGTAAATGTTTCTTACTGTCCACTCACTGTAAGTGTTTCTTACTGTCCACTCACTGTAAATGTTTCTTACTGTCCACTCACTGTATGTGTTTCTTACTGTCCACTCACTGTAAATGTTTTCTTACTGTCCACTCACTGTAATGTTTCTTACTGTCCACTCACTGTAAGTGTTTCTTACTGTCTACTCACTGTAAATGTTTCTTACTGTCGTCTCACTGTAAATGTTTCTTACTGTCACTCACTGTAAATGTTTCTTACTGTCCACTCACTGTAATGTTTCTTACTGTCCACTCACTGTAAATGTTTCTTACTGTCCTCTCACTGTATGTGTTTCTTACTGTCCACTCACTGTAAATGTTTCTTACTGTCCACTCACTGTAAATGTTTCTTACTGTCGTCTCACTGTATGTGTTTCTTACTGTCCACTCACTGTAATGTTTTTTATTGTCCACTCACTGTATGTTTCTTACTGTCGACTCACTGTATGTGTTTCTTACTGTCCACTCACTGTATGTGTTTCTTACTGTCGCACTCACTGTAAATGTTTCTTACTGTCCACTCACTGTAAATGTTTCTTACTGTCCACTCACTGTAAATGTTTCTTACTGTCCACTCACTGTATGTGTTTCTTACTGTCGTCTCGCTGTATGTATTTTTTATTGTTGTCTCACTGTAAATGTTTCTTACTGTCCACTCACTGTAAATGTTTCTTACTGTCCACTCACTGTAAATGTTTCTTACTGTCCACTCACTGTAAATGTTTCTTACTGTCGTCTCACTGTAAATGTTTCTTACTGTCGTCTCGCTGTAAATGTTTCTTACTGTCGTCTCACTGTAAATGTTTCTTACTGTCCACTCACTGTAAATGTTTCTTACTGTCCACTCACTGTAAATGTTTCTTACTGTCCACTCACTGTAAATGTTTCTTACTGTCCACTCACTGTAAATGTTTCTTACTGTCCACTCACTGTATGTGTTTCTTACTGTCGTCTCACTGTAAATGTTTCTTACTGTCGTCTCGCTGTATGTATTTTTTATTGTTGTCTCACTGTAAATGTTTCTTACTGTCCACTCACTGTATATGTTTCTTACTGTCGTCTCACTGTAAATGTTTCTTACTGTCGTCTCGCTGTAAATGTTTCTTACTGTCGTCTCACTGTAAATGTTTCTTACTGTCCACTCACTGTATATGTTTCTAACTGTCGTCTCGCTGTAAATGTTTCTTACTGTCGTCTCACTGTAAATGTTTCTTACTGTCGTCTCACTGTAAATGTTTCTTACTGTCGTCTCACTGTAAATGTTTCTTACTGTCGTCTCACTGTAAATGTTTCTTACTGTCGTCTCACTGTAAATGTTTCTTACTGTCGTCTCGCTGTATGTATTTTTTATTGTTGTCTCACTGTAAATGTTTCTTACTGTCCACTCACTGTAAATGTTTCTAACTGTCGTCTCACTGTATGTGTTTCTTACTGTCGTCTCACTGTATGTGTTTCTTACTGTCGTATCACTGTAAATGTTTCTTACTGTCGTCTCACTGTAAATGTTTCTTACTGTCGTATCACTGTAAATGTTTCTTACTGTCGTATCACTGTAAATGTTTCTTACTGTCGTCTCACTGTATGTGTTTCTTACTGTCGTATCACTGTAAATGTTTCTTACTGTCCACTCACTGTATGTGTTTCTTACTGTCGTCTCGCTGTATGTATTTTTTATTGTTGTCTCACTGTAAATGTTTCTTACTGTCCACTCACTGTAAATGTTTCTTACTGTCCATCACTGTAATGTTTCTTACTGTCGTACTCACTGTAAATGTTTCTTACTGTCATCTCAGCTGTAATGTTTTCTTACTGTCGTCTCACTGTAAATGTTTCTTACTGTCGTCTCACTGTAAATGTTTCTTACTGTCCACTCACTGTAAATGTTTCTTACTGTCCACTCACTGTATATGTTTCTAACTGTCGTCTCGCTGTAAATGTTTCTTACTGTCGTCTCACTGTATGTATTTTTTACTGTCGTCTCACTGTAAATGTTTCTTACTGTCGTCTCACTGTATGTATTTTTTACTGTCGTCTCACTGTAAATGTTTCTTACTGTCCACTCACTGTAAATGTTTCTTACTGTCCATCTCACTGTATGTGTTTCTACTGTCGTCTCACTGTAATGTTTCTTACTGTCCACTCACTGTATGTGTTTCTTACTGTCGTATCACTGTAATGTTTTCTTACTGTCGTCTCACTGTAAATGTTTCTTACTTTCCACTCACTGTATATGTTTCTTACTGTCCACTCACTGTATGTGTTTCTTACTGTCCACTCACTGTATGTGTTTCTTACTGTCGTCTCACTGTATGTGTTTCTTACTGTCGTATCACTGTAAATGTTTCTTACTGTCGTCTCACTGTAAATGTTTCTTACTTTCCACTCACTGTATATGTTTCTTACTGTCCACTCACTGTAATGGTTTCTTACTGTCCGTCTCGCTGTATGTATGTTTCTTACTGTCGTCTCACTGTAAATGTTTCTTACTGTCCACTCACTGTAAATGTTTCTTACTGTCGTCTCACTGAATATGTTTCTTACTGTCGTCTCACTGTATGTGTTTCTTACTGTCGTATCACTGTATGTGTTTTTTTCTATTCTATTCTGTCTGTCTGTCTAGCTATCTATTTGTCTGTCTGTCTATCTGTCTGTCTATTTTCTATTGAGAGGACACAAGGAAAATATTCTATACTTCTCACATACATACACATTCTGACTAGTGCTCTACAATCTGGGACAGTTGCTCTAATTCAAGCACCAAGTAACTTTACTCACTCCAGAAAAGGGCAATGAGTTTAATTTATAGCAAACATTTATCTGACAATCCTAGCCTGAATAAACGTCTACAGTTACTACCACTCCGCAAACGCCTGCTTTTCAGTAAGGCCAAACTAATTCACAAAATCTTACATCGGAATGCCCCAAATTACCTTTGCCATTGTTTAAATATAATGCTAGACACAGTAAACGATTAAATATATTACATATTCTGAAGCCTAGGATTGGCTTATACAAAGCAAGCTTAACGTACTCTGCAGCTCAGCTGTGGAACAATCTTCCACAAGAAATCAAAGACATCACCAATCCCTATACATATAATCGCAAGTTATTCGAACACTATCTCAGTACGGATTACCTTCCCCCTTAATAATAGAAATAGTAATAATAATAAAACCCTAGTATAGTAGCCAGTCCCCTTTTGGTAGACCAGTATATTCCACATAGCTAATAACAAGTGTCACACCATTATCTAATATTACTGAGTCGTGTAGTATTGATGTTCGCACTTTGCCCATGTCTTTATAATGCATATCTTTTATATTGTTGCTGTTCTCTGTTAGCCTTGATTGATGTATGAATGAAATAATGTATGAAAGAGAGTGATAGAAGGGCAGAATGTTAGACGGGCCTGCGTGCCCAATTCTTAACCCTTTGAAAATAAAGTTTGTTTGTTCGTTCGTTCGTTTGTTCTATCTATCTATCTATGAGTAGCTATACAGTGAAAATTGCATTGATTGTGCCTTTATCTGCAGCAAACCCAGTCTGAGCTTCTGACATTTTTGGTTGTATTTTGTGGCTAACCTTATCTATTGTTGCGCGAAAGGGTAGTTTGGTGAGAAGATCACATTGGTTCATAATTATTCTGACCTCACTGTTTGTGTTCACTGGTTCCGTTCGTTGTTTGTGTCCGAGCAACAATGTCTTCTACCAAGTTTGTCAATAGCGTGTTCCATTGTAATGATGAGATAGCCACTGATGTCTGTGCTATCTCTGCCTGGGTTTGGTAATGGCAATTGAAATCTGTGCATTTAGTCTCACTAAACCAAGCCACATTGTACGCTGTGGTTGAACTCCCTGGTAGGCGCCGCCACTTCTTCATTTGACATTCTCCACATGTATGCAGATTGGATGCCATCAGAATATGGATATTTTGACCCCAGAAGCAGCATGCCGTAATATTAATATGGTCTGCGTTGACACAGAAATAGTCACCCAATTCAACCCCAGCACACATTTGTGATATGTCTATTTTAGTGCTTAATCTATCGGTCTTGTCCGTTGATTTGTTTATTTGAGAGACCTGGCTAGTAATGTTTGTCTTCCTCGTCAGATCTCGACCATGTCAAAGATGTGTCATGAGAATCGGGAGTCACTCTTAGTCTTCATGCGCTATTTATAGATCGGACGCAGACGGCAGAATAACTAAGTGACTTGTGTTTGCAGAATCTCCTACCCAATTCCGCCGAGACAAAATTTTTGCTTTCGCTTCATCCACAAGAACCTTTAAGGAACTCGCTGCATTAGTTGCCTTCTCTTTTAGATTGATAAAACGTTCGTACGGTCCCTGAAGGTTCTGTCTCGCTCTCTGCCACTGAAGTACTGCCTTTCGTTTAAACCCAACCTTATCTAGATCCCGTGGCAAGCAGTGAGACTGTAACCAGTTTTCCGCTTATAACGAGAACTCTGCTTTGTTGAGCCTTATTTTACTGATTACATCCACGCTAGGGTGGTCGTATTTAAGAAGGCTTGTGGCAGACATGGCTTGCTATCGGTGTTTGCCTGTTCGAACCACAATACTGTAAGGGAGATTATCACTTGCATGATAAACCAGGGTATCCCGTCTGCAGAGAGGCCCGGGGGACCGCGTTTAGAATGCCAAATCGATCACACTATCTTCATCTCCTGGTCCAAAAACTGCATTGGACTTCTGCCATAATTGAAGCATAATAAATCAGTTACTCAGTATCTTTATTAATATCTGGAATCAATACTGTATAATCTGCATATCTTATGTCGTTGATGTTGCCTCCCATGGCAATTCCTGTCATGTCGTTTTACATTCCTCATATTTTACCAGATATGGGGGAGAGGACGGGAAGATTATGATTCGACAATTAATATAATGATGGTTCTTGTTCTTCCCTATCTTATTCTTCTCTTACCCCCCCCCCTCCTTTCTTTCTGCATATTTGTCCCACGGTGACGCATATCCCCCCCCCCCCAGTGACGTCACTGTAGGCAAGATTATTCTGTGCTATCTCCTACAGCTCTGGGTGTGTCCTTTCCACATGAGTTATCTTTGCCTGTGATTCTCTTCTTCCATTGTCTGTATCCGCGTGAGTCCCAGAGAACAGACTGTCTAGTTATACTGTTTACATGGTTTTCCCATGTCACATGATCACCTCCATGATAACCCAGAGAACAGACTGTCTAGTTATACTGTTAACATGGTTTTCCCATGTCACATGACCACCTCCATGATAACCCAGAGAACAGACTGTCTAGTTATACTGTTAACATGGTTTTCCCATGTCACATGACCACCTCCATGATAACCCAGAGAACAGACTGTCTAGTTATACTGTTAACATGGTTTTCCCATGTCACATGATCACCTCCATGATAACCCAGAGTTCCAGAGAACAGACTGTCTAGTTATACTGTTAACATGGTTTTCCCATGTCACATGATCACCTCCATGATAACCCAGAGAACAGACTGTCTAGTTATACTGTTTACATGGTTTTTCCCATGTCACATGATCACCTCCATGATAACCCAGAGTTCCAGAGAACAGACTGTCTAGTTATACTGTTAACATGGTTTTCCCATGTCACATGATCGCCTCCATGATAACCCAGAGAACAGACTGTCTAGTTATACTGTTTACATGGTTTTCCCATGTCACATGATCACCTCCATGATAACCCAGAGAACAGACTGTCTAGTTATACTGTTTACATGGTTTTACCATGTCACATGATCACCATGATAACCCAGAGAACAGACTGTCTAGTTATACTGTTAACATGGTTTTCCCATGTCACATGATCACCTCCATGATAACCCAGAGAACAGACTGTCTAGTTATACTGTTTACATGGTTTTTCCCATGTCACATGATCACCTCCATGATAACCCAGAGAACAGACTGTCTAGTTATACTGTTTACATGGTTTTCCCATGTCACATGATCACCTCCATGATAACCCAGAGAACAGACTGTCTAGTTATACTGTTAACATGGTTTTACCATGTCACATGATCACCTCCATGATAACCCAGAGAACAGACTGTCTAGTTATACTGTTTACATGGTTTTCCCATGTCACATGATCACCTCCATGATAACCCAGAGAACAGACTGTCTAGTTATACTGTTAACATGGTTTTACCATGTCACATGATCACCTCCATGATAACCCAGAGTTCCAGAGGACAGACTGTCTAGTTATACTGTTAACATGGGTTTTTACCATGTCACATGATCACCTCCCATGATAACCCAGAGAACAGGACTGTCTAGTTATACTGTTACATGGTTTTCCCATGTCACATGATCGCCTCCATGATAACCCAGAGAACAGACTGTCTAGTTATACTGTTTACATGGTTTTCCCATGTCACATGATCACCTCCATGATAACCCAGAGAACAGACTGTCTAGTTATACTGTTTACATGGTTTTACCATGTCACATGATCACCTCCATGATAACCCAGAGAACAGACTGTCTAGTTATACTGTTTACATGGTTTTCCCATGTCACATGATCACCTCCATGATAACCCAGAGAACAGACTGTCTAGTTATACTGTTAACATGGTTTTCCCATGTCACATGATCACCTCCATGATAACCCAGAGAACAGACTGTCTAGTTATACTGTTAACATGGTTTTCCCATGTCACATGATCACCTCCATGATAACCCAGAGAACAGACTGTCTAGTTATACTGTTAACATGGTTTTCTCATGTCACATGACCACCTCCATGATAACCCAGAGTTCCAGAGGACAGACTGTCTAGTTATACTGTTAACATGTTTTTCCCATGTCACATGATCACCTCCATGATAACCCAGAGAACAGACTGTCTAGTTATACTGTTTACATGGTTTTCCCATGTCACATGATCACCTCCATGATAACCCAGAGAACAGACTGTCTAGTTATACTGTTTACATGGTTTTACCATGTCACATGATCACCATGATAACCCAGAGAACAGACTGTCTAGTTATACTGTTTACATGGTTTTCCCATGTCACATGATCACCTCCATGATAACCCAGAGAACAGACTGTCTAGTTATATTGTCAACCGTGGTTTTCTCTTTTCACTTGATCACCTCCATGATAACCCAGAGTGCCCCATCTGCGGAGAGACACCAGGGGTCGTGTTCAGAAGTCCAAATCAATCACACTAACTTCATCCCCTCCTCTATTGATTGGCTAGACTTCTGTCATAATTGAAGCATTGAAAAACAAGTTGCTGAATATCTTGATGTGAGACTTCATCAAGGGAAATCGGGTGATCATTTGCTCGGTGTAGTTAGTGTCTTTACTTGTGTCTTTCCCCTATGAATCGTTAGATCTAATTGTTAGTAATCTTACTTAAAGGGTATATCCTGCATTGGTCTTGTGTGTGCGACAGAAGGACAGTGTCGTCAGAAAGTCTAGATCATCAAGCTAATCTGTCAGAATTAAACTCTGTTTCCTGTCGTAGCTGTTGTTTTTGTAATCCAGTTTATAGTCTGTAAGAATAATGAACGTAACTTAAGGCATCCCTGCCTCACTCGTTAGTGTTCCCTCATGAAGTTCTCTTCATTTATATATTCATGTGTTTACTTCATTAGGTTAATACCTCATCAGCTTCCAAAGATATTCCCTTTCAGTTATGTCAAAGGCATTTTCGTAATCCATAAATCCAGATTATTTTGGTTTTACTAGCTCCTGCTGGGATACCATTTGAACTAGCAGCTTTCACATCGTACCGTCGTTGTTTGTTGTTTATTTTCTATTTTTTTTTTGGTGTTGTTTCTCATTGTTGATATCCAGCTCTAATGCTGCTGCCTGAAGAGTCTTTTTGGACTCCTCTATTCATTAGTTTCTCCAAGTTTGACGTCTTGACACCTTGACGTCTCCATAACACAAAGCCTGGGCTGAATTTAGAAACATTGTGTTGCCCATGCAGCTTGATCCCCTTCTCCGCCTGCCTAGTTTACTCCAGAGGAAAGGTAGCACCAATACATCTGGAACAAGACAGGCTGTAGACGCTGTCGGATCAGGAAAGCAATGCTCTAACTGTCCACCTGTCGGAGCTTCGATCCTAGACCAGCTACCGAACAAGGCTTAGGGACTAGTCTGTGATAACACGACAGTAATACTTGGTTGTATTTACTCGCTCTGGGGTTATTCTTGTACCCTCCCAATTGCGCATTTTTCTCTCTTTGACCCGAAAACGGCACTGTTTCACCTGTTTATAACTTATTTGCCTATTCCATACCATCTTGTTTCGCATGTTGTTAAAATGCTAATCTTATATTTCATTCCCTTACTACTTGCGCAGTTTTCCCCTACAGGTATATAGTTCTGACGTTCCAGCTTGTGGAGGTTGTCCTAGGTGGAAGAAGGAAGTCGGCAGTCGACACTTCCCACAGCTTTCTCCACTTCTGGTTTACTACTTCTAGGGGAAGTCTCCTCCCATACATTGGTTGACAGAGTTCTTGTTTTGTTCTTTTCTTTTGACTTGCTCATGGTTGTTTGGGTTTTACAGCTACTGAATAAAGTAATCAGTCTCACGCCAACCCTTCTTAGTCGTCTTTTACGACATGATGGTAGATTATGTTGTTGTATTCTTTGATTCCAGTGTGGGTCTGGTCACATCGGCGAATGAGTTCTTCTTCAACTTCTTCTTACACCTCCAGAGGTCAGCATGCTTGTGTCCAAAGAAAGCAGCAGTCAGCTTGAGCTTGTTGACATCCCAACGGGGATTGTGTTTAAATAGAGCATGTGTAAGCCAAACTAGTTTTCTCTGGTCAACAAATGATGGACACTCCTGCAACAAATGTTGGTTCTTTCGTATTGCTATTATCTCGCGCATGAAAACAAGAGGCCATGAAAGTTGTCACTGGCATTCGGTGGGAATGGTTGGAAGACACGAGCCGCTTATGTCAGCAAGTGATGCCGTGTAGTCAGCCATACGCCGCGTTATAGAGACGATGGCGCTGTTCTTCCTTAGTTGTTAGTCGTCTGAAAGACTGTTTTCACTCTAAGCTCGCCATGCATTTACGTTCAGATACTCTGAGCTCTTCAAATTAATTTGTAAAAGGTTTTAGCGCGTGCAATAGGATTGCATGTCGGCGTCAAGGCTTAGCGGTTCGTGAACGCAATTTTTTTTTTTTTTTTTATCTTCTCGACATACAGGGTCGAGGGTTCGACATCTGCCGCAGGCGATTTGGGAGCTCATCGCTTTGCGTTGATTTCAATGGTATCAGCAACAGCCGTTCGGAAATGTATGGCAAACTACTGAACTACTGTAAAATTGCCTAGTAAATCACAAACGGCAATATTCCTGAGATTACAATGTCATGAACAAGGACATGCTACATGTTTTGTTTTTTTCAGAATGAAATATAGAAAGGGACAATCAGACGAGGCACTTAAAGAAGCGGGTGTTTCAGTGTCGTATGTTATCCCTCCCTCATTGGCGTAAACTTACATGCATGTATAGGTTGTTGTCCAGTGCTTGCTCGCGTGGATTTAATTTACCGCTCTCAAAAGGGATTTAAATGCCAGCCTGCCACCTCTCAGTGTTGCCTGTATCGATTTTATCGTGAGCGGTGTCGGGGGGAGGCGGTGGCGCCGGTGACCGAGTGAGACCGACTTCTGGGCGGGGGCGTGTCCTCTGATAATGACATTTGCTGTGTTACTTGGCTTCTCAAGTCGTGCTCACCCGCGCCCGGCAGTGGTTTCCTCGGGTCAGCCTAGGCATATAGTGCATATCTGCGTGCCATTTGTCTGTATGTATAGTCTTGGAGGAACCGGATATCAGCTGTGAGTGTGTTCAACTTCCGCAGATCTGTTGGGTTAGGTAATTGTGTCCACATACTCGGCCATACAAGGTACGTGTTTTGTGTTTGCTGAGACTTGGTGAGGGACAAGATGGCGAGGAGAGGAGCTAATCGCCTCACCTCACATAGCTACAGTCTAGACGTGTGTGTCTGTACACATTGCAGACCTAGACAGTGTACAAGTCATTATTTGTTGCATATCATTTGTGAGTCCTCCGTGGCACAGTAGTTAAGCTACCTGTCTCGCGCTCCGAAGGTTGTGGTTTCGATTCATGACACCGACATTCTGTTCACGAGTGCATTTTCTCGCAGACTCCCAGGGGTCGTCGCTGGAGCTACGGAGTTCATACTTTGTGCGAGGCTTTCGGCAGACCGCCCTGTGGAATAAGACCGAGTCATGTGGGATAACACCCAGTGCAATGAAGTCGTACCTCTCGCCTTGTCAAGCTCGTTTGTATATAATAATATATATATCAATAATAGTGTGAGGTGATAACACTGGGACATGGTGAGGTGATAACACTTGATATATACTGAGACATGGTGGTGTGATAACACTAGATATATACTGGGACATGGTGAGGTGATATATACTGGGACATGGTGTTGTGATAACACTAGATATATACTGAGACATGGTGTTGTGATAACACTAGATATATACTGGGACATGGTGTTGTGATAACACTAGATATATACTGAGACATGGTGGTGTGATAACACTAGATATATACTGGGACATGGTGTTGTGATAACACTAGATATATACTGAGACATGGTGGTGTGATAACACTAGATATATACTGGGACATGGTGAGGTGATATATACTGGGACATGGTGTTGTGATAACACTAGATATATACTGAGACATGGTGTTGTGATAACACGTGATATATACTGGGACATGGTGGTGTGATAACACTTGATATATACTGGGACATGGTGGTGTGATAACACTAGATATATACTGGGACATGGTGAGGTGATATATACTGGGACATGGTGTTGTGATAACACTAGATATATACTGAGACATGGTGTTGTGATAACACTAGATATATACTGAGACATGGTGGTGTGATAACACTAGATATATACTGAGACATGGTGTTGTGATAACACTTGATATATAATGAGACATGGTGTTGTGATAACACTTGATATATACTGGGACATGGTGTTGTGATAACACTAGATATATACTGGGACATGGTGAGGTGATATATACTGGGACATGGTGTTGTGATAACACTAGATATATACTGAGACATGGTGTTGTGATAACACTAGATATATACTGAGACATGGTGGTGTGATAACACTAGATATATACTGAGACATGGTGTTGTGATAACACGTGATATATAATGAGACATGGTGTTGTGATAACACGTGATATATAATGAGACATGGTGTTGTGATAACACTAGATATATACTGGGACATGGTGTTGTGATAACACGTGATATATAATGAGACATGGTGTTGTGATAACACGTGATATATAATGAGACATGGTGTTGTGATAACACTTGATATATACTGGGACATGGTGTTGTGATAACACTAGATATATACTGAGACATGGTGTTGTGATAACACTTGATATATAATGAGACATGGTGTTGTGATAACACTTGATATATAATGAGACATGGTGTTGTGATAACACTAGATATATACTGAGACATGGTGGTGTGATAACACGTGATATATACTGAGACATGGTGTTGTGATAACACTTGATATATAATGAGACATGGTGTTGTGATAACACTTGATATATACTGGGACATGGTGTTGTGATAACACTAGATATATACTGAGACATGGTGTTGTGATAACACTTGATATATAATGAGACATGGTGTTGTGATAACACTTGATATATAATGAGACATGGTGTTGTGATAACACATGATATATACTGGGACATGGTGTTGTGATAACACTAGATATATACTGGGACATGGTGAGGTGATATATACTGAGACATGGTGTTGTGATAACACGTGATATATACTGGGACATGGTGTTGTGATAACACTTGATATATAATGAGACATGGTGTTGTGATAACACTTGATATATACTGGGACATGGTGTTGTGATAACACTTGATATATACTGGGACATGGTGTTGTGATAACACTTGATATATACTGGGACATGGTGGTGTGATAACACTTGATATATACTGAGACATGGTGTTGTGATAACACTTGATATATACTGAGACATGGTGTTGTGATAACACTTGATATATACTGAGACATGGTGTTGTGATAACACTTGATATATACTGGGACATGGTGGTGTGATAACACTTGATATATACTGGGACATGGCCATGTGATAACACTTGATATATACTGGGACATGGTGTTGTGATAACACTTGATATATACTGAGACATGGTGTTGTGATAACACGTGATATATACTGGGACATGGTGGTGTGATAACACTTGATATATACTGGGACATGGTGAGGTGATAACACTAGATATATACTGAGACATGGTGGTGTGATAACACTAGATATATACTGAGACATGGTGGTGTGATAACACTAGATATATACTGGGACATGGTGTTGTGATAACACTAGATATATACTGGGACATGGTGGTGTGATAACACTTGATATATACTGGGACATGGTGGTGTGATAACACTTGATATATACTGGGACATGGCCATGTGATAACACTTGATATATACTGGGACATGGTGGTGTGATAACACTTGATATATACTGGGACATGGTGTTGTGATAACACTTGATATATACTGAGACATGGTGTTGTGATAACACTTGATATATACTGAGACATGGTGGTGTGATAACACTTGATATATACTGGGACATGGCCATGTGATAACACTTGATATATACTGGGACATGGTGGTGTGATAACACTTGATATATACTGGGACATGGTGTTGTGATAACACTTGATATATACTGAGACATGGTGTTGTGATAACACTAGATATATACTGAGACATGGTGTTGTGATAACACTAGATATATACTGGGACATGGTGTTGTGATAACACTAGATATATACTGAGACATGGTGTTGTGATAACACTAGATATATACTGGGACATGGTGTTGTGATAACACTAGATATATACTGAGACATGGTGTTGTGATAACACTAGATATATACTGGGACATGGTGGTGTGATAACACTTGATATATACTGAGACATGGTGTTGTGATAACACTTGATATATACTGAGACATGGTGGTGTGATAACACTAGATATATACTGAGAACATGGTGTTGTGATAACACTAGATATATACTGAGACATGGTGTTGTGATAACACTAGATATATACTGAGACATGGTGTTGTGATAACACTAGATATATACTGAGACATGGTGTTGTGATAACACTAGATATATACTGGGACATGGTGTTGTGATAACACTAGATATATACTGAGACATGGTGTTGTGATAACACTAGATATATACTGAGACATGGTGGTGTGATAACACTTGATATATACTGAGACATGGTGTTGTGATAACACTTGATATATACTGAGACATGGTGGTGTGATAACACTAGATATATACTGAGACATGGTGTTGTGATAACACTAGATATATACTGAGACATGGTGTTGTGATAACACTAGATATATACTGAGACATGGTGTTGTGATAACACTAGATATATACTGAGACATGGTGTTGTGATAACACTAGATATATACTGAGACATGGTGTTGTGATAACACTTGATATATACTGAGACATGGTGTTGTGATAACACTTGATATATACTGGGACATGGTGGTGTGATAACACTAGATATATACTGAGACATGGTGTTGTGATAACACTAGATATATACTGAGACATGGTGTTGTGATAACACTTGATATATACTGAGACATGGTGTTGTGATAACACTTGATATATACTGGGACATGGTGGTGTGATAACACTAGATATATACTGAGACATGGTGTTGTGATAACACTTGATATATACTGAGACATGGTGTTGTGATAACACTTGATATATACTGAGACATGGTGTTGTGATAACACTTGATATATACTGAGACATGGTGGTGTGATAACACTTGATATATACTGAGACATGGTGTTGTGATAACACTTGATATATACTGAGACATGGTGTTGTGATAACACTTGATATATACTGAGACATGGTGTTGTGATAACACTAGATATATACTGAGACATGGTGTTGTGATAACACTAGATATATACTGAGACATGGTGTTGTGATAACACTAGATATATACTGAGACATGGTGTTGTGATAACACTTGATATATACTGAGACATGGTGTTGTGATAACACTTGATATATACTGAGACATGGTGGTGTGATAACACTTGATATATACTGGGACATGGTGGTGTGATAACACTTGATATATACTGAGACATGGTGGTGTGATAACACTTGATATATACTGGGACATGGTGGTGTGATAACACTTGATATATACTGGGACATGGTGGTGTGATAACACTTGATATATAATGAGACATGGTGGTGTGATAACACATGATATATACTGAGACATGGTGGTGTGATAACACTTGATATATACTGGGATATGGTGGTGTGATAACACTTGATATATACTGGGACATGGTGGTGTGATAACACTTGATATATACTGGGACATGGTGGTGTGATAACACTGATATATACTGGGACATGGTGGTGTGATAACACTTGATATATACTGGGACATGGTGGTGTGATAACACTTGATATATACTGGGACATGGTGGTGTGATAACACTTGATATATACTGGGACATGGTGGTGTGATAACACTTGATATATACTGGGACATGGTGGTGTGATAACACTTGATATATACTGGGACATGGTGGTGTGATAACACTTGATATATACTGGGACATGGTGGTGTGATAACACTTGATATATACTGGGACATGGTGGTGTGATAACACTTGATATATACTGGGACATGGTGGTGTGATAACACTTGATATATACTGGGACATGGTGTTGTGATAACACTTGATATATACTGGGACATGGTGGTGTGATAACACTTGATATATACTGAGATATGGTGGTGTGATAACACTTGATATATAATGAGACATGGTGGTGTGATAACACATGATATATACTGAGACATGGTGGTGTGATAACACTTGATATATACTGAGACATGGTGGTGTGATAACACTTGATATATACTGAGACATGGTGGTGTGATAACACTTGATATATACTGGGACATTATAGTGTGATAACGCTTGATATATACTGAGACATGGTGGTGTGATAACACTTGATATATAATGAGACATGGTGGTGTGATAACACTTGATATATACTGAGACATGGTGGTGTGATAACTTGATATATACTGAGACATGGTGGTGTGATAACACTTGATATATACTGAGACATGGTGGTGTGATAACACTTGATATATACTGAGACATGGTGGTGTGATAACACTTGATATATACTGAGACATGGTCATGTGGTAACACTTGATATATACTGAGACATGGTGGTGTGATAACACTTGATATATACTGGGACATGATGGTGTGATAACACTTGATATATAATGAGACATGGTGGTGTGATAACACTTGATATATAATGAGACATGGTGGTGTGATAACATTTGATATATAATGAGACATGGTGGTGTGATAACACGTGATATATACTGGGACATGGTGGTGTGATAACACTTGATATATACTGGGACATTATAGTGTGATAACATTAGATATATACTGAGACATGGTGGTGTGATAACACTTGATATATACTGGGACATGGTGGTGTGATAACACTTGATATATACTGAGACATGGTGGTGTGATAACACTAGATATATATACTGGGACATGGTGGTGTGATAACACTTGATATATACTGGGACATGGTGGTGTGATAACACTTGATATATACTGAGACATTGTGGTGTGATAACACTTGATATATACTGGGACATGGTGGTGTAATAACACTAGATATATACTGAGACATGGTGTTGTGATAACACTTGATATATACTGGGACATGGTGGTGTGATAACACTTGATATATACTGAGACATTGTGGTGTGATAACACGTGATATATACTGAGACATTGTGGTGTGATAACACATGATATATACTGGGACATGGTGGTGTGATAACACTAGATATATACTGAGACATGGTGAGGTGATAACACTTGATATATACTGGGACATGGTGGTGTGATAACACTTGATATATACTGAGACATTGTGGTGTGATAACACGTGATATATACTGAGATATGGTGGTGTGATAACATGTGATATTTACTGAGATATGGTGGTGTGATATTACTTGATATATATACTGAGACATGGTGGTGTGATAACACTAGATATATACTGAGACATTGTCATGTGATAACACTAGATATATACTGAGACATGGCCGTGTGATAACACTAGATATATACTGAGACATGGTCGTGTGATAACACTAGATATATTCTTAGACATGGTGGTGTTTGATCTGTGTTTTCTACAACCTACATTGTTTCTTTGTGACAGTTCCCACACTAGAATTACTGTAACCTTGCCACAAAAGTTCTCTTCTGTTTGATCTGTGTTTTCTACAACATACATTGTTTCTTTCTGACAGTTCTTCCAGAAAAATGGAAGTCCTTACCCAGTGTCCGATGGTGATGGCATTTTGATAGAGATTGTCCAAGAGGGAGTTCTGGTGGCACGAACTGTGGAGTTTTCTGGTGACAAGCCAGCAGATGTCAACTTGGTGAGGTGTTCATTTACTGTCCACAAGTCCGGGGAGTACAGGATTTCCATCATGGTTGGAGGCAGGCACATCAAAGACAGCCCCTTCAGCAAGCACTTTGAGGCTGGTAGGTGTATGTGATGAGGCCTTACTGTAGTCTATGGAACAAGTATCAAGACCTGCCTGTACTTTCTGGGTTTCTCAAAGTTGGTTCTCATGCTGAAGATATGGTGCCCTGGTTCCTCTGCTCTGTCTGAAACATTCCTGTACTTTATGGGTTTATCACAGTTGGTTCTTATGCTGAAGATATGGTGCCCTGGTTCCTCTGTTCTGTCTGAAACCTGCCTGTACTTTCTGGGTTTCTCAATGTTGGTTCTCATGCTGAAGATGTGGTCCCCTGGTTCCTCTGTTCTGTCTGAAACCTGCCTGTACTTTCTGGGTTTCTCAATGTTGGTTCTCATACTGAAGATGTGGTCCCCTGGTTCCTCTGTTCTGTCTGAAACCTGCCTGTACTTTCTGGGTTTCTCAATGTTGGTTCTCATGCTGAAGATATGGTGCCCTGGTTCCTCTGCTGTGTCTGAAACCTGCTTGTACTTTCTGGGTTTCTCAATGTTGGTTCTCATGCTGAAGATATGGTGCGTTGGTTCCACTGCTCTGTCTGAAATCTGCCTGCACTTCTTGTCATTCATACCCTAACTTACTCTGGACCCACTTCATGATGATTCGCAGAAGTCTTTACCCTGACTATAAAGGAAATGTTAGAACTGTGTATGGCGTTTTTTTTCTTTTCGATATAGCCACCACTTGAATGACACATTAATTCCATCTCTGCTTGACCTTGAAAAGACCCTGGAAATAGAACACTTTTTTTTATTTGACCAGACCATGTTCACATTCTTTCTTCATCACTGTCAAAATGATTTCTTGTGAGCTATTTTATTTTTAGATTAAGGAAAAGAAAAAAAAATCTAATGGAACTAGATCTGGAGAATATGGTGGGTATTGAAGAATCTGAATATTGGCAATCTTGGCTGTTAAATGTACAAGTTGTGCTTTCTGAGAAGGCTTGTCTGGAAGCAGCGGAAGATTTTCAGGATGTGCTATCCTTCAATTTCTGGTCACAGCCTTTGTTAATTTAAAAGGAGATCTGCATTAACCATTGTCCATAAATCATGTTGTCATGAGACAGATATTCTTTCAATTGGACGCCTTTGATATCTGGGGAAAAAAGTCAGCATCACTCTGCCTGCAGATGTGTGTGTTCTCAGCTCGACAGATGCTGGGGAGCCCAGAGTTTTCCATTGTCCGTTGCAAACTGGACATTTTTAACTGGGATTCTTTAATGGTGAACCCAACTCTCAACTACTGCCACCATGGTCATCAGAATGCTTTCTAACAGGCGTTTTTTGAGCAGCTGTCGACAGCAACTTGCCTTCTTTGCATCTATTTATGTGTCAGCGAGCACACAACCCACAGGCACGCACTTTTCTATGTTGACTTTCAGTCAGTTTGTTGCATCAAATTCTATTAAGTCTTACTACACTTGCTATCTCCACAATTTTCCAATTCTGTATCTGTCACTAATTTTCTTCATTCTTGTTGCACTTCCATCTTTGCATTTTGGGGATGGTCTCCCAGATGTTGGCAGATCAGCAACAGTTGAGCAGCCACGCATAAACTGTCCACACCAGATTTTTTTTAACCGAAGCATACAGAGAGCAGGAATCATGACACACAGATTATGTCACCCTGATTATGTCTCCCTGTGCATTTCTTTAAACATTTTCCTCTGTAACATCTGGAAATTTATCACAGCCATGGCCTCTGACTTCTTCTGACAAATCATTGGAGCAGCAGTTTCAGTCAGTAAGGTATGCTGCACCATGCACCATAGTGGGAGAACCTGTTGAATCAACAAACACATGCTGCACACAATCGGTCCAAATATGGGAAGCTTTGAATGTTCCTAGTTTCATCTTTGTCATGTAACTTCTTCCTTGTCAGGGTACAGACCTATCATAGCCCGTATATTTTTGTGATAATAGTGGTTAGTTGGTGCAGTTTTAAATTTCCTTTCTTTAGGAGAGAGATGTCAATTGTTCTCTTCCATGCTCTGGACTAAACAATACTGTTTCAGATGTTCACACACATTGCATGGTAGATACAAACACTGGCCTCCTCCTCCTGCTGCTTGGGTTAGTTCTGCTGTTATGTCATCATAATCTGGTGACTTTCCATTTGTCACACTTTGTATTGCTTATCATACTTTCTTTAATAAAAGGTTCTGGTTCTTTATGTTTGCTTTCTCATGCATTATCTGGTTTCTGTGTCATATCTTCGTACATTTCTCCATAGTACTTCTTCCATCTGTCTAGTATATCTTTATTTTTCATAATATTGTAAATCTTATCAATTATTACATGCCATCACGATCTGAGCTTAACTATTCACATTCTGATTTCCTTGGACAAATCTTTTCCTTGCAGCTGGACATGCTCTATTCTGTTACAGGTGTACATTACAAATGGTTGATGTTTCTCATGTAGTTTTTGTATGAGTCTATTTACTTCTATCCATTTTTTGCTTTAATTTTATGCTTGTTGCTATTAGCCTGAATGTTTACCTTGTAATATATCTTTGCTTCTTATTTTAAAGATAAACAATCTCTCACTTGTTATTTAAAGATATACAGTCTCTCACTTGTTATTTTAAAGATATATAGTCTCTCACTTGTTATTTTAAAGATATACAGTCTCTCACTTGTTATTTTGAAGATATACAGTCTCTCACTTGTTATTTCAAATATATAGTCTCTCACTTGTTATTTTAAATATATAGTCTCTCACTTGTTATTTTAAATATATAGTCTCTCACTTGTTATTTTAAAGTTATAGTCTCTCACTTCTATTTTAAAGTTATTGTCTCTCACCTGTTATTTAAAGTTATAGTCTCTCATTTGTTATTTTAAAGATATACAGTCTCTCACTTGTTATTTTAAAGATATATAGTCTCTCACTTGTTATTTTAAAGATATACAGTCTCTCACTTGTTATTTTGAAGATATACAGTCTCTCACTTGTTATTTTAAAGATACAGTCTCTCACTTGTTATTTTGAAGATATACAGTATCTCACTTGTTATTTTAAAGATATACAATCTTTCACTTGTTATTTTAAAGATACAGTCTCTCACTTGTTATTTTGAATATATACAGTATCTCACTTGTTATTTTGAAGATATACAGTATCTCACTTGTTATTTTAAAGAAATCTGAAACAAGTCATCTGTAAATAACATATTCTGTGAATGTCATGTTGTCCAGGGCCGATTGACCCCTCCAAGTCTGGGTTCATGCACTACACCTCAACAGTTGTCTTCCCATCTGGCAGTAGCTACCCACTGGTCATTGAGACTCGGGACTCGTTTGGGAATTTGTCAGCCTACAAGGCTGATAATAAGGCATTTTTCAAGATCAAAGTCAAGGAGGTAATGATGCCATGCTGGTGTTTATGTCAGCCTGGCGTTGATTTGAGATGTGGTATAATGTGATTGATGTGTGGTTGAGAGTGGGACTGATATGTGGTTGAGAGTGGGACTGATCTGTCATTGTTTTTCAAATGATACCGCAGTTCCACTAATTTTCCTCAAGTGGGTAAGAACATTAGACTTAACGTCCATATAAGATCAGATGCAGAAATTCAAGAACAAAACAGACTGATTGTGACAAACAAACATCATTCAATATTTAAAATACAAAAGCCTTATTGAGATTGCTTGAAAAACTGGATCCACCAAACAGACAAAGAGATGCTACCAGAATAAAGTCTGAAAAACTAAGAAAGTCTGGATGACTGGAGAAATTTTACAGTTGATGGACACAAGAAAACAAAGAAAAATATGATAAGATAAATATAGAAATAAACAATAAATGATCAAAGGCAACAGAAAATTTGTTAAACAAGTCATGCCACAAAATGTAATTAAATTCTACTAATCATAACCTAGTAGCTTTCCCTGCGTGCCCAATTCTTAACCCTTTGAAAATAAAGTTTGTTTGTTCATTCGTTCATTCATTCCAGTGCAAAAGTGTTCTCTCATGACAGTCTATCAGTCATACACTTGTACAGTTTAACTAGATAAATTGGAATGTTGACAACATATTTGAAGAAGAGTGTGTGAAAGAGATTAGGATAGAGTGACAGTTGTGGCCTGATGATGCAGTAGAAATAGATCCCTGACTGGTGGTTCAGGTCTGGACTGTCACACTAATGGAGGACAGTTCAGGTCTCCCTGGCCATATTGTACCTGCCAGGCTTTGTAATAGAGGTGTCAGTGTTGTCTGAACCAACCTTATTTTGTTTGTGGTGTGTGTGTTTGAGGTTTCATATCAGGAGCAAAGACACTGCATTTTCGAGCATTAAAAGGAAAAATGCAGAAAACATAGGCTGGATGTAAGGAGAGCGTGAGTTAAAAATGTAATGAAGGAAAGATCCATCCATCCATCATGTGCCATGCCGGTAAGCGTGGGCGGTCATGTTCTGCCATCTTACTCGATCACCAGAGTTGTGGATCAGCTCCGTGTTTCTGTCTTGACCATGCCACAAGGCTAAGCCATCCAGGTATTTGCTTCTAGGTCTTCCCCTTGGTCTGTTTCCCTCGATCTTACCAGTTGTCACCAAGTTCTCCAAATCATTTCTTCTCATAGCATGCCCAAAACATTTTGACTGTCTATGTCTAATGTCTCTAATCAGTTTACAATCTTCATTTGTTTCTTGAAGGACTTGTTCATTGGTCTTTCTGGCTGTCCTTGGTATTCTTTGCATTTTCCTCAGAAACCACATTTCTGGAAAGATACAAGGAAGGAAATTCAGACAAGTAAGGAAGGGGGATGAGAGAATAAATGACAAGAAGGATGAAAGGACAAAAACAAATAATTGTCACTTCTTATGGGACCACAGCGTCATAGTCGCTAGATGATCATCTGGTGGTCGTGGGTTAGAACCCACATTGGGGCAGAGTCTTAAAATTGATCTGGGCTTCAGGGCCAGGCCAGACTAAAATTGTTACCTGAAAATGTCTTGGGAAATAAAGGTGACTGACATGATACTGGCCATATCACTGACCCCCCTCTGCCGTGCGTCCACCTTGACGAGGTAGAGGGGCTTGAGCGTTCCAATGACCCCAAGAGCTATGCCGACGGTAGCACAGCTACTGGTAGGGTCACCCATGTCGGACAGGTCAAGGGAGAGGGACCAGACGAAGTGACGCACAAACCTGCTGCCTTGTAGGTAGACTGGGGACAGTCAAAGGCTAGGGAAAGCATCCCGAACAAATGCTTGTCGAAATCGGATGTACTGAGCCACAGGCTTGACAAAGAAGTGCAACGTAACTTTATCATTTCATGATGCCACAGATGAAAATTAATCGTTATGGTGCTAATCCCGTGAAGTCCCATCAGGCGGTGATAGTGCCGGGCCCCCTGCCTCGAGGGGGTCCACCCATGACTACTGGTGGTCACCTTCCCCTGTGCTGTGGAGTCAAGGCACAGAGGAGTAGGTTAAGAGTTATTGACCAAACACCCCGGACACTCAACATACTACAATGGAATGCAGAAGGAGTTTATAACAAGAAAGCCTCCCTAACACAGCGTCTTCATAAAGATAGAATAGATGTGGCATGCATTCAAGAGACACACCTCAACGCCAATCGCAAATTTTCAGTCAAGGGATATCAGGCCACACGTTTCGACCGCGAAGGACACAAAGGAGGAGTTGTAATACTTACACGAAATACAATACCTTGCAGCGAAGTATCTGTGATCTCTGACAACCAAACGGAAATTATAGGTGTTGATATAATGATAAAGGACGTGAAAATAAGAATTTACAATCTGTATAGCCCGGCAGATAAGGATCTTACACTCTCAAACATGGAAATAACTGACACAAATTGCATTGTTGTCAGAGACTTTAATAGCCGTTCAGAAAGATGGGGATACCCAGATACTGACAAAAGAGGAGATGAAGTGGAGGACTGGGAAATAGACTCAAATCTCCATCTACTCAACAAAGCGGATGACACACCGAGCTTCTACTCCAGAAGATGGCTTACCACTTCTACTCCAGACTTAGCTTTCTGCACAGGAGACATCCTCCACAAAATCGATCGCCATGTGCTTGACCAATTAGCAGGTAGTGACCACAGACCAATCAAGCTTGTAATAAATATGGAGTATGTTCCACAGGAGCAAAAGCCTTTGCCCCGTTGGAATTACAAACGAGCAGATTGGGACAGATTTGCCATACTAACAGACAAATATTGTGAAAACATAAATACACGATATGGCAACATGAAGCAAATGTTGGAAAGTCTAAACAGAGCAATAATACAGGCGGCCACTGAGTCTATTCCAAGAGGAGCGAGGAAAAATTACAAACCATACTGGACTGAAGAACTACAAATTTTGGAGGACAAAGTTGAAGATGCTAGGAAGACCGCAGAGAGAGAACAAACAACTGAAGCGAACATCTCTCTCAAAGCCATCTCAGCAAAATATAAAAGAACAGTAAATCAAACAACAAGAGATTGTTGGAGGGAAAAAACAGAACACCTGAATTTTGACAGGGATGGAAACAAACTATGGAAACTAGTGAAAGCCATGAACAATGAAGGACCTAGAAACAAACAAATAAAAATTAAACAAGGAAATGCCTTGCTTACAGGAAAAAAGGCTGCAAATGCACTAATGGAACACTATGCCAGTGCAAACCACATTGATATTACAGCCGAACAGAAGAAAGCAATCAACGATAAACAGATACATCATAGATATACAGAGACAGCAGCAGAATATATGATGGCAAATCTAACAATGGAAGAAATGGAACAGGCAATGAATACCCTAAAAAAGAAGACATCACCAGGAAAGGATGGAATCACAAATGAAATGCTAATAGGACTAGGCACTAAGGCAAAAAAGAAACTACTAGCAGTCCTAAACTACAGCTGGAAGAGGGGAATAGTCCCACAGGCATGGAAGGAAGCTATACTAATACCAGTCCCAAAGAAAGGAAAAGACCTGGAAGAACCAAATGGCTATCGACCTATCAGTCTTCTTAGCTGTGTAGGAAAATTAATGGAACGCATTATCAATGGCAGGCTAACATGGCATCTGGAAGAAAACCAACTCTTAACACCTCACCAAGCAGGATTCAGAAAGTACAGATCCACTGAAGATCAAATAACCTATATAGCTCAGGAAATAGAGGATGCCTTCCAAGAGAAAAAGCACACACTAGCAGTCTGGATAGATTTAGAAAAAGCATTTGATAAAGTATGGAAGGAAGGACTGAAAGTAAAACTACAAAAAATGCATGTCTGTGGGAAAATGTACAAATGGATCAGCCACTACCTTGAGAACAGAACTGCCAGGACAAAAGTACAAGGACAAACCAGCAAAATGATGCTGTTGGAGCAAGGTGTCCCCCAAGGAGGAGTTCTTTCACCAACATTATTCCTAGCATATATAAACGACATCACGGAAAATTTTCCAGCCAGAGTACACACATCATCCTTTGCAGATGACCTAGCCATATGGACATCTGAAGAATATATTAGTACAGCTAACAGCAGAATACAGCAAGCCCTATTAGCGCTAGAGGACTGGTCAAAATCATGGCTAGTGAAGATAAGTGAGGAGAAAACAACATGCACAGTGTTCTCCCTCTCAACTAAAACTCAGCAACCTAAGCTGGTATTGAATGGAAAAATATTGCGCCATGAAGAAAATCCAAACTATCTAGGAGTCACCTTTGATCGTCGCCTGACATGGAAGACACAGGTTGAGAAAAATCGAACAAGAGCAAGGCAAAGAATGGCAATCATGAAAAAGCTTGCTGGTACAACGTGGGGAGCAGATGAGAAAGTTCTCAAGAAGTTATATACTGGACGGGTGAGGCCAGTACTGGAATATGGCATTGCAGCTTGGGCAACAGCAGCTAAGTCAAACTTTAACAAAATAAGTAGAGTCCAAAATCAAGGAATGCGAATCATAACTGGAAGCCTGAAGACAACGCCTATTAATGAATTAGAAAAGATCACTTGTTTACAACCAATGCAGGATAGAAGAGATAGCAGAGCCTAGCAACAAGCTGAAAAATTTAGAAGATTGACAGACCACCCTATGTATAAAAGGTTTAGTGGTTTTGGAAAGGGAAGACTGAAGCGTAGCAACTTTGTAGAAACTGCAAAACGAAAGATTAGGGCAGATCCCATACTTAACATATCAACAGTCAAACCCATTTATAATGCAGACAAGTTCCCAGCTTGGAGACAGCAGCAACTGCCTGAGATGATAGAAAACATTCCTGGTATTGAGAAAAAGAACACTCAGCATGAAACCGAAAGAAGAGAAATAACCCTAAACTACATAAAAGAACATTACCCATGCAGCAATTGGACCCATGCATATACAGATGGATCAGCCAAAAATTCAGTAGAGTATGGAGGAGGAGGAATTCTCCTAAATTTAAAAAATGGAGTGAAAAAAAACACATTCAGTGGCAACTGGAAAGTTTTCAAGTAACTTCAAAGCGGAGGTAGAGGCTCTGAAAACTGCAGCAGAAATGCTCTTGATGGAGGAAAATAAAGACACGCAAATAGCTATCTTTACAGATGCAAAGTCAGCTGTCTCAATACTGAAGAGCAAAAACAGCACAGAACTAGCTGACCTAAGAGCAGCACTCCATGGTCTATGCCAGAAATCCAAAAAAGTTGTAATACAGTGGATCCCATCACATTGCAGTATACCTGGAAATGAAGAGGCTGACAGACTGGCAAAAGAGGGCGGACGACTACCACAGCCTGACATAGACATAACCTATAATGAGGCAAAGAGGTTGATAAAAAGCACTTATAGAACCAAATGGGAATCAGAGCATCCAGGCCACCAGAAGGATGATGCATATTACAAACTCGACCGAAGAGAACAAGTAGCAATCTTCAGACTCCGCACAGGACATAACAGGCTGAAATACCACTTGTTCAACAAACTAAAGATAGGAGATACAGATGAATGTAATTGTGGAACTGGTAAAATGACAGCTAAACATTTGCTGCAAGAGTGCCCAATATATGCAGAACAGAGAAAGATATTTTGGCCCACACCTGCTTCATTCGAGGACAAGCTTTATGGAGATATCAACAAGCTCAAGTCGACTGCAGCTTACTTTAACTGTATTCAGGTTGACATTTAAATGTACATGAAGAAGTATTTAGACTGCCACACTTCATACCACAGGCATGTCGGTTACACAAGCCTCCCAGAGGCATGAAATGGAATATTGCTAGGATAGCAAATCCATTACGTGGAAAGTCCGAATCGAAAGCTCACTGTGTGGGCTTCATAAAAGGTGGAAAAAGCGTCCTAGTGGCACAAAATGGAATATTGCTTGGATAGCAAATCCATTACGTGGAAAGTCCGAATCGAAAGCTCACTGTGTGGATGTCATCTGCAAACTGCATTCTTCTGGCTTCTGGAAGAACAGCCTATGGTGAACGGAAGGCCCAATATACGGAAGTGAGGCTAAGCAGCCATGTGCAGGACGTGACGATTCCTTGGGTGAGCCCAGTACCAGAGCGCTGTGTGATGGCTCTGCAATTATGGAAGCCTCCTTGGATGGCTGGGAATGCCCATGGTCTGCCCCTGCCTTCCCTTGAGGGCCGACCAGGATGCCTTTGGCTGTTCTATATGGGCCAGCTGGGATGGGAGATAACACCACAACAGTGAGAGTCTAACGTCCTAAGAAACCCCCCGGGAAGGTTAACCCGGTCAACAAATGCCCGCAGAAGTCGGATGTGTCGGCCTAACGGCGCAAGAACGCAGCTCTGCTGTAAACAGGCACAACGCAATCACGTCCGGAAAAAAAACTCCGGATGAACGAAGAAGAAGAAGATATCACTGACCGAAGACCAGTTTGTCTATAAAAATATTTGACTTAATACCACAAGCCCAATATGAAAGGGTGCTGGACTTGATACATTCACCTCCTCAAATAGTCTTCTAGTTTTCTACACAGCCGAGCTGGAGACAGAAAACTTCCAGCACGACAGATGTTTCCATGTTTGTTCACTTATATAGTTGTCTTCCACTGAGGCTGACATTATTGAGCAGTGAACCTTGAAGAGGGAAGGAGAAGAAACCAAAGAATGATTCATTTGTTGGTTTGTGTGTTTATATCTGACCCGCAGGCAGGCAACAACGAGCGCTACACACCGACCACACAGATCATCTACAACACACAAGACAAGAAACTGGTCATGTACATCAAAATTGACCAGGAGGGCTGCTACCAGGCCATCGTCTCTTACGGCGACATCAAGCTGAGAAATGGCGAGTTCGATATATTGGTTTTGAATGGTAAGTTCGGTTGTCACACATTTCAACAGTTGACTATGAAAAACCATTTACCATGATGTGTTTCATCAAATGTTACTAAATAACCACTTACCATGTTGTGTGTCTTCAAATATTAATGTTTTTTTTTAAAAACATTTACCATTTTGTGGTACATCAAATGTTGGAAAACCAGTCACTGTGATGTGTTTCATGGACATTAATGTGAAGGCCTGACACCTTACACCCCTTAGGCAGTACTACCTATCATTGGATTGTCATTACCTGCTGCTTGCTTGCTTGTGTATGTCGAATGGTGACATACTGTTGTCCAACATCAGTGTGATGTCATGCCGGACTGAGGTGTGCATTGTCCCATGTCTGGCTTATTGGTGTGCAGACTGGTGGTTCCTCGCCGTGCAGGCAGATACTCTCCGACTTCGGAAGAATCAGCGATCCTCTGAAATGTAGGACCTGACTGTCACTGTCATTCAGGTGTGAATTGTTAGGTCTGCTCATATTCTAGGCCATGATCTAATAAGATGCAGTGGTCAGTTCCCTTTCTCCCTGCCTTTCCTTCCCAGACAGTTTTCTGAAAATTGTTTCTGCTTGTGTGACCACGTCCTCACTTTTCTGTGTTTAGGGAACTTGTGTATCCACTTGTCTGGCTACATCTTGTCGTGGCAGAGGAGGTTATGTGTCCTTGTGCCAAGAACTATGCCACCAGTAGCACAGATACCAGCAGAGCCTCCCAAGTCTGCCAGCCCAGGATAGGAAGACAAAGAAGCCTGCTGCCTTACAGATAGATTGGGAAATCAAAGACCAGTAAAGGCAGAGCCACCATTGCATGAGAATGAGTAATGAAATGATGAAGAAACTGAAGATGTGGTTGTTTAGAAGAAAGTTAAGAATATCATGAATATAGAATAAAACAAATGCTGAGGTTTGAGAAATTCAAAACAATGTTTTCCCATAGTGAATTTGAATAACGAATAAGGTATTGATTTCTGTGGGTGTTACAAGATCACTTGTGAAAATCATCATGAAAATACAAATGATAATATTTCAGTATAAGAGATGGAATAGAGCGATTAGCCTTATGTGAGAAAATACAAGGCTGGAGAAGAAGAGGAAGACAGAGAAAGATGAATGTAGAAATATTAAACAACTGGGTAACAAACAATAATATAAGCAATGCCAACCTCATCAGATGACCAGAGAGTTGGAGAGTAGTCATCAGTCTTGTCTGGTGACCAGAGAGTTGGAGAGTAGTCATCAGTCTTGTCTGCTGCAGATCAGGATACTAAAGAAGAAGCAGAAGCAGCAGCAGCACAAGGAGAAGAACCGTGTTTGTGGGCATCATCAGTTTCACTGGTAGACAAGTCACTATAAGTCTGTTTATGATGGTGACTTCATGTTAGTGTGTCCATGTTTCTGCAGTCTCGGAGCTGAACAAGGTGCAGAAGAACGTCAGCAAACAGAAGCACAACCTCTGGTACGAGGCCAGACTCTTGACACAAAATGGTGAAAAGTTGGACAAGCCAAAGAAAGTCTATCTATACATTTCTCCAAAGGTTGGTTTGTCCATCAATCATATTGTTTACAAAACTAATGATTATGTAATGTTCATTCATTCAGTAGCATGTCCTTTGTCCGGAAAACTTCCCGATCACAAGCAAGATGTCCCGCATCCGATACACCCATCTGGAGATCATCTACTACATCCTGCACCCATTTTCTCTTTGGCCTTCCTCTTCCTCTCTTCCCAGGCTTATACCCTTCCATTATTGTTCTCTCTAAACTTTCATGACGTTTCAAGTGACCGAAATATTTCAGTTTTCTTTGTTTTATCGTCTTTAATAGCCAACCATCTTCAATATTCAGCTCTTGAAGAATGGATGCATTTGTTCTTTTCTTTATCAAAGATATTCTTGGAACCCGTCTATAATATTTATATTCAAAGACATTTTTATGTAATATACTAGAAGAAAATAGGAGATTTTGAACTTAAATGTTACAGAACATTTATTGCAATATTTTAGACCAAGAATATGAAAAATTTTGATATTTTACAAGATCTGAACGTAACACTGGCTTATAATCAGCATCATGTCTGAAATATTGAAATACTGTGGCCATGTTACTATGGAGAGAACAGTGATGGGAGGCCTGGTTCCTGAAAGATGAGACGGGTTGGCCAGCACAAAGGTGGACCCTAGACACTGCAGACACATTATAAAATAACAAAGTAATGCAGCTTTACAGAAGACAATTATGGAAAACACAGGACATTGTGGTGAGTAGCCTTCATCAGCAAACAAATACATAGAACAGACATTTCAACACTGGGAAGACACAACAGTGTCTATAGAACACACATTTCAACACTGGGAAGACACAACAGTGTCTATAGAACACACATTTCAACACTGGGAAGACACAACAGTGTCTATAGAACACATTTCAACACTGGGAAGACACAACAGTGTCTATAGAACACACATTTCAACACTGGGAAGACACAACAGTGTCTATAGAACACACATTTCAACACTGGGAAGACACAACAGTGTCTATAGAACACACATTTCAACACTGGGAAGACACAACAGTGTCTATAGAACACACATTTCAACACTGGGAAGACACAACAGTGTCTATAGAACACACATTTCAACACTGGGAAGACACAACAGTGTCTACAGAACACACATTTCAACACTGGGAAGACACAACAGTGTCTATAGAACACACATTTCAACACTGGGAAGACACAACAGTGTCTATAGAACACACATTTCAACACTGGGAAGACACAACAGTGTCTATAGAACACACATTTCAACACTGGGAAGACACAACAGTGTCTATAGAACACACATTTCAACACTGGGAAGACACAACAGTGTCTATAGAACACACATTTCAACACTGGGAAGACACAACAGTGTCTACAGAACACACATTTCAACACTGGGAAGACACAACAGTGTCTATAGAACACACATTTCAACACTGGGAAGACACAACAGTGTCTATAGAACACACATTTCAACACTGGGAAGACACAACAGTGTCTATAGAACACACATTTCAACACTGGGAAGACACAACGGTGTCTATAGAACACACATTTCAACACTGGGAAGACACAACAGTGTCTATAGAACACATTTCAACACTGGGAAGACACAACAGTGTCTATAGAACACACATTTCAACACTGGGAAGACACAACAGTGTCTATAGAACACACATTTCAACACTGGGAAGACACAACAGTGTCTATAGAACACATTTCAACACTGGGAAGACACAACAGTGTCTATAGAACACACATTTCAACACTGGGAAGACACAACAGTGTCTGCTATTAAGGCATGACAACCAAATGAGAAGAATGGAAAGATGAGAAAAATTATAGCAATGAAAATAACATGAAAAAGTTTACTACTTTTTCAGAATCCCAAGCTGTGGTACTGAGATTCTGAGATAAGTAGGATATTTTTTCATTGTTCTCATTTTTTTTTCTTTATCTTTCCCTTCTTCTCATTTTTTGTTCTTAATGTTTGTCTAATTTTTTTGGTTCACTGTTGCATCCATTAGCTATTTGTCATCTTTCTGCAGAAAACGATGGAAGTTTTCATTAATCGTTGTGTTTCTGCCAGTACCAGCCAGCCTTTCTTGTTGTTTCTTCAAGTAATTAATGTCATTGTCTTTTATAAGAGATCAAGATTTTATTCTCGTGACTTCTCATCAACAGCAAATGACCATCAAGGAATTTTATTTCAAGATTTATCCTAAAAAATTATGCACTTTCCGAGTGTGTCCTTGGACCAAGGTACGATGTGTTTTGTTTCGTCATGTTTGATTTTTTAAAAATTTTATCACATCTATAACTCTAAGTGTTTCCTTTTAGAAATGGTTTAGTCACTTAAGGTTTAGTCACTTAAAAAAAGGTTTAGTCACTTTAGTGAAAAGTGACAGTTGCCTGCAACATATGCCTACAGTATTGGGTCTTTACTGATTTATATTATAGGCTTTGTATATAGCTTTGTTCCATGGAAACAAAAACAATCAAATGCAGAGGTCCTAGACAAACTGGGAATGAAGAGAAAGTTGATGGAAGAAATAAAGAGGAGGCAAGTGAAATATTTTGGCCATGTTAAAAGACATGATACTCTTATAAAAACCAAACTGGAGGGCAAGGTTGAGGGCAAGCGAGCAAGAGGGAGACAACGACACAAGAGGGAGGATAACATCAAGAGATGGACGAACATCAGCCTGACAATTTACAGTCAAGGCAAGAGACAGACAGTGTTGGAGATCCATTGCAGCCAACCTTCATTGCGGAGTCGGCACCTGATTGATTGATTGATTGATTGATTGATTGATTATAGGCTATCTTTTATTGATTCATTTATGTCAGAGTCACTCAGGTCTCCCAGTATTTTATTGTTTAGAGTTCTTCACCTAATTCTGTTTCTTTATGCACTTCACATGTGATTCATGTTTAGATTTTATTAGGTTTTGCTACTTCTCTCTTCCCATGTGATTTGCTTGCACATTTTATTAGGTTTTGCTACTTCTCTCTTCCCATGTGATTTGCTTGCACATTTTATTAGGTTTTGCTACTTCTCTCTTCCCATGTGATTTGCTTGCACATTTTATTAGGTTTTGCTACTTCTCTCTTCCCATGTGATTTGTGCTCAGATTTTATTAGTTTTTCCTACTTCTCTCTTTGTGTGTGATCACACTATTTTAGGGGTTTTTAATGTAACACTTCCTCATAGTTATTGCAATTATTCACGATGGCTGGATATCCTATACACTATATCTAGGATTATGTGTGAATATACCTTGGGGTGTTAAAGTATGACATCCACCAATAGCTTGAGATGTGGGAGTATACCTTGGGGTATAAAAGTATGATATCCACCAATAGCTTGAGATGTGGGAGTATACCTTGGGGGTGTAGAAGTACATTCACCAATAGCTTGAGATGTAGTAGTGTACCTTGTACACCAATAACTTGAACTATGATTTATGATGTGAACTGTAGGAATATTTACTCAAGAAAAAGATGTTATACTTCTCCTTGTTTCCAGGGGAGTGTATTTGACATCTAGTCTTTTTATATAAGGATTACAAAACTGGCCTTCAGTGGTTAGAATTCAAAGAGGAAAGGTCAAATAGGTCAGTGCTTAAGTAAAATTTAATTAGGAAACCTACTCACAGAAGGATATTGAAAGCATGGGTCTCCCCCGATGTGTCTCCACCTTGACGTGGTGGGGGAGCTTGCGTGTCCCATCGACCCCATTTGCTTGCCAATGGATGAAAAACTACATATCGGACAGCTTATGGGATAGGGACCAGACTAAGAGAGACACAACCTGCTGCTCTGCAGGTGACTGAGGATAGCAGTCAAAAATTTTTTAATCAGGTGCACGAAGGCAGAAGTTCTTGGTCCGGACAAAACTCTTAAGGCTCCCTGTCGAGGGCTGTGGCTTAACTCCTCTAAGCCACACACCCTCGGATCTGAGAGCCGGGCCGATACCCACCTACCGAAAAATAGAGGCGTGATACTGAGCAAGCTACATGCTCAGGTCTGATACATGTTCGAAGGCTCTCAGCTGGGGGATATGAGAGATTCCCGGATGAGAGGGCCAGGCCGTTTCTCGTTCACTGCTGCACGAAGGTAAGGTGCTGAGCCGGCAGCACATGTAGCCTACCTCGTGAGCGAGTACAAAAAGTCAGAAAAGTGCCCCAGTCGAAGGAAATTGTTACGAAAACTGTCTGTATCTAACTCATAGAGAGTGTAGACAAAAGTGGAAGAACGTCTCAATGACGCGAAATGGAACGCACGGCGAGCGAATCCATTGCGTGGCCCGAAGTCAAAAGCAAAAGCTTACCGAGTGGATGTCGCCCGCAGTCTGACCGTTCCTGGTGTGTGCTTGAGCGACCAGTGGCAAGCGAGATGCCCAACACATGGAAGTGAGGAACTAAAGCAGCCATGAGCAGGACGTCGCAACTCCTTGGGTGAACCCAGTCTCAGAGCAATATGTGCCGGCTCTGCAATTATGGAAGCCTCCTTGGATAGCCTTGGATATGCCCATGGTCTGCCCCTGCCTTCCCTTGAGGGTTAACCGTGATGTCGATGATCGTTCTATCTTGACCAGCTGAGATGTGGGCGACATCACAACAATAAGTCTAACGTGCCTCGAAACCCGAGGAAGCTAACCTCATTAAAAAATGCCTGCTGAAGTCGGAAGTGCCGTCCTACGGGTGGCAAACTAAAAATTGGCACTACGCATTTACGTCCGAGTGTAATGTCTCGTCCGAATGTCTCTCGTGCTAGGAACAGCTCTGACTACCTAGTTTCCGAATGCCGCTCTTGTTCGGAACAGCTCTGACTAGGTAGTTTTCCGAATGTCTGTCGTGCCTGGAACAGCTCTGACGGGCGCAACGACAAGCACATGTCCGAAAACTCGCTGAGTGGATACCGTCTGCAGACCTGTCTGGTTTGTGCGGGAACGGCATGGGGCGAACGAAATACCCAATATATTGAAGTGAGGAATCAAAGCAGCCATGAGCAGGACGTGACGATTCCCTCGGTGAGCCCAGCACCAGAGCGTTATGTGTCGGCTCTGCAATTATGGAAGCCACCCAGGATGGCGGAAAATGCTATGGACTGTCCCTGCCTTCATTTGAGGGAGGACTGTGCAGTCTTCGACTGTTCCAACTTGACCAGCTGGGAGGTGGACAGTACCACAAAAGTGAGTCTCCCAGGAATGCTAACCTGGTCAAAAATGCACGCTAAAAGTCGGATGTGTTGGCCTAAGGGTTTCGACCCAAGGGTGCCTAACCAGACACACCGCAATCTCATCTGAAAAAACACTCCGGATGAACGCAAAGAAGAAGAAGAAGAAGAAAGCATGGGTGATTCAGGTGTACGTACAGAGATTTCTTCTTCTTCTTCTTCTTCGTTCATCCGGAGTTTTTTTTCGGACGTGATTGCGTTGTGCCTGTCCACAGCAGAGCTGCGTTCTTGCGCCGTTAGGCCGACACATCCGACTTCTGCGGGCATTTGTTGACCGGGTTAACCTTCCCGGGGGTTTCTTAGGACGTTTGGCTCTCACTGTTGTGGTGTTATCCCCCATCCCAGCTGGCCCATATAGAACAGCCAAAGACATCCTGGTCAGCCCTCAAGGGAAGGCAGGGGCAGACCATGGGCATTCCCCGCCATCCAAGGAGGCTTCCATACTTGCAGAGCCAACACACAGCGCTCTGGTACTGGGCTCACCCAAGGAATCGTCACGTCCTGCACATGGCTGCTTAGCCTCACTTCCGTATATTGGGCCTTCCATTCACCATAGGCTGTTCTTCCGGAAACCAGAAGTATGCAGTCTGCAGATGACATCCACACAGTGAGCTTTCGATTCGGACTTTCCACATAATGGATTTGCTATCCAAGCAATATTCCATTTCGTGCCACTAGGACACTTTTTCCACCTTTTATGAAGCCCACACAGTGTGCTTTCGATTCGGACTTTCCACATAATGGATTTTCTATCCAAGCAATATTCCATTTCGTGCCACTGGGACACTTTTTCCACCTTTTATGAAGCCCACACAGTGAGCTTTTGGTTCGGACTTTCCACGTAATGGATTTGCTATCCAAGCAATATTCCATTTCATGCCTCTGGGGCGCTTTTGTAACCTACATACCTGTGGTATGAAGTGCGGCAGTCTAAATACTTCTTCATGCACCTTTAAATGTCAACCTGAATGTAGTTAAAGTAAGCTGCAGTCAACTTGAGCTTGTTGATATCTCCATAGAGCAGGTGTGGGCCAAAATATCTTTCTCTGTTCTGCATATATTGGGCACTCCTGCAGCAAATGTTTAGCTGTCATTTTACCAGTTCCACAATTGCATTCATCGGTATCTCCTATCTTTAGTTTATTGAACAAGTGGTATTTCAGCCTGTTATGTCCAGTGCGGAGTCTGAAGATTGCTACTTGTTCTCTTCGGTCGAGTTTGTAATATGCATCATCCTTCTGGTGACCTGGATGCTCTGATTCCCATTTGGTTCTATAAGTGCTTTTTATCAACCTCTTTGCCTCGTTATAGATTATGTCTATGTCAGGCTGTGGTAGTCGTCCGCCCTCTTTTGCCAGTCTGTCAGCCTCTTCATTTCCAGGTATACTGCAATGTGATGGTATCCACTGTATTACAACTTTTTTGGATTTCTGGCATAGACCATGGAGTGCTGCTCTTAGGTCAGCTATTTCTGTGCTGTAATTGCTCTTCAGTATTGAGACAGCTGACTTTGCATCTGTAAAGATAGCTATTTGCGTCTCTTTATTTTCCTCCATCAAGAGCATTTCTGCTGCAGTTTTCAGAGCCTCTACCTCCGCTTTGAAGTTACTTGAAAACTTTCCAGTTGCCACTGAATGTGTTTTTTTCACTCCATTTTTTAAATTTAGGAGAATTCCTCCTCCTCCATTCTCTACTGAATTTTTGGCTGATCCATCTGTATATGCATGGGTCCAATTGCTGCTTGGGTAATGTTCTTTTATGTAGTTTAGGGTTATTTCTCTTCTTTCGGTTTCATGCTGAGTGTTCTTTTTCTCAATACCAGGAATGTTTTCTATCATCTCAGGCAGTAGCTGCTGTCTCCAAGCTGGGAACTTGTCTGCATTGTAAATGGGTTTGACTGTTGATATGTTAAGTATGGGATCTGCCCTAATCTTTTGTTTTGCAGTTTCTACAAAGTTGCTACGCTTCAGTCTTCCCTTTCCAAAACCACTAAACCTTTTATACATAGGGTGGTCTGTCAATCTTCTAAATTTTTCAGCTTGTTGCTGGGCTCTGCTATCTCTTCTATCCTGCATTGGTTGTAAACAAGTGATCTTTTCTAGTTCATTAATAGGCGTTGTCTTCAGGCTTCCAGTTATGATTCGCATTCCTTGATTTTGGACTCTGCTTATTTTGTTAAAGTTTGACTTAGCTGCTGTTGCCCAAGCTGCAATGCCATATTCCAGTACTGGCCTCACCCGTCCAGTATATAACTTCTTGAGAACTTTCTCATCTGCTCCCCACGTTGTACCAGCAAGCTTTTTCATGATTGCCATTCTTTGCCTTGCTCTTGTTTGATTTTTCTCAACCTGTGTCTTCCATGTCAGGCGACGATCAAAAGTGACTCCTAGATAGTTTGGATTTTCTTCATGGCGCAATATTTTTCCATTCAATACCAGCTTAGGTTGCTGAGTTTTAGTTGAGAGGGAGAATACTGTGCATGTTGTTTTCTCCTCACTTATCTTCACTAGCCATGATTTTGACCAGTCCTCTAGCGCTAATAGGGCTTGCTGTATTCTGCTGTTAGCTGTACTAATATATTCTTCAGATGTCCATATAGCTAGGTCATCTGCAAAGGATGATGTGTGTACTCTGGCTGGAAAATTTTCCGTGATGTCGTTTATATATGCTAGGAATAATGTTGGTGAAAGAACTCCTCCTTGGGGGACACCTTGCTCCAACAGCATCATATTGCTGGTTTGTCCTTGTACTTTTGTCCTGGCTGTTCTGTTCTCAAGGTAGTGGCTGATCCATTTGTACATTTTCCCACAAACATGCATTTTTTGCAGTTTTACTTTCAGTCCTTCCTTCCATACTTTATCAAATGCTTTTTCTAAATCTATCCAGACCTCTAGTGTGTGCTTTTTCTCTTGGAAGGCATCCTCTATTTCCTGAGCTATATAGGTTATTTGATCTTCAGTGGATCTGTACTTTCTGAATCCTGCTTGGTGAGGTGTTAAGAGTTGGTTTTCTTCCAGATGCCATGTTAGCCTGCCATTGATAATGCGTTCCATTAATTTTCCTACACAGCTAAGAAGACTGATAGGTCGATAGCCATTTGGTTCTTCCAGGTCTTTTCCTTTCTTTGGGACTGGTATTAGTATAGCTTCCTTCCATGCCTGTGGGACTATTCCCCTCTTCCAGCTGTAATTTAGGACTGCTAGTAGTTTCTTTTTTGCCTTAGTGCCTAGTCCTATTAGCATTTCATTTGTGATTCCATCCTTTCCTGGTGATGTCTTCTTTTTTAGGGTATTCATTGCCTGTTCCATTTCTTCCATTGTTAGATTTGCCATCATATATTCTGCTGCTGTCTCTGTATATCTATGATGTATCTGTTTATCTTTGATTGCTTTCTTCTGTTCGGCTGTAATATCAATGTGGTTTGCACTAGCATAGTGTTCCATTAGTGCATTTGCAGCCTTTTTTCCTGTAAGCAAGGCATTTCCTTGTTTAATTGTTATTTGTTTGTTTCTAGGTCCTTCATTGTTCATGGCTTTCACTAGTTTCCATAGTTTGTTTCCATCCCTGTCAAAATTCAGGTTTTCTGTTTTTTTCCTCCAACAATCTCTTGTTGTTTGATTTACTGTTCTTTTATATTTTGCTGAGATGGCTTTGAGAGAGATGTTCGCTTCAGTTGTTTGTTCTCTCTCTGCGGTCTTCCTAGCATCTTCAACTTTGTCCTCCAAAATTTGTAGTTCCTCAGTCCAGTATGGTTTGTAATTTTTCCTCGCTCCTCTTGGAATAGACTCAGTGGCCGCCTGTATTATTGCTCTGTTTAGACTTTCCACCATTTGCTTCATGTTGCCATATCGTGTATTTATGTTTTCACAATATTTGTCTGTTAGTATGGAAAATCTGTCCCAATCTGCTCGTTTGTAATTCCAGCGAGGCAAAGGCTTTTGCTCCTGTGGAACATACTCCATATTTATTACAAGCTTGATTGGTCTGTGGTCACTACCTGCTAATTGGTCAAGCACATGGCGATCGATTTTGTGGAGGATGTCTCCTGTGCAGAAAGCTAAGTCTGGAGTAGAAGTGGTAATCCATCTTCTGGAGTAGAAGCTCGGTGTGTCATCCGCTTTGTTGAGTAGATGGAGATTTGAGTCTATTTCCCAGTCCTCCACTTCATCTCCTCTTTTGTCAGTATCTGGGTATCCCCATCTTTCTGAGCGGCTATTAAAGTCTCCGACAACAATGCAATTTGTGTCAGTTATTTCCATGTTTGAGAGTGTAAGATCCTTATCTGCCGGGCTATACAGATTGTAAATTCTTATTTTCATGTCCTTTATCATTATATCAACACCTATAATTTCCGTTTGGTTGTCAGAGATCACAGATACTTCGCTGCAAGGTATTGTATTTCGTGTAAGTATTACAACTCCTCCTTTGTGTCCTTCGCGGTCGAAACGTGTGGCCTGATATCCCTCGACTGAAAATGTGCGATTGGCGTTGAGGTGTGTCTCTTGAATGCATGCCACATCTATTCTATCTTTATGAAGACGCTGTGTTAGGGAGGCTTTCTTGTTATAAACTCCTTCGGCATTCCATTGTAGTATGTTGAGAGTCCCGGGTGTTTGGTCAGTAGCTCTTAACCTACTCCTCTGTGCCTTGACTCCACAGCACAGGGGAAGGTGACCACCAGTAGTCATGGGTGGACCCCCTCGAGGCAGGGGGCCCGGCACTATCACCGCCTGATGGGACTTCACGGGATTAGCACCATAACGATTAATTTTCATCTGTGGCATCATGAAATGATAAAGTTACGTTGCACTTCTTTGTCAAGCCTGTGGCTCAGTACATCCGATTTCGACAAGCATTTTTCGGGATGCTTTCCCTAGCCTTTGACTGTCCCCAGTCTACCTACAAGGCAGCAGGTTTGTGCGTCACTTCGTCTGGTCCCTCTCCCTTGACCTGTCCGACATGGGTGACCCTACCAGTAGCTGTGCTACCGTCAGCATAGCTCTTGGGGTCATTGGAACGCTCAAGCCCCTCTACCTCGTCAAGGTGGACGCACGGCAGAGGGGGTACAGAGATTTGATTCCTCGCTGGTGCTACAAGATACGTGCTCGGCTGAGATTCCCATGTGAAGGAACTAACGCACTTGTGGAGTTACACGCTTGCCATCAGAGCAGTCCTGTACAAGCCAAGCTGATTACTGTGCTGTGTCAGCTCATTCCTGGACAGTAGTCACCAACTTCTTGTTGAAGCTGAAGCAACATGAACAGCTTGTATTGATGTGCTCTGTTTATGTACTCTATTGATGTGCTTTATTGATGTACCTTATTGATTTGCCTATATTTCAGTTTGTATTTAACGGAGTCAGCAGTCAGTATGATGTACCTACATTTAGTATAGAAGATGGAAGTCAGCCATCGGTAGAACTGGCTGCCAGAGACCGCAACACCATCGCTGCAACATTCTCCTGCTTTCTACTCAAAAGTATCGGTATGCATTTAGTTTGTATTGCTTTGTTATTGTTTGCTGCTAACATCATTTACAACTTTGGGCAGACTGATATGTGCTTCGTATCCATCACCTAGTATTGGAATAATAGGGATATAATAGAGAAATCAGACGTAAAGAGAGATCGTCTTTGCATGAACAGGGACAAAAAGTCTTCGTAAACCAAACCAAAATGAGACCAAGACAGAAATGACACTACTGAACATTGAAGAAATGACACTGCTATAACAAGACAGAAATGACACTGCTATAACAAGACAGAAATGACACTGCTATAACAAGACAGAAATGACACTGCTATAACAGGACAGAAATGACACTACTGTAACAAGACAGAAATGACACTACTGTAACAAGACAGAAATGACACTGCTGTAACACGACAGAAATTATGCTAATGTTATGAGACATAAATGATGCTAATGTTACGAGACATAAATGACACTACTGTAACAAGACAGAAATGATGCTATTGTAACAAGACATATGACAATGCTGTAACAAGACAGACATGACACTGCTGTAACAAGACAGACATGACACTGCAGTAACAAGACAGAAATGACACTGCTGTTACAAGATAGAAATGACACTGCTGTGACTATATTAAGGCATAATTGTATTGTGTTACAGATAAATATGACATGAAATGTAAGGTGTGTAACTGGCCCAGACCAGACAGGGATATGTATGCAAGAATCAGCAGATAATGTAACAGCATGGGAGATACTCTCACAGGGGTGTGAGGCCTTCACACATGCTGGGTAACAGTAGAATGTGGTGGAAGAACCAGCTTCTTTCCTAGCAGTATCTCTCTCACAGAAACATCCCAGTAACCATTTCACAAGGCTGGGTCACCTTCACAGCAGTACCAACAGTGCTGGACATTGAATCCTCGTACCCCAGTATTGGTAAGCCAGTCCACTATTCAACAGTGCTAGACATTGAATCCTTGTACCCCAGTATTGGCAAGCCAGTCCACTAATTGACAATGCTGGACATGGAATCCTCTTATCCCAGTATTGGTAAGTCAGTCCACTAATTGACAATGCTTTACATTGAATCTGCATACCCCAGTATTGGTAAGCTAGTCCACTAATCGACAATGCTGGACATGGAATCCTCATACCCCAGTATTGGTAAGCCAGTCCACTAATCAACAATAGTTTACATTGAATCTGCATACCCCATTATTGGTAAGACAGTCCACTAATCAACAATGCTGGACATGGAATCCTCATACCCCAGTATTGGTAAGACAGTCCACTAATCAACAATGCTGGACATGGAATCCTCATACCCCAGTATTGGTAAGACAGTCCACTAATCAACAATGCTGGACATGGAATCCTCTTACCCCAGTATTGGTAAGCCAGTCCACTAATCAACAATGCTGGACATGGAATCCTCATACCCCAGTATTGGTAAGACAGTCCACTAATCAACAATGCTGGACATTGAATCCTTGTACCCCAGTATTGGTAAGCCAGTCCACTAATCGACAGTGCTAGACATTGAATCCTCATACCCCAGTATTGGTAAGCCAGTCCACTAATCAACAATGCTTTACATGGAATCCTCTTACCCCAGTATTGGTAAGCCAGTCCACTAATCAACAATGTTGGACATGGAATCCTTGTACCCCAGTATTGGTAAGGCAGTCCACTAATCAACAATGCTGGACATTGAACCCTCGTACCCCAGTATTGGCAAGCCAGTCCACTAATCAGCAGCGCTGGACATTGAACCCTCGTACCCCAGTATTGGTAAGCCAGTCCACTAATCGCTACACCAGCATGGCTGGCCAAGGGTAAAAAGTAAAGAACCCTTTTACATGTGTTCAGGCATATTGGTATATGGTGCTAACTCCACATTTTAATGGACTAACTAGCACTTGATGTGTGATGTGGTAATTATCCAGCTGGTTGCCTTTCTAGGTGTATCTGTGTTCATTGTTCCTGCAGCACTATGTTAGTGTGCACACCTATGATGTTCTCCAATGAACGTTCTCTGTTGAGTAGCCTATTCAACCTCAGTTGCCTTGAGCTAATTGTTATATTTGTTTGCTTGTCTTTCATTGGTCAAGCTGTTTGTTACATCTGTTAGCTTGTCTTTCATTGGTCAAGCTGTTTGTTATGTCTGTTAGCTTGTCTTTCAAGGTCAGGTTGTTTATTTCTTCTGTCAGCTTGTCTGTCATTCGTTAAGCTGTTTGCTATGTCTGTTCCAAGACCAGATGTTTTGCCCAGGTTGTGTCGTATCTGTTTTTGTTAAGTCCATCCTTGATGGTGTCTATGATGATCTTCCTCAGGCTGTATATCCAGGTCTGGTTTGGTTGTTGCCTTTTGTCAGTTAATCAGGTGTTGTTCTCAGATGTCAGAAACCACTTTATTTGTTGTCTCTCAATTAACTTGAAGCACGGTGTAATGCGTATCATAATTGGAGACATGGTGTTATGCTTAGCCTTCTGATGTTATCTTTTCATATTCTGTCTCTTCTGGATACTCCAGCGACCTTTCTCAAGCATGTAATCTCTCATGTAACTATTCAATCAATCAATCATGTGCCATGCCGGAAAGCGTGGGCGGTCATGACTCGCCATTTCACTCGATCACCAGTGTCGTGGATCAGCTCAGTGTTCCTGTCTCGTCCATGCCATGTGGCCAAGCCATTCAGGTATTTTCCTCTCTGTCTTACTCTTGGTCTGTTCCCTTCGATCTTGCCAGTTGTCACTAAGTTCTCCAATCCATTTCTTCTCATAACATGTCCCTCCCCCGATGTGTCTCCACCTTGCCGTGGTGGGGGAGCTTGCGTGTCCCATCGACCCCATGTGCTTGCCGATGGATGAAAAACTACATATCGGACAGCATATGGGATAGGGACCAGACTAAGAGAGACTCAACCTGCTGCTCTGCAGGTAGACTGAGGATAACAGTCAAAATTTAAGCTCCGGCGCACGAAGCCACAATCTTGGTCCAGATACTTACACAAACGCCTCCACCGATAAATGGAGGTGAGATACTGGGCACGCTACATGCCCAGTTCAGATACTTGTCCGAAGGCTCTCAGCTGGGGGATATGAGGGATCCCCGGATGAGAGGGCCTGGCCGTTTCTCGCTCACTGCTGTACGGAGGTAAGGTGCTGAGCCGGCAGCACATGTAGCCTACCTCATGAGCGAGTACTAAAAGGTGGAAAAACACCTCGGTCGCACGTTCCGATGAAAGTCTTTAACCGTACTCATGGAGTGAGTGTAGTCAAAGGTGGAAAATTGTCTCGATGACACGAAATGGAACGCCTGGCTTGCGAATCCATTACGTGGCAGACCAAAGGAAAAGCTTGCTGTGTGGAAGTCGAAATAAGAGTCTAACTTGTCTCGAACCTGAGGAAGGCTAACCTCATTAAAAATGCCCGCTGAAGCCGGAAGTGTCAGCCTTACGGGCGGCAAAATAAAAATGGCACTACGCAACTACGTCCGAGTGAAATGTCTTTCGTGACCGGAAAAGCTCTAACTAGTCTTCCCTCGTGCTAGGAAAATCTACCTTGTTCCTGAATGCCGCTCTTGCTCGGAACAGCTCTGACTAGGTAGTTCTCCTAATGTCCTTCGTGCCTGGAACAGCTCTGAAGGGCACAGAGACAAGCACATGTCCGAACCGAAAACTCGCTGAGTGGATACCAGTCTGCAGACTGGCCTGGTTTGTGCGGGAGCGGCCCGTGGTGAAGGAACGCCCAATATATTGAAGTGAGGATTTAAAGCAGCCATGAGCAGGACGTGACGATTCCCTCGGTAAGCCCAGGACCAGGGCGCTATGTGTCGGCCCTGCAAATATGGAAGCAACCTTGGATGGCGGAAAATGCTATGGACTGTCCCTGCCTTCCTTTGAGGGATGACCGTTGTCTTCGACCGTTCCAACTTGGCCAGCTGGGTTGCAGATGACACCACAAAAGTGAGAGTCTCCCAGGAATGCTACCTGGTCAAAAAAGCACGCTATCGTCGGATGTGTTGGCCTACGGGTTTCGGCCCAAGGGCACATAACAGACACACCGCAATCACATCTGAAAAAACACTCCGGATGAACGAAAAGAAGATAACATGTCCAAAAAATGTTGACTGTCTATGTCTAATTTCTCTAATCAGTTTACGATGTTCATTTGTCTCCTGTAGTACTTGGTCATTGGTTTTTCTGTCTATCCATGGTATTCTTTGCATTTTCCTCAGAAACCACATTTCTGCAGCCATCAGATGCTTTTCAGCTTGACTGCTCATTGTCCAAGTTTCACATCCATACAAAAGAACAGGCTCTATGTATCCCCTCAACACTCTTTTTCTCATTTCAGTTGACATCTTTTTATTGGTCAGAATGTTTTTCATCTTCCTAAAGGCTACTTTCGCCATGGCGATTCTTGTTCTAATCTCTTCAAGGCATCTCCCATCAGATGTTATGACTGTTCCAAGATAATTGTACCGATTCACTTGTTGAAGAATATTCCCATTTACTTGTATATTACATTGTGGCACTCCTTCCTTCCTAGTGACAACCATAACCTGAGTCTTTTTACAATTTAATTCTAACCCCAGTTGCTCACTGTGTACAACAACCGCATCTACTAATTGTTGCAGGTCCAGCGCATTGTCTGTAATTAATACTGTATCATCTGCATATCTAATGTTATTGATGTTTCATCATCATCAAGTGCCGTGCCGGCTGGCATAGGCGTTCATGGCTCTCCACAGATCTCGGTCTTTGGTTTTCTGGATCAACTCTGCTGCTGATATTCCTCCATGCCACCGTCTCAATCCATCCAGCATCACTTCTCTTGGTCTACCTCTGCCTCTCTTCCCCTCGATCTTTCCAGTTGTTACGATGTTCTCCAATGCCTCTCTTCTCATCACATGACCGAAGAAAGCTGTTTGTCTCTGTCTTATTGTTGTATATAATGTTCTAGTTTCATTAGCCTGTTTCAGGCAGTCGTCGTTAGTTACTCTGGCAGTCCAAGGAATTTGCAACATTCGTCTCAGGAACCGCATCTCTGTTGCTTCTAATTTCTTCTTAATCCTCTACATTTCTGAAAATATTTTCACTGTATAGGGATCTGGAGACATCACACATCCCTGCCTAACACCTCTCTTAATTGGCTGATACTGTCCCACTTCATTATCAATCCTTATTGCAGCTTGTTGTTTCCAATATATGTTTTTTATAAGTCTAATGTCTTTCCCATCAATTTGTAGATCTGCAAGCATATCCACCATGCTGACATGTCTAACTCTATTAAAAGCCTTTGTATAGTCAATAAAGCAAAGATGTATATCCTTGTTTACTTCTATAGCACGTTCAATAACTGTTCGCAGCATATACACAGCATTTACTGTACCCTTTCCTTCTACAAACCCGCATTGTTCTTCCCCTATTTCAGGTTGTATCTTCTTCCTCATTCTTTGCATGATAATTCTTAGCAAAATCTTTGTGATGTGACTCATTATACTTTTTGTTCTATGTTGATCACATTCCAAGGTTCCTGATTTTTTTGGGATTGCAATAAATACAGGGTTACATAATTCAGGAGGTATATCTCCAGTATCATATAATGTGTTCAGCAGTCTGGTGACTTGCTCTAGTCCAAATTCTTCTAAAGCTTTAATCATTTCTGTTGTGATGTTATCTGCACCGGGGGCCTTGCCAGCTTTCATATGCTTAAGAACATTTCGAACCTCCATCTCCAAAATTGGTGGTCCTTCATTATTAAATCTAATATCATACTGTTCGTCTCTGTCATCATCATAAAGGTGTTTCACATAATTTGTCCATACATGTAGAATCTGGTCTTTTTCTATTATGATTTTGCCATCTTCAGTTTTTAGACACCCTGTTGATGTACTTGTTCTTTTATTAGTAAGTTCCTGAATTCTTTTGTGCACTAATTTGGTATTTTGACTGTTGTATTGGTTTTCAATTTCTAAGCACTTTTCCTCAAGCCATGCTTCTTTTGCCTCCTTACATAATATTCTGACTTGTCTGTGAATTTCTTCATATTTGACAGAATTATTTTTGTTGTGTCTTCTTGTTTCCATGAGGTGTAAAATTTCTTCAGTCATCCATTTCTTATGACCCACCTTCTTTAATTTTGGAATAGTTGTTTCTGCAGCCACATTGATTGATTAACTATGTAACTATTAGGATATTGATAAGCAAAGTGTGTGAAGAAACACTGTTTATCGTTTGTCACTTGACATCCATCAAAATCTTCAGTCTTTGAGTTATGCTGGCAGCTGATTAGTCACTCTGTTTGCCTTTTGGCATCTTGTTTCTGTCTCAATGACAGATACGATGATTGATGTGTAAATTTATGCTCCTTGCTTTCAGGAGGTTCTGAGACTTTCAATGACAAACGAGAATTTTTCTATCGTGAAATCCGAGCCACTCACCACAAGCGGTCGCACTCAAGCTTTGTGCTCAAGGTTGACAGGGCTAACTTGTTACAGAGTGTGAGTATCTCTACAGAGTGTGAGTATCCCTACAGAGTGTGAGTATCCCTACAGAGTGTGAGTATCCCTACAGAGTGTGAGTATCCCTACAGAGTGTGAGTTTCCCTACAGAGTGTCCCTACAGAGTGTGAGTATCCTTAACAGAGTGTGAGTATCCCTGCAGTGTATGAGTATCCATACAGTGTGTGAGTATCCTTATAGAGTGTGAGTATCCCTACAGTGTGTGAGTATCCCTACAAAGGGTGAGTATCCTTACAGACTGTGAGTGTCCCTACAGAGTGTGAGTACCTCTACAGAGTGTCCCTTCAGAGTGTGAGTATCTATACAGAGTGTCCCTACAGAGTATCTCTACTGAGTATGATAATCCCTACAGTGTGTGAGTATCCCTACAGAGTGCAAGTATCCCTACAGATTGCGAGTATGCCTAAAGAGTGCGAGTATACTTACAGAATGTGTATCCTTAGAGAAAGTGAATATTCCCATCGTCTTGTGGCACATTCTCAAAAGACAAAAACTGTGTGACTCTTCCATTCATGTTTCACTGGAAATCTGGCTTATTTCATCACAGTAACAAGTAAATAACTAATGTACTTACACTGGAAATCTGGCTTATTTCGTCACAGTAACAAGTAAATAACTAATGTTCTTACACTGAAAGAGGTTAAGACACAAAGACAGCTTATCACAAATGTCAGAAAGAGGCAGTCATGATTTTTTGCCACATTATGAGAAGACAGAAACTAGAAAATATTGTGACAACTGGAAAGATTTGTGAAAAGAGGGATATAGGAAGACAGTGAGAGAAAATTGCGGACAGACTTGTGTCATAGCACAGAAGAAGGGTATCAGGGCACAAATTAGTACATGCTGTTAGAGATCACAACATGTGGAGAAGCATGGTTGCCCAGTCCAGCACACATGCACTTGATGATGGTGATGATGATAGTTTCAACTAAGTGTGGGATGATGATGATGATAGTTTCAAGTAAGTGTGTGTCATCATCATCCAGTACGTGGTTATTTTTACAACATCAGGCAGGCCATTCTTTGTTATTGAACATATTTTTAATGACCATACATGACATAGAAGAGACTACCTGCTTCAAGCCATGTGATCATCAGCGGGCTGTGTGTGATGTTTTTCTCACGTTATGTGGTGAGAGGGTCCGATGGATGTTCTTGTTGTTCTGTAATCTTGTGTGAATTAATCTTCTTCTTGCTCTATAATCTTGTGTGAATTAAACTTCTTCTTGTTCTATAATCTTGTGTGAATTAATCTTCTTCATGATCTATAATCTTGTGTGAATTAATCTTCTTCATGTTCTATAATCTTGTGTGAATTAATCTTCTTCATGTTCTGTAATCTTGTGTGAATTAATCTTCTTCTTCTATAATCTTGTGTGAATTAAACTTCTTCTTGTTCTGTAGTTTTGTGTGAATTAATCATCTTGTTCTTCAGTCTTGTATCAGTTAATTTTCTTTTTATGCTAGTCTTTGTGAATTAATCTTCTTGTTTTGTTTCCATTCTTGGTTAATGAATGTTCTTGTTTTACAGTCTGATGTCTTGGTGAATTAATATTATTGTTTTCTTGCAGTCTTGGTGAATAAATCTTCTTGTTTCTCCATTCTTGAAGAATTAATATTCTAAGGCCATGATAAATTAATCTTCTTTGTTGCACAGTAAATGAATCTTCTTGTAGTACAGTGACTGAATCTTCTTGTTACTCTCCAGTCATACAAGGCAACCAAGAACCTGAACCTGTGTGATTGGTGTAAGCGCTTTGAGGTGATCTTCTCTGGAGAGCAAGGCTTGGACTGGGGAGGAGTCAGCAGAGAGTGGTTTGAGGTTTTGTGCAAGGAGATCTTTGACCCAAACGGTTCCGAGTTGTTCACAAGACTTACAGAGGACCCACAGGGTTTAGTGAGTATCTGTTTGTTGCTGGCAAACTGTAGGAAGCACTTGTAGAACTTCCCTCTCATCATTGGGTAGTAAGTAGTCTGTTGACAAGAATAAATACAATAATACCTCAGTTTTTGATGACTTCAGTTTCAATGTTCGTCGATTTTTTCCACGAAAAATGTGTCTAAATTTTTGTCGGTAACCTTGGAATTCTGTCGGTGTGACCACGTGACCCTGCTGCCAATTTTGCGAAAACAAAGGACCCACGCTTTCCAGTGTTTTTGTGCTTTTTAATTCTTCTTCTTCTTTGCGTTCATCCGGAGTGATTTTTTCAGATGTGATTGCGGTGTATCTGGTTAGGCACCCTCGGGTCGAAACCCTCAGGCCAACACATCCGACTTTTGTGCTTTTTAATTGATTGCAAGTGCTAATACTACAATTACATGTAAGCGATTACTGTGTAATCAGTACTTGGAGCAGTCTGTTTATTTTGCGTTTTCAGATTCAAAATGTAGTAACGGACGTAAGATTAAATCACTTGTGCTCAAATCTCATTGTCCCTTGACCTCACCGCAAATTTCTTATTGTTCTTATTAGTAAACACTATATTTATTCTCTATAAAATGTGTTTGTGGTATGCATTTTGGAGTGTCTAGAACAAATTAATTGGATTTACATTGATTCCTATGGAAATAATTGCCTCGGTTTTTGTCAGTTTCAAATTTTGCCAAATGTTTTCAGGCAGATTATCAATGAAAACCGAGGTATTACTGTACTGGCATCCTGTGATGGAAACATGGCCACCCTCAGCTGGACCCCAGCCAGACCATGTCTGCCGTGTTGTGTCGTGACCTGGTTATATGCTGATACATTGCTCAGCAGACTGGAAAGTTCCAGCATCAGCCTGACAGACTCTGCGGGTTTTTGGGTTTGGAGAGGGGAAGGAGAGCAGCACAACACAGTCCCTGTAAAGATGGTATTTTGGAACCAGATCAGGAGACAGGTCTGTGCACCAGCCTCACTCCAACCAATCAGGAGACAGGTCTGTGCACCAGCCTCACTCCAACCAATCAGGAGACTTGTCTATGCACTGACCTCACTCCAACCAATCAGGAGACAGGTCTGTGCACCAGCCTCACTCCAACCAATCAGGAGACAGGTCTGTGCACCAGCCTCACTCCAACCAATCAGGAGACTTGTCTGTGCACTGACCTCACTCCAACCAATCAGGAGACAGGTCTGTGCACCAGCCTCACTCCAACCAATCAGGAGACAGTCTGTGCATCAGTCTCACTCCAACCAATCAGGAGACAGTCTGTGCATCAGTCTCACTCCAACCAATCAGGAGACAGGTCTGTGCACCAGCCTCACTCCAACCAATCAGGAGACTTGTCTGTGAACCAGCCTCACCCCAACCAATCAGGAGACATGTCTGTGCACCAACCTTATTCCAACCAATCAGGAGACAGGTCTGTGCACCAGCCTCACTTCAATCAATGCTAGACCTGTTGGGGGCCAACAAACCAGCCAACCACCAAACCAGCTATCTAACCACCCAACCAACCATCTAGTCAGCCAACCAACCAACTAGCCAGCCAACTAACCACCCAACCAACTAGTCAGCCAGACAGCCAACAAATCACCGAATCAGCCAACTAGCCAGCCAGCCAACCATGCGATAACTATTTTGAAATATTCTGAGCTGTTGACAAAAATATTGTCCACACCAGCTACAGAGATTGCTGAATCACAAGTCATGGCAGATATAGTGTCAAATGCTGAAGTTTTTATATATATATGATCATTAGTTTATGAGTGCAGGTCCGCATATTCGAATGGATGAGAACGCATGTTCTTAAACATCTGGTGTGCTGATGCCAAGGTAAGCGGTTCAACCCCTACACCGGACAGCTGGACTAAAATGTTGGCCTGTCGTCCTTGACTTGAGGACGTTAATTACAAGTACCTCTGAAGTTGGAGTGGGTTCGCCTGATGGCGAGGGACACTGTTAATAAGGAAAGCTAACCGACACACAAAATTCAGTCCATCACTACTATAAAATAGTGTGTATAGAACCGCTTGAGTTCAAAGCGAGCGAGCGAGCGAAAAAAAAAAATAGTTTATGAGTTGGGGGAACCAGTTCCCTTTCTGACAACTTTTGTTTTCCTCCTGCAACAGCACACATTCAAACTGCTGTTGTACAGAAGTTTCATGTGCACATATTAATGTATCTCTCCTTACTTTCAAATATAAACACACAGGCATGCATGTACACATGCACCCTTACACACACCCATGCGTGCACGCACACATACATATGTGTGTAATAAAGTTATTGCTGTTACATACATAAACACACACACAGAGTCATGATAAGGTTATTCTGTCTGCACTAGTTTCACTTATTCATGTTGTTTGGATACTTTTACATGTACCAACACACACAGAAATAATAACGTTGTACATGTACCAACACACACAGAAATAATAACGTTGTACATGTACCAACACACACAGAAACAATAACGTTGTACATGTACCAACACACAGAAACAATAACGTTGTACATGTACCAACACACACAGAAATAATCACGTTGTACATGTACCAACACACAGAAATAATAATGTTGTACATGTACCAACACACACATAAACAATAACGTTGTACATGTACCAACACACACAAAAATAATAATGTTGTACATGTACCAACACAGACAGAAACAATAACGTTATACATGTACCAACACACACAGAAATAATAACGTTGTACATGTACCAACGCACACAGAAATAATAATGTTGTACATGTACCAACACACACAGAAACAATAACGTTGTACATGTACCAACACACACAGAAACAACAACGTTATACTGTCAGCACTAGTTTCCATATATTCATATAATATTTGTCAGTTTCCAGTGGCATAAAGACTAGTACTGTTGCCTGCCGGGCTGGTGGTCCTGGCTTTAAATCTCCCTGGGTGTGGCATTTTGTCATGCCCTCATGGGTCTGTTGTTGATTCAGCCTGGTAAAATAGACAGCAGACATGTTCTGGGAGCTTCACAGCAAATATTATACTAATCCCATCACCTATCTGTGCTGTTTGTTTAAGGAAATGCCAGTCTATCACAAAGTTTGTTTTCGACATTTCCATTCAGAGTTGAGACTCTGCAGCTGCAAATTAGGTCACATATTTTTCTTCTGAAGGTGGCATAGTGTGTTTGTTGACTCCTCAATCAGAAAGCAAAGGCAAACTACTGAACGTAGAATAGCCTGGTAAATCACAGCCAATAGGTGCTGGGGTTGACTGCAACATCCTGTGCAGGACATACCATTTGTTTTAAAACAAGACTTGTATTCCATTTCAGTATATCTGGAAGTCACTTCTGATCGTCTGTGTGTGAATATGTGTGTCGAGGCATTGTCAGTTATCAGGAGATTTGAAGCATTGCACTTTACGTAGCTTTGACTCAAAACGCAATCCCAACCCTGAGTTGGTAGAGAGGTGGTTTTGGAACCAAGACACTCAGAGTTGAAGAGCACAGGTCCATTAACTTACTCCCCTTATTATATTTGCCACTTTTGTCATTGGCAGGTTCATCCGAACCCAAAGAGACCGCCTGACAAGAAGGTCAAGTTGTACGAGTTTGCTGGGAAAATTGTTGGCAAGTGTTTGTTCGAATCTTCCATTGGCAGAACACAGCTGGTCAAGGCTAGTTTCTCAAGGTCGTTTCTGGCTCAGCTGATAGGTCTCAGGGTCACATACAAGGTGGGCAGCATTTGTGTGCCTGTAGTTGAGTTGTGTTCACGTCATGTTGCTGCCAGACAGTTGGTCAGTCAGTCAGTCACACAGTCAGTCGGTCAGACAGACAGTCGGTTAGACATTCAGACAGTCAGTTAGAGATTCAGACAGACAGTCAGTCAGTTAGATATTCAGTCAGACAGTCAGTTGGACATTCAGACAGTCAGTTAGTTGGACATTCAGTCAGTCAGTCACACAGTCAGTCAGTCAGACAGTCAGTCAAGGTCCCCTTGGACACCCTTCAGGGACCCTGGACATATGGTGCTGGAGCCATGTTGTCTAGACCAGTCAACAATTGGGGGGTGAGGGTCAGGTCAGGCAGGTGGCCTTGACTCCCCAACACAGGTCCTGGCACCCAGTTTAGATCGGGCTGACATGGCAGCCCAGGCCATGTGTACACACCCAAAGCCATCCCCATTGTGGGAGTGACCCCCGGCCAGCGACTGCACTACTGTAGCTCTCTGTATTGAAAGTAAGTACAGCAACAGCTGCATTTCAGAACATGACAAGTATCTTGTTAAGTCAGTCACTCTCATTGAATGCCAGAAAGAGAACACTGACATGTTACATAGAACCTGTTTTGCTGTGTGGCAGTGAATCATGGAATGTTGACAGACAGATTAAGAGCAGCTTGGAAACAATGGAGATGTGGTTCCTGTTATGACTTGCAAATATGTTGGACGACCAGAATAATTAAGAACGATCGTCTCAAAGTGGCTAATGAAACTAGAACATTCTATACAATAAGCAGAAGCAGACCAACAGCTTTCTTGGGTCATGTGATGAGAAGAGAGGTGTTGGAGAACATTGTGATAACTGACAAGATCGAGGGGAAGAGAGGCAGAGGCAGACCAAGAGAAATGATGCTGGGTGGACTGAGATTGTGGCATGGAGAAATATCAGCAGAGTTGATCCAGAGCACCAAAGATTGAGATCTGTGGAGAGACATGAAAGCCTGTGCCAGCTGACAGGGCACATGATGATGATGATATTAAAATTACAGTGGACTATTACTAGCCAACTTTAATTGTTTCATTCCCAGAACAAACGAACAAACAAACAAACTTTATTTTCAAAGGGTTAAGAATTAGTCATGCATGCCCGTCTGTCATTCTGCCCTTCTCTCTTTCCTTTCATACGTTATTTCATTCAATGTCGCATATAAGCTCATCTTATACAAAAAAGAAGTTATAAGCAGCTGTCCAACAGTGGCAGTAACAATTCTATAAATATAAATGTAAGACTTTCACAGCATCTTCTAAACAAACTAATGTGTTGCCAGATTTCTGTAGTATACTCCAACTAAACATTAAAAGGACAGTCACACATGGCACTTCGATTGGTACAAGACAGATGCTGCCATTGAAGTGTGAAGCCTTCACAAGTTTGACCATTGACATATAAGGTGGGTGGACAATTCCCTTCTTCGTGACCTTTTCCTCCAAAATTCAGAAAATTGGTGCCCATTTTTATGATGCAGTTTATGCCTAAGAGTTTGGCTGATCAGAAAAAATAATTCTGCCTCTGCTGATTGTTAAACTCAGACCACTGTTTTGTCAGGCAGGTACATTAATCACCAGGCCACCACAGCTCCATGAAGAACATCCATTCATACACGATGCATTGTATGGGAAGGCTAGAGTTCAGTGTCATGTGGAGACATGTTGTTGTGAGTCTGTCGCACTGAGAGAACAGATTGGTAGCTTCTTGAGCTCCACTAATGGGCAGTATTCTAATGAACAGATCTTCAGTCGTGCAAGAAAGACCTCTGTGTAACAATACTGCATGCAGTGAGCCAACAGTATGCAGACTGAAGTAACAACATACAAACTGGAAGTATTGTTGCCTGAGAGTTGCAGGGACCTGTTAGATGTGTATCCACCCAGTGTGCAACTGGTGACAGTTACCTTCCATACACTCTGATATCTCCTGAGGGAGATGGTGCCTTGTGGGCATGTCTCGAGTGCAGTGTCCTCACTTCTGTCAACCAATAAGCTTGATATACTCCTGACAGATTCCAGCAAAGTGTGTTTCTTTGAAATAATAGCTTGCATTGTTAGTTTTTCACTGAGTTTTGTTCTCTTTCAGCATTTTGAGACAGATGATCCGGAATTTTACAGCAGCAAAATCTCCTACATCGAGAACAATGATGTTGATCATATGGAGCTCACATTTTCTGAGGAAGTTTACAACGCTCAAGGGCAGCTGGTCAAGGTCAGTGTCAGTTATGTTATTTGCCAGATAAGCTGAAGTAGCTACATTCTTCTGAAGTAGTGTTCTTATTTTACTGCTGATTTTCTGGTACGCTGTTTCTGTTTCCAGGCAGAACATTGGTGGGTTATTCATTCATTGCCTGCTTGTTTCTATGCTAAGATGACGAGGTACCCCACATAATGTTTTTTTCTTTCCTCTTTAGACCCTGGGATGTGGAAATACCCTCACATTCTGCTTGGTCTTCCTTCATCTGACTGTGGGGCTACAAGTTCCCAGTCTGGTCTGACTGTGGGATGTACAAGTTCCCAGTCTTGTCTGACTGTGGGATGTATAAGTACCCAGTCTTGTCTGACTGTGGGATGTGCAAGTACATAGTTTGGGATGTTGAGTTGAGTTGAGTTGAGTTAAGAACCGACATCACTGCACTCAGGACATTCCCATACGTGCTCAGTCCCCTCATTCAACAGCCAGCGAAGAGTCATACTACTAATCATTCCCACCGCTATCTGATTAAAAGTTCTCCTGGTCTTCCCTCTCAATTTTGAGATTCTTCCAGAACCCCTGTCGATCCCCCGCAATCTCATTCTTTCCACATATGGGTTCTCAATCTGTTCCTCCGCCTTCTCCACCTGGTCCCGCAAGCACATGACCACCTCCCCCTTGTCCATAGGCAAGATACCACCAAGAGGTGCATTCCCTGCTAGCCTATCAGCCTGTTCATTCCCCCGTACACCCGTATGACCAGGGCAAAATATCCATACAATTCCCACAATCTGTGGCCTCTGAAGCGACGAGAGCCATTCCACATGAAACATTCCTTTCTCCACCTTGCTAAGCATATTCTTTGAATCCGTAATGAACACAACATGTGTTGCAGTTGTCTCCTCTAGCCACTAGAATGCCGCTGTTACTGCCTCCACCTCCATTTTCATGCTCTCCTTTTTCAAGACTCGCCCATTAGCCTTTGCAATAAAGCCCCAGCCACTACGTCTGTTTCTCACCACTGACCCATCGGTGTAGATGACTATGTCACCTTGATGTGTGTTGCATTGGATTAGCTGTTGCACTACAAACTCAGTGCGGCCTGCTGCCCATTCTCTGCTCTCACGACCCAGTTTTATTATTACATTGTGCCAGTCCGTCATGTTATCTGGAACTTCAACCCACTCTCTTTCACGATTGATGGTCTCTAGATCACACACCTGACTTATAGAAAGTTCTGCCTGTGCCATCCAGGACCTGCCTCGTCTTAGTCTACTGACCCTTTACCATATCCATTGCTGCATGCAGCGGGTGATCCCTGTCTGCGGCAACTCTCAGGTACCATTTGGCCTGAAGGACCCTATGTCTATCCGTCATTGTAGATAGCGCCAGGATATGCATCATACAGATAACTGGTGTGTCCTTTGTGCACCCCAGTATTAACCGCATGGCTTTGGGATGTATAAATATCTAGTCTGGTCTGACTGTGTGGTGGACAAGTACCCAGTATGGGATATACAAGTACCCAGTCTGGTCTGACTGTTTAACTGTGTGTGAGAGGTGAGAGAATCAGCTTCATTGCCCTGGGTTTCCCCCCATCTGATGTGGTCTCTCTCCATAGAATGGCAAGCCACCTGCTGAGAGCATCACACAGAGCATGAACTCCGTAGCTCCAATGATGACGACCACACCCACCCCCCAGGGGGGTATAAAAAATGGTGCTGGTGATTCAGACAATGCAGCCCAAAAATGAACTCACGACCTTCAGAGCACGAGGCAAATGGCTAGACCACTATGCAGTGGAAACCTGCCAACTGTGTATTACACAGTTTCCTTGCTGAAGGGAGACCCGTGCTAAATGGCATGGGACACAAACCCCAGGCTTGCGCAGTCGCATGCTAATGTCTATCCTATCCACCCCTGCATCAAGACAAGTATGTGCCAAGTTTCTGTGTCATTCAGTTCACTTGTCCATTCCAGGAGGTGGACCTGATTCCAAATGGCTCAAAGATTGTGGTTACCAATAGCAACAAGCTGCGATACCTAGATGCATTAGCCCAGCATCGGCTGGTGACCCCAGTCAGGGAGGAGGTTGAGAGTTTCATGAGGGGCTTGAATACAGAGCTGATACCAGAGAATCTGCTGAGTATATTTGATGAGTACGAGCTTGAGGTGAGGAATTCTTTATAGTGTTTCTTGGCTGTTTGATGAGCTTCATGAGGAGTCACAGATTCTTGTTGTGGCTGTAGTTGATATTTCTATTGCAGTTCTGTGTCTGTGTTTGTACTCTGTTATGTATTCATCTCTCTCTCTCTCTCTCTCTCTCTCTCTCTCTCTCTCTCTCTCTCTCTCTCTCTCTCTCTCTCTCTCTCTCTCTCTCTCTCTCTCTCTCTCTCTCTCTCTCTCTCTCTCTCTCTCCGCCCCTGTATATGGTGTCTGTGTGTGTATCCATGTGTATGTGTTTAATTGTGTGTCTGGCTGCATGTCTGTATGTGCAGATGTGTATCTGTCTATGTATATCTGTGTAGATACTTGTATCTGTAGGACGTTTGTGTTTGTTTATATGTTGTATTGTGTATGTATCTATTTGTGTGTCTGTGTGTAAGTTATTTGTGTAGGTATGTGTTTACATATGATGTATGTATGCATATCTGTCTGTAAGCATGTATGTGTGTGTTTGCGCATGAGTACCTGCATGCTTCCCTTATATAAATGAAGGTACTTGTAAATGTCTACTGTATCAGTGATATAATTCTTTCTCCGTTACACAAGCCATACATTAGATCTGGGGTAAAAATGTTACAAAGCCATACACTACATCTGAGGTAGAAACGTCTCACATATCCCAGGTACCTCAAGGACATATTTATCTAACAACTAATCATACAATTACTGACCTGATACACCACTAAGTGATGTTTCTGGAATGACACTAGATGAAAGTTCAGATCACATTTCCTCCTGTTTAATTGTGACTTTTACCTAGATCATTTTTATTTGTTCAAAATTGCGAGTTTTCATATAAAATATCGTTGACAGAGAAAAAAGAAAACAGGTTCTGAGATATTGAGAGCTTTGTGTCTTGTAGATCACTCACCAAGACCATAAGGAAAAGACATGAAATTTACGGATTATAGCAACATGCGTGGTGAAGTAGGGAAATTAGCCTTATGAGGGGAAATACAGGGTAGGTAGAGAAATGATGTGGAAGCTAGCAGGCAATGCATATCTTTTTCTTTTCGCATCCATTTTGTTTTTCGTTATAGAAGGTCTGTAAGCAGAGTGCGTTCTATCTTTAGCCGACACATCCGATCTGGGGAAATTGTTACAAAGCCATACCCTACATCTTCGGTAGAAACTCTCAACTTTGGGTACCTAATGCCATATATCTAAAAGCAAATATACAATTACTGACCTGATACCACTAAGTGATGTTGGAATGACACTAATGAAATTCAGATCACATTCCACGGTTTCCATTTGACTTTACCTATACTTTTATTTGTTCATTGCGGTTCATCAAAATCGTTGACGAGCAAAGAAAACGTTGAGATATTGAGGCTTTGTTCTTGTGATTCACTCCCGGACATGGGCAGACAGGCAATGACATATAATATCAGTAAAACCTACTTCATCAAAATATCATGTCAGAGAAGATTGGAGGGTCATGGTCACCAATGTCTGTCCCACACCAGGCACCTGAAGAAGATATATATAGATACATGCACACACAAAGGGAGGTCATTAAATTACAGGAATTTTACGAATAACGCTGTTTACGATAGTGCGAACCAGAAATTGTGTGTGTTGTTTTCTCAACATTATCCACCCTGTCTGGCAACACACTTAGTCCACCTGTCCCCTAGCTTGTTGAATATCTTCTAGGAAAAAGGTTTTTGGGTGTGACCTGAAACCAATTTTGGACTACCTCCATTAACTCATTGTCATCTGCAAACCTCTGACTCTGCACATGTTCGTTCAAAGCCCCAGATAAATGAAAGTTTGTTGACTCCAAGTCAGGATAGTATGCTGGATGTTTGAAGACCTCACATGTGATAGCGTGTAGTGTATCCACTCCATGCTCAAGTGTACAAGGGCAGGCATTGTCATGCAGCAGCTATACTCCTTTTAGAGAGAAGTCCCCAGCATTTTGTTGGATCGTGATACATTTGTTCACTTTCTTGTCACTGTAATGAGCACTAGTCAAAGTGGTACCTTTTCCTGGAAAGCACCAATATAGTGGCCTTGATATCCCAAAAGATGATCATCATGACCTTCCCCGGTGGATTCCTGTGACTTGAATTTGTTCTTAACATTTTGAAACTCATTCATACACTTTCCCCTGACTCAGACAACTGACTTCTTACTGAACCATCATTCTTCTGCAGATTTCTCTAGGTTTCACACCCTCTGACCACGAAAAAGACCAATAATTTCTCATTATTCTTTCACAGTGCGAGTCAGTTGCAGGGCAGCCATTTTGTAATCAGTATTGCACATGCACAAACTGTTCAATCCTCATGACTCCTATTACTTAAGAACCAGTTTGTGTTCTGAAATAAGATTTTCCACTGTCCCTGCTCTTCTGTGCACTTTTTAATAAAACCCCTTTACTTAATGACTTTCCTTCATGTATGTGTGTGTGTGTGTGTGCGTGCGTGCATGCTTTTTTTTTTTTCTCTCACAATTGCATATCCTCTGGAGCACGTTGTACTCATATCCAGCACCTATTTGTCTGTGATTTACTAGGTAGTTTTCAGTAGTTTGCCAATGCTTTCTGAACAAGAAGTCAGCATTCAAGTCCAAGTGGCTGGCGTGTGGAACAAATCTAGTACACCACCTCTCAGCCATGCAGACCTCCACGCTGGCGTGTGGAACAAATCTAGTACACCACCTCTCAGCCATGCAGACCTTCCACGCTGGCGTGTGGAACAAATCTAGTACACCACCTCTCAGCCATGCAGACCTCCACGCTGGCGTGTGGAACAAATCTAGTACACCACCGCCAGATAAAACAATTTATGTGTGTTACACTTCTCAGCCATGCAGACCTCCAAGCTGACATTAGATGTGTGTGTATATGTGCAACATGTGTACAGTATATCCACTGTGCTGTAAGTGACTTGTGTGAAGTTGATATGCAAGAGAGATCAGTGGTCACCGAGCTAAGACTGAAATTGTGAGAGTGTGTGTGTGCCAAGTATAAAGTTCCATGTGGACTTCCCTCACATCTGGTTCCCTCCCCCCTGCAGCTTCTCATGTGTGGAACCGGCACCTACAGCATTGCAGACTTCAAGCTCCACCACAACGTCGTGGGAGCGTCTTCCTCGTTCAACAGGGTAAGATGTGCTCTGTGTGCTACCATAGCTTTTGTGTTCATGTGACCTGCACCATGTGGCAGGTCTGGGCACAACATTGCCCTCATCACAGCTTGTCTGAAAGACTCTCCATCTGTCACCAGTTCCCTGGCCTTGTATATTTTCATCACAGCTTGTCTGAAAGACTCTCCATCTGTCACCAGTTCCCTGGCCTAGTGTATCTTCATGCCCAGGGTAGTCTTAATATCATGTGTCCACCTCATGTGGTCAAGCCTTGCCACTTCTTCCAAGAGACTACAGGTCTGTCCAGGATTCCCATTCATAATATACAATTGGCTCTATTTAACACACAAGGATTGATCCAGGATTCCCATTCATAATATACAGTTGGCTCTATTTAACACACAAGGATTGATCCCGGATTCCCATTCATTATATACAGTTGGCTCTATTTAACACACAAGGATTGATCCAGTATTCCCATTCATAATATACAGTTGGCTCTAACACACAAGGATTGATCCAGGATTCACATTCATAATATACAGTTGGCTCTATTTAACACACAAGGATTGATCCAGGATTCACATTCATAATATACAGTTGGCTCTATTTAACACACAAGGATTGATTGATCCAGGATTCCCATTCATAATATACAATTGGCTCTATTTAACACACAAGGATTGATCCAGGATTCACATTCATAATATACAGTTGGCTCTATTTAACACACAAGGATTGATTGATCCAGGATTCCCATTCATAATATACAATTGGCTCTATTTAACACACAAGGATTGATCCAGGATTCCCATTCATAATATACAATTGGCTCTATTTAACACACAAGGATTTGTCCAGAATTCATTCATATATTACAACTGCGTCTGTGTAACCTGCAAGAATTCTGTTTTTAATGTTCAGTGACTTATTGCATAAGACAATTTTCCAATCTTAAAATGCTCTTCTTGCTTATTCATTCATTCATTCATTCAGTAGGATGTCCTCTGCAGAAACTCGCTCCCATTACAACCGTCGTGAAAACTTCTCAGTCATAAGCAAGATGTCCCGTGTCCGATACACCCATCTGGAGATCATCCGCCACATCCTGCACCCATCTTTTCTTTGGGCTTCCTCTTCCTCTCTTCCCAGGCATATACCCCTCCATGATTGTTCTCTCCAAACTTTCTTGACGTCTTTTAGTGACCAAAATATTTCAAGTTTCTTTGTTTCATCGTCTTTAGTAGCCAACCTTTTTCAATATTCAGTTCTTGTCATATGGATTCATTTGTTCTTTTCTGTATCCAAGATATTCTTAGAACCCGTCTATAACATTTATATTGAAAGGCATTTATGCTCTGTTCAGCTTGTTTCTTCTTGCTTGTAAAATATAATAGATTGTGTTTATGAGTTCAGATAAAAGTGAGTTGAGTTGAGTTAAGAACCGACATCACTGCACTCAGGACATTCCCATACGTGCTCCGTCCCCTCGTTCAACAGCCAGTGAAGAGTCATACTACTAATCATTCCCACCGCTATCTGATTAAAAGTTCTCCTGGTCTTCCCTCTCAGTTTTTAGATTCTTTCAGAACCCCTGCCAATCCCCCGCAATCTCATTCTTTCCACATATGGGTTCTCAATCTGTTCCTCCGCCTTCTCCACCTGGTTCCACAAGAGCACGACCACCTCCCCCTTGTCCATAGGCAAAATTCCACCAAGAGGTGCCTTCCCTGCTAGCCTATCAGCCTGTTCATTCCCCCGTACACCCGCTTGGCCAGGGCAAAATATCCATACAATTCTCACAACCTGTGACCTTTGAAGCGACGATAGCCATTCCACACGAAACATTCCTTTCTCCACCTTGCTAAGCATACTCTTTGAATCCGTAATGAATACAACGTGTGATAAAATTGAGATAAAAGTGATAAAAGATTAAAATAGAGGTTTTTTTTTTTTTAAGATTAGTTAAAAATGATAAAAACTTATAATATTTGAAAATATAAGTTATTATAGAAGATGTTTTTAGGTTTAGATAGCAATGAAAAAATTGATAATAGTAAAAAATAAAAAATGATTAAAGTTGTTTTTTAGTTTAGATAACACTGATAAAAGTTTATAGTAGATTGTGTTTATGTTACAAGTGTTGCATGTCCTTTACGGAATGTTGCAATCAACTCCATCATTTATTGGCTGTTTGTGGTTGTCTAAACTATTTTACATTCAGTAGTTTGACATTGCTTTCTGAATGGCCGGTGCCTCATACCATAGAAATCAACAGAAGGCGGTATACTTCCAAATCACCCGTGGCTGATTTCAAACCTATGACTTGATATGTCTCAGGGAATTACGAAACTGTGTCCTCACCATCCACTAAGCCATAAGTGCTGGTTGATGTTTCAGAGTTTATATAAAAATGATAAAAGATTATATTTTATTTGTGGATTTAGATGCAAATGATAAAAGATTATACTTTATTTGTGGGTTTAGATACAAATGATAACAGATTATACTTTATTTGTGGGTTTAGATACAAATGATAACAGATTATACTTTATTTGTGGGTTTAGATACAAATGATAACAGATTATAATATATGTAGTTGACATAAAATTGATCAATGATTATAATAGATGTGAGTTTTGAGTTGACATAAAATTTATCACTGATTATAATAGATGTGGTTTTTGAGTTGACATTAAATTGATCAATGATTATGCTAAATGTGATTTTTGAGTTGTCATAAAATTGATCAATGATTATAATAGATGTGATTTTTGAGTTGACATACAAATTATAAAAGAATCCAGAGGGTAATGTGGAAGGCACATACATAGACATGAGAAAGACAGTAGTTTAAATTTGAGTCAGAATGAGAATATTCAACATTAGCATCAATGCAAAAGAAAGACAGTGGTTTAAATTGGACGACAACATGATCAGATAAACTAGAATGAGAATATTCAATATTAGCATCAAGGTAAGAGCAAGACAACGGTTTAAATTGGAAGACAACAGCTTTATCACAGCTTTATCAGTTGGGCCAGGATAAGAACGTTCAACATTAGAATCAAGACAAGAGCAAGACAGTGGTTTAAATTGGAAGACAACAGCATCAGATAATCTAGAATGATAATATTTAATATTAACATCAAGACAAGAGAAAGACAATGGTTTATATGGAATGACAGCATCATCATCAGATGGACTGAAATGAGGGTGATGAACACTAGCATCGTCGCATGAGGTAGAACATGCCGGAGCTTCATTAGAGTAAACCTTGACTACAAGATGGCAGCTGATCTCATCTATAGGTGATGTTGTTAAAAGCATAGGAAGCAGTATCACTGAAGGCCAGCATGGTTAGTATACCCTCCATGAGCCATGGAAGCCAATCAGAAGGGTTGCAACCTTTTGGGGGCTGTTGTTTACTTGCTGCAGACTGTGTTGAGGTCACTTGATATTTATTTGCTGCAGCATATGTGTTGAGGTCATGTGATGCTTATTTATTGCAGATTGTGTTGAGGTGATGTGATATTTATTTGCTGCAGCATATGTGTTGAGGTCATGTGATGTTTATTTCTGACAGGTCCTCGACTGGTTTTGGACAATCATTGCAAGCTTCAGTGAGGAACAAATGGCCCGGTTACTCCAGTTTATAACCGGCTGCTCACAACTTCCCCCAGGTGGTTTTTCAGAGCTGAACCCCAAGATTCAACTGTCTTCTGCTCCTACATACAACAACTTGCCGTCATCACACACTTGGTCAGTTCTCAGGTTTTATTGCTTCACTTTGTAATACATAAGTAACATCAAAAGATAAGAGTGGAAACAACCACATCTAGTTGGATCCAAATGAAGTCAATGAGATTACCAATGCCAACTCTCATCAAAACATGAGGAAGCTGGTGAAGGGTGGTTTGATCATCTGTGAGCCTGTGAAGATCCACATGAGACCAGTCCTTGTGAGAACTAAACCAGTCCTTGTGAGGACTATACCAGTCCTTGTGAGGACTATACCAGTCCTTGTGAGGACTATACCAGTCCTTGTGAGGACTATACCAGTCCTTGTGAGGACTATACCAGTCCTTGTGAGGACTATACCAGTCCTTGTGAGGACTATACCAGTCCTTGTGAGGACTATACCAGTCCTTGTGAGGACTATACCAGTCCTTGTGAGGACTATACCAGTCCTTTGTGAGGACTATACCAGTCCTTGTGAGGACTACACCAGACCTTTCCTTGTGAGGACTAGATGAGTTCAAGATCACTCCTTCTGAGGATAAAAGAGTTCAAGATCAGTCCTTTTAGAGAAAGCAACGAACAACTGGGAGGCTTCTGAACGTGGTAGGTCCTCATCAGGAGCAATTCAACGCAATAAGGAAAATGCCAGTCAGCCACATAAGACCCAACTGAACTTGAAGAGCAGAGAGGAGAAAATATAACCAGTGCTGTGTAGGAGTAACTCGAAAGAGAACAAAGAAATTAGAGAATATCAAAATTTACAAATAACTTACCTCAATTATAACTGACACTGCAGAAGCAGGTTGAATGAGGCCGACTTTTTATTTTTTTCATAAATACTGTGCTGAGTGGTTGCATCCTGAGTTGATCTGTACAATGCTCACCATAACATTTTGTTCATGTGTTCAGAAGCAGTAGCCTGCCTTGGGTCTGTGATGTAATAGGCAATAAATGAATCACCAAAAAACGACAAGTAGATTACGAGCTTTACTAGAACACGATTACAAGAAACAAAATGGACGTTGCAGCTAAAGCCTTCGTCAGCACAGAACAAACACACAAAAATAGACACACAACTAATCGAAAAACACTACATGAAAATACAGAGGTTACTTATCTGAATCCTGTCTTGGTTGAATGTATCTTGAGCGCTAAATGTTTGATGAGGGTATAGGGCCATCACATTCTGTAGGCCCGAGTGCACAAGGGAATAGGTGACCAATCTTTCCCTCACTTAGCAGGTGATGAGCCCTGGTGTCAAACTCGTGTCTGACCATGCTTATGATATTATCAGCCAAGTTCCCTATCAACTTTGCTAATGTGCCCACTATAATACTCACCTACAGCTGATGTTATCCTGTGTTCAGTTCGTGATTGACACACAGTCTAACTGTCTAACAGATGTGATTAAAAGGTCATGAAGATAGCTTATTGTTAGTTTCCTCAAACCTGCAGACTACAGATCAGCACAAACAGATAACCCTGAAATAAAGACTGTCAGTTCATGCCAGATTACAAGATGGCTGGGTCTTTGTTTCAGTTCTTGTCAGTTTATGCCAGATTACAAGATGGCTGGGTCTTTGTTTCAGTTCTTGTCAGTTTATGCCAGATTACAAGATGGCTGGGTCTTTGTTTCAGTTCTTGTCAGTTTATGCCAGATTACAAGATGGCTGGGTCTTTGTTTCAGTTCTTGTCAGTTTATGCCAGATTAAAAGATGGCTGGGTCTTTGTTTCAGTTCTTGTCAGTTTATGCCAGATTACAAGATGGCTGGGTCTTTGTTTCAGCTCTTGTCAGTTTATGCCAGATTACAAGATGGCTGGGTCTTTGTTTCAGTTCTTGTCAGTTTATGCCAGATTACAAGATGGCTGGGTCTTTGTTTCAGTTCTTGTCAGTTTATGCCAGATTACAAGATGGCTGGGTCTTTGTTTCAGTTCTTGTCAGTTTATGCCAGATTACAAGATGGCTGGGTCTTTGTTTCAGCTCTTGTCAGTTTATGCCAGATTACAAGATGGCTGGGTCTTTGTTTCAGCTCTTGTCAGTTTATGCCAGATTAAAAGATGGCAATGTGTTTGTTTCAGTTCTTGTCAGTTCATGCCAGATTACAAGATGGCTGGGTCTTTGTTTCAGTTCTTGTCAGTTCATGCCAGATTACAAGATGGCAGGTCTTCTTTTTTTCAGTTCTTGTCAGTTTATGCCAGATTAAAAGATGGCAATGTGCTTGTTTCAGTTTTTTCTTTAGTTCATGCCAGATTAACAGATGGCAGGGTCTGTGTTTCAGTTCAACACCCACTGGCTAGTGTGGCTAGTGGTTGCAGTTTCCACCTCTAGCTCTGAAGTTACCAGGTTCGCTTCTAGACAAGGGCTGGAAGCTTTTACTAGATGTGAACGAACGAACGAACGAACAAACTTTATTTTCAAAGGGTTAAGAATTGGGCACGCAGGCCCGTCTAACATTCTGCCCTTCTATCACTCTCTTTCATACATTATTTCATTCACACATCATTCAAGGCTAACAAAGAACAGCAACAATATAAAAGATATGCATTATAAAGGCATGGGCAAAATGCGAACATCAAAACTACTCGACACAGTAATATTAGATAATGGTCTGACACTTGTTATTAGCCATGTGGAATATACTGGCCTACAAAAAGGGGACTGGCTGTTATACTAGGGTTTTGTTATTATTATCTCTATTATTAAGGGGGAAGGTAATCCGTATTGAGATAGTGTTCGAATAATTTGTGATTATATGAATAGGGTTTGGTGATGTCTTTGATTTCTTGTGGAAGATTGTTCCACAGCTGAGCTGCAGAGTACGTTAAGCTTGTTTTGTATAAGTCAATCCTAGGCTTCGGAATGTGTAGTATATTTAAATGTTTACTGTGTCTAGCATTATATTTAAACAATGGCCAAAGGTAATTTGGGGCATTCCGATGCAGGATTTTGTGAATTAGTTTAGCTTTATTGAAAAGCAGGCGTTTGCGGAATGGTAGTAACTGAAGGCGTTTATACAGGCTAGGATTCTAAGGATGCCAGAAGTTCCCCTGATCCCTTGGCCCATGAGGTCAGATACCTTCTCAGATGAGAATTTTAGAGAGGAGATCAAGTTGCATGTGTTAAAAATTTCATAGCTACAGGAAGTTGTTAAAAGAGCTTGTAAGGCCACTGCCCTGGCACAATTATTAGGAGAAGAAATCAAGCTGTGGATAGCTAGAGCCCAACAACTTGGAGGGAATCTGTCTAGAGGAGGTCAGCTGTACACAGATGTACGCTGAAGGCAGACGTACGGACATCTCAGTTAGAGAGGTAGGTTGCAGTGATGAGGCACAGCCTTCCACAGAGGAATGAAATAATGGAATAATGAAAGAATAGAATAATTAATGAATAGAATGAAATAAAAGAGTGCTGATGTGCTAAACTTTATGACTTTGATTATAGAAATGAGATGTTTAATAGTCCAGATTTGTGGGCATGTTATGAGCAGAAATAAACTTGAAAACTGAGTGATATCTGGTAAACAGGATGGCAAAATAGCAACTGGAAGACAAAGAGATAAATATCTGGATGGTTTGACCACATGGCATTATCAGGACAAGAACACAGAGCTGATCCAAGACTGGTGGTTGTGTGAGGTACCAGACTGACCACACATGCAGGGCACTATATGCACACTGTATACTGTACTCTATATACACACTGCATGGCACTATATGATGATGAGAGCTGTTATCCGCGGGTGTTATAGAGATGATATTATCTGCTGTGTGTTATATCAATACTATCTGCTTGTGTTATATCAATATTATCTGCTTGTGTTATATCAATATTATCTGCTTGTGTTATATCAATATTATCTGCTTGTGTTATATCAATATTATCTGCTTGTGTTATATCAATATTATCTGCTTGTGTTATATCAGCATTATCTTCTGTTACAGAGATGTTATCTTGTGTTATGAAGATGTTATCTTGTGTTACAAAGATGTTATCTTGTGTTACAAAGATGTTATCTTGTGTTACAGAGATCTTATCTTGTGTTACAGAGATCTTATCTTGTGTTACAGAGATGATATCTTGTGTTACAGAGATCTTATCTTGTGTTACACAAATCTTATCTTGTGTTATAGAGATGTTATCTTCTTGTGTTGCAGCTTCAACCAACTGTGTCTACCAGACTATGACAGTATGGAGACATTCCACAAGATGCTGCTCATTGCCATCATGGAAGGCAACCAGGGATTTGGGATGGCCTGATCGACTCAAAGACCCGAGGTTTGTCATCACTCTGTACGTCTGTTACCATAATGTCTGTCCGAACCTGGCTTCATCAGCCTGATACATATACTCGTACGTCATCACTGGAAACATCTCGCAGCACCTTTGTTTAGGTTGAGTTTATGGTGATGTTTATAGGGGACAGAATCTGTGTCACAGAGAAACTTCTGTGTGATTGAGTAGGAGCACATCTGACCAGTATGGCAGGTAGCCAGGATTTGATATTCCCTTATTGCTGTCTGTACTTTGAGCACATCAAATGTCTGAACAGTCTAGAGAGAACAGTACAGGGAGATAGGTTCTAGGGTCTGGTGAGACATCTAATGTCAGAACAGTTTGGAGAGAACAGTACAGGGAGATAGGTTCTAGGGTCTGGTGAGACATCTAATGTCAGAACAATTTGGAGAGAACAGTACAGGGAGATAGGTTCTAGGGTCTAGTGAGGACATCTAATGTCAGAACAGGTTGGAGAGAACAGTACAGGGAGATAGGTTTTAGGGTCCAGTGGGCACAGGGCATGAAGACACCCTGGACATTAGGTAGTCATGTCACATTAGGTATTCTTGTCATGTTAGGTAGTCTTGACCCATGTGGTGTTCTTGTCACATTAGATATTCTTGTTACATAAGGTATTCTTGTCACATTAGTATTATTGTCACATTAGTATTATTGTCATATTAGGTATTTTTGTCACATTAGGTATTCTTGTCACATTAAGTATTCTTGTCACATTAGGTATTATTGTCTCATGTGGTATTCTTGTCACATTGGATATTTTTGTAACATTATGTGTTCTTGTAATATTAGGTATTCTTGTCACATTTGGTATTTTTGTCCCATTACATTAGGTATTCATTGCAGATATTTCATCTCATAACAATTCTGCTTGTCTCTAACTGTCATTGTTCAGTTCTAGTGCTGGTAACATGATATATATAAAGTTGAATTTAATTGAATAGTAGTAGTCAGATTGTGTGGAGTGGTGCTGTTTAAGTATCTGTTGTTATGTTGACTGTGTGGAGTGGTGCTGTTTATGTATGTTATGTTGACTGTGTGGAGTGGTGCTGTTTAAGTATCTGTTATGTTGACTGTGTGGAGTGGTGCTGTTTAAGTATCTGTTATGTTGACTGTGTGGAGTGGTGCTGTTTAAGTATCTGTTATGTTGACTGTGTGGAGTGGTGCTGTTTAAGTATCTGTTATGTTGACTGTGTGGAGTGGTGCTGTTTAAGTATCTGTTATGTTGACTGTATGGAGTGGTGCTGTTTAAGTATCTGTTATGTTGACTGTATGGAGTGGTGCTGTTTAAGTATCTGTTGTTATGTTGACTGTGTGAAGTGGTGCTGTTTAAGTATCTGTTATGTTGACTGTATGGAGTGGTGCTGTTTAAGTATATGTTGTTATGTTGACTGTGTGGAGTGGTGCTGTTTAAGTATCTGTTATGTTGACTGTATGGAGTGGTGCTGTTTATGTATCTGTTGTTATGGTGACTGTGTGGAGTGGCGCTGTTTAAGTATCTGTTATGTTGACTGTGTGGAGTGGTGCTGTTTAAGTATCTGTTGTTATGTTGACTGTGTGGAGTGGTGCTGTTTAAGTATCTGTTGTTATGTTGACTGTGTGGAGTGGCGCTGTTTATGTATCTGTTGTTATGTTGACTGTGTGGAGTGGTGCTGTTTATGTATCTGTTATGTTGACTGTATGGAGTGGTGCTGTTTATGTATCTGTTGTTATGTTGACTGTGTGGAGTGGTGCTGTTTATGTATCTGTTATGTTGACTGTATGGAGTGGTGCTGTTTAAGTATCTGTTATGTTGACTGTGTGGAGTGGTGCTGTTTAAGTATCTGTTGTTATGTTGACTGTATGGAGTGGTGCTGTTTATGTATCTGTTGTTATGTTGACTGTATGGAGTGGTGCTGTTTATGTATCTGTTGTTATGTTGACTGTGTGGAGTGGTGCTGTTTATGTATCTGTTATGTTGACTGTATGGAGTGGTGCTGTTTATGTATCTGTTGTTATGTTGACTGTGTGGAGTGGCGCTGTTTATGTATCTGTTGTTATGTTGACTGTGTGGAGTGGTGCTGTTTAAGTATCTGTTGTTATGTTGACTGTATGGAGTGGTGCTGTTTATGTATCTGTTATGTTGACTGTGTGGAGTGGTGCTGTTTATGTATCTGTTATGTTGACTGTATGGAGTGGTGCTGTTTATGTATCTGTTATGTTGACTGTATGGAGTGGTGCTGTTTATGTATCTGTTATGTTGACTGTATGGAGTGGTGTTGTTTAAGTATCTGTTATGTTGACTGTGTGGAGTGGTGCTGTTTAAGTATCTGTTATGTTGACTGTATGGAGTGGTGCTGTTTAAGTATCTGTCATGTTGACTGTATGGAGTGGTGCTGTTTAAGTATCTGTTGTTATGTTGACTGTATGGAGTGGTGCTGTTTACGTACCTGTTGTTATGTTGACTGTATGGAGTGGTGCTGTTTACGTATCTGTTGTTATGTTGACTGTATGGAGTGGTGCTGTTTAAGTATCTGTTGTTATGTTGACTGTATGGAGTGGTGCTGTTTAATTATCTGTTGTTATGTTGACTGTGTGGAGTGGTGCTGTTTAAGTATCTGTTGTTACGTTGACTGTGTGGAGTGGTGCTGTTTAAGTATCTGTTGTTACGTTGACTGTATGGAGTGGTGCTGTTTATGTATCTGTTGTTATGTTGACTGTGTGGAGTGGTGCTGTTTAAGTATCTGTTGTTATGTTGACTGTGTGGAGTGGTGCTGTTTAAGTATCTGTTGTTATGTTGACTGTATGGAGTGGTGCTGTTTAAGTATCTGTTATGTTGACTGTATGGAGTGGTGCTGTTTATGTATCTGTTGTTATGTTGACTGTATGGAGTGGTGCTGTTTATGTATCTGTTGTTATGTTGACTGTATGGAGTGGTGCTGTTTAAGTATCTGTTGTTATGTTGACTGTGTGGAGTGGTGCTGTTTATGTATCTGTTATGTTGACTGTATGGAGTGGTGCTGTTTATGTATCTGTTGTTATGTTGACTGTGGAGTGGCGCTGTTTATATATCTGTTGTTATGTTGACTTATGGAGTGGTGCTGTTTATGTATCTGTTGTTATGTTGACTGTATGGAGTGGTGCTGTTTATGTATCTGTTGTTATGTTGACTGTGTGGAGTGATGCTGTTTAAGTATCTGTTATGTTGACTATATGGAGTGGTGCTGTTTATGTATCTGTTGTTATGTTGACTGTGTGGAGTGGTGCTGTTTAAGTATCTGTTGTTATGTTGACTATATGGAGTGGTGCTGTTTATGTATCTGTTGTTATGTTGACTGTGGAGTGACGCTGTTTATGTATCTGTTGTTATGTTGACTGTATGGAGTGGCGCTGTTTATGTATCTGTTATGTTGACTGTATGGAGTGGCGCTGTTTATGTATCTGTTGTTATGTTGACTGTGTGGAGTGGTGCTGTTTATGTATCTGTTATGTTGACTGTGTGGAGTGGCGCTGTTTATGTATCTGTTATGTTGACTGTATGGAGTGGTGCTGTTTATGTATCTGTTATGTTGACTGTATGGAGTGGCACTGTTTATGTATCTGTTGTTATGTTGACTGTATGGAGTGGCGCTGTTTATGTATCTGTTGTTATGTTGACTGTATTGAGTGGCGCTGTTTATGTATCTGCTGTTATTTTGACTGTGTGGAGTGGTGCTGTTTAAGTATCTGTTATGTTGACTGTGGAGTGGCGCTGTTTATGTATCTGTTGTTATGTTGACTGTATGGAGTGATGCTGTTTATGTATCTGTTATGTTGACTGTGTGGAGTGGCGCTGTTTATGTATCTTCTTCTTCTTTGCGTTCATCCGGAGTGATTTTTTTCAGATGTGATTGCGGTGTGTCTGGTTAGGCACCCTCGGGTCGAAACCCTCAGGCCAACACATCCGACTTTTAGCGTGCATTTTTGGCCAGGTTAGCAATCCTAGGAGACTCTCACTTTTGTGGTACCGTCCACATCTCAGCTGGTCTAGTTGGAACAGTCGAAGACTACACGGTCATCCCTCAAGTGAAGGCAGGGACAGTCCATAGCATTTTCCGCCATCCTGGGTGGCTTGCATAATTGCAGAGCCGGCACATAACGCTCTGGTGCTGGGTTTACCGAGGGAATCGTCACGTCCTGCTCATGGCTGTTTTAATTCCTCACTTCAATATATTGGGAATTTCGCTCGCCCTGGGCCGTTCCTGCACAAACCAGTCAGCTCTGCGGTTGGTTTCCACTAAGCGAGTTTTCGGACATGTGCTTGTCCCTGTACCCATCAGAGCTGTTCCAGGCACGGCGGACATTCGGAAAAATACCTAGTCAGAGCTGTTCCGAACAAGAGCGGCATTCGGAAACTAGGTAGTCAGAGCTGTTCCTAGCACGGGAGACATTCGGACGAGACATTTCACTCGGACGTAAATGCGTAGTGTCAATTTTTAGTTTGCCACCCGTAGGACGACACTTCCGACTTCCGGCGGGCATTTTTTAGTGAGGTTAACCTTCCTCTGGTTTCGAGACACGTTAGACTGTTGTAACGTCACCCACATCTCAGCTGGTCAAGATAGGACGATCAACGATATCGTGGTCTGCCCTCAAGGGAAGGCAGGGGCAGACCATGGGCATTATCTCGCTATCCAAGGAGGCTTCCATAATTGCAGAGCCGGCACATATTGCTCTGAGACTGGGCTCACCCAAGGAGTTTCCACGTCCTGCTCATGGCTGCTTTAGTTCCTCACTTCCATGTGTTGGGCATCCCACTTGCCACTGATCGCTCAATCACACACCAGGGGCGGTCAGACTGCGAGTGACATCCACTCAAGCTTTTGCTTGTGACTTCAGACCACGCAATAGGTTCGCTCGCCGTGCGTTCCATTTCGCGTTGATGAGACATTCTTCCACTTTTGTCTACACTCTCTATGAGTTAGATACAGACAGTTTCCGTAACCCTTCGACTGGGGCACTTTTCGGACTTTTTTGTACTCGCTCACGAGGTAGGCTACATGTGCTGCCGGCTCAGCACCTTACCTTCGTGCAGCAGTGAACGGGAAACGGCCAGGCCCCTTCATCCGGGAAACTCTCATATCCCCCCAGCTGGGAGCCTTCGAACATGTATCAGACCTGAGCATGTAGCTTGCTCAGTATCATGTTTCTATTTTCCGGTAGACGATCCGAGGGTTTGTGGCTTAGAGGCGTTCAGCCACATCCCTCGACAGGGAGCCTTAAGAGATTTGTCCGGACCAAGAAATTCTGCCTTTGTGCACCTCATTTAAATTTTGACTGCTATCCTCAGTCTATGCCTGCAGAGCAGCAGGTTGTGTCTCTCTTAGTCTGGTCCCTATCCCATAAGCTGTCCGATATGTAATTTTTCACCCATCGGCAAGCAAACGGGGTCTATGGGACACGCAAGCTCCCCCACCACGTCAAGGTGGAGACACATCGGGGGAGGTTTATGTATCTGTTATGTTGATTGTATGGAGTGGTGCTGTTTATGTATCTGTTGTTATGTTGACTGTATAGAGTGGTGCTGTTTATGTATCTGTTGTTATGTTGACTGTATGGAGTGGCGCTGTTTATGTATCTGTTGTTATGTTGACTGTATGGAGTGGCGCTGTTTATGTATCTGTTGTTATGTTGTCTGTATGGAGTGGTGTTGTTTATGTATCTGTTGTTATGTTGACTGTATAGAGTGGTGCTGTTTATGTATCTGTTGTTATGTTGACTGTATGGAGTGGTGCTGTTTATGTATCTGTTATGTTGACTGTGGAGTGGTGCTGTTTATGTATCTGTTGTTATGTTGACTGTATGGAGTGGTGTTGTTTATGTATCTGTTGTTATGTTGACTGTGTGGAGTGGTGCTGTTTATGTATCTGTTGTTATGTTGACTGTTTGGAGTGGCGCTGTTTATGTATCTGTTATGTTGACTGTGTGGAGTGGTGCTGTTTATGTATCTGTTGTTATGTTGACTGTGTGGAGTGGTGTTGTTTATGTATCTGTTGTTATGTTGACTGTGTGGAGTGGTGCTGTTTATGTATCTGTTGTTATGTTGACTGTGTGGATTGGTGCTGTTTATGTATCTGTTGTTATGTTGACTATGTGGAGTGGTGCTTGCTGTTTATGTATCTGTTGTTATGTTGACTGTGTGGAGTGGCGCTGTTTATGTATCTGTTGTTATGTTGACTGTGGAGTAATGCTGTTTATGTATCTGTTGTTATGTTGATTATGTAGTGTTGGTGATCTCAGGTCAATGACTTGATTTGTCCTTGTGCATCGGCAATGTTTTATTGCTTTTACTTCAAACATCCATATCCTGTTCAACCCTGGTGTTACAGTTGGGATATACAGTGTCTATTATTGTTTCAGATAGTGCAGTTGAGAACAGGAAATCTGAAGTCTTATGTAGAACTCACATCAACACAATGGATGTATCCTTGCTGCAGCTCTGTGCTATATGAAGCCTGGAGGAATGACAGCAGACATGTCTCACAAACCATAGACTGTACACAGCCTGCAGGAATGACAGCAGACACGTCTCACAAACCATAGATTGTATTTAAGAGCTGGACACTGACAGTGTCAAATACCAGTTGTTGTCACATGACTTCACTGATGACATATTTCTCATTTGGCTGCCTTGATCTCCATCGCAGGTTATATTATAATATACTTATTTTACAAGTTAGTTGCATGTCCTGTACAGCACGTTGCAATCAACCCCCAGCATATATTAGCTGTTTGTGACGAACTAGGCAACCATACACTAATATATGTATATCTTTTGTTTTGTGGGGATGAGCTGACTTTTTTAAAACTCTAAAGATCTCAAGTCTGCTCATGAATAGAGACGAATGAGGTGAAGTCATTGACAAGAGTGATACTTGCAGTCTGTTGGAGGCTAGGCTTACCTCCAACGGGCTTCGTCTTACACAGTTGTTTGCTGCAAGCATGCGCCACTAGCCTCTTCTTGTCAATCCATGACAATCCTACTTCATCTATGACAATCCTACTTCATCTGTGACAATCCTACTTCATCTGTGACAATCCTACTTCATCTGTGACAATCCTACTTCATCTGTGACAATCCTACTTCATCTGTGACAATCCAGCCACTGAAATCTAGTTCTGTGTTGTTTTAACTTCTCTGTTTCCTGTTTGGTCGACATGAGTGGGTGACATAGAGGTTAGGGTACCTTACTGTCTTGTTTGTTAGTCTTTCCTCTTCTATCCTGGACTGTTGAGGTACCTTAAAATCTTATTTGTTCTTTCCTGTTCTGTCCTGGGATGTAAAGATACCTTACAAATTTGTTTAGTCTTTCTTCTTCTTATTTTGTTCACTTGAAATTTACTGTCTATATCTGTAATGTTGTCTCTTGTATCACTTCAGGCTTTATTTAGTTCGCTCAGTGGTCTAGAAAGTTCATCTTCCACTGTCATTTCTCTAGGCCTGAAGGTTTGCCTAGATATGTTGTATTTGGAGCAGTCTTGGAGTATGTGATCTGCTGTCTTCAGCACCAATCCACATGTGCACATGGCTGATTTACCAATCTTGAATGTTGTATACATGTGGTTTTCCTCTATTCTAGACTGTTGAAGTACCTTATGCTCTTGTGTAGTCCATCCTCTGCTAATTTGCAGTACATACATACTTTACTGTTCTATTTCTTTTTTGGCATAATTACATGTAGGGTCTCAATGTGTCAGAGTAAGACTAGCAAGGTCCTTCCCCGTACCACAAACCTCAGACTTAGATTGTCCACGATGACTCTGCTACCAGTTTACCATTCATGTTAACCCGTGGTAACCAATACTCCACTTGTATTGTGCATAAAAACAATAACAATCAAAACTGACTCGCATCAAACTCATAATAATCATGATATAAGTCAAAATGTGTTATCAGATTGTGTTGTGTCTATCTTGTTATTTTCCATCCATTCCAACTATCCTTGCTCTGTTGTTATATTGTCATCATATGTCTCACAGAAATCTGCCATATCCATCCACATTGTAACCAAACAGTGTTAATATTCACTAACTACGATGATATTTCTATCACCTCAACAAGGAACATCAGCACTGATCCCACACCGCACACATCAGTAAACATTAGCACTGACCCCACACATCAGTAAACATCAGCACTGACCCCACACCCCACACATAAGTAAACATCAGCACTGACCCCACACATCAGTAAACGACCCTTCTACACACCTTAGGGGGCCCTGGGCATATGGTGCTTGCCCCATATTAGTATAGACAGTGGACACTGGGGGGGGGGGCTGATGGGGGCAGTATCACACAGGCCACCTTTACCTCCCTTGACATGTCCTGGAACATATTCTAGGCCAGGTGGATCTAGCACCCATTCTAGGCCAGGTGGATCTAGCACCCATTCTAGGCCAGGTGGATCTAGCACCCATTCTAGGCCAGGTGGATCTAGCACCCATTCTAGGCCAGGTGGATCTAGCACCCATTCTAGGCCAGGTGGATCTAGCACCCATTCTAGGCCAGGTGGATCTAGCACCCATTCTAGGCCAGGTGGATCTAGCACCCATTCTAGGCCAGGTGGATCTAGCACCCATTCTAGGCCAGGTGGATCTAGCACCCATTCTAGGCCAGGTGGATCTAGCACCCATTCTAGGCCAGGTGGATCTAGCACCCATTCTAGGCCAGGTGGATCTAGCACCCATTCTAGGCCAGGTGGATCTAGCACCCATTCTAGGCCAGGTGGATCTAGCACCCATTCTAGGCCAGGTGGATCTAGCACCCATTCTAGGCTAAGTGGATCTGGGGCCCAGGTCAGATGTGTGCCCAGCACATGGCATGAAGTTTATATTGCAGCATGTGTGTTTATGCTGATGGCATTAGTAAACTTGATGGGGGGAAAGCAGGAGGAAGACAAGGAGATGAGCACCTGGATGGCTGGATCAAGGCTAGACCACACCAGATGTGAGATCAAGGCTAGACCACACCGGATGTGAGATCAAGGCTAGACCACACCTGATGTGAGATCAAGGCTAGACCACACCTGATGTGAGATCAAGGCTAGACCACACCGGATGTGAGATCAAGGCTAGACCACACCTGATGTGAGATCAAGGCTAGACCACACCTGATGTGAGATCAAGGCTAGACCACACCGGATGTGAGATCAAGACTAGACCACACCTGATGTGAGATCAAGGCTAGACCACACCTGATGTGAGATCAAGGCTAGACCACACCTGATGTGAGATCAAGGCTAGACCACACCGGATGTGAGATCAAGACTAGACCACACCTGATGTGAGATCAAGGCTAGACCACACCTGATGTGAGATCAAGGCTAGACCACACCGGATGTGAGATCAAGACTAGACCACACCTGATGTGAGATCAAGACTAGACCACACCTGATGTGAGATCAAGGCTAGACCACACCAGATGTGAGATCAAGGCTAGACCACACCTGATGTGAGATCAAGGCTAGACCACACCAGATGTGAGATCAAGGCTAGACCACACCTGATGTGAGATCAAGGCTATACCACACCGGATGTGAGATCAAGACTAGACCACACCTGATGTGAGATCAAGACTAGACCACACCTGATGTGAGATCAAGACTAGACCACACCAGATGTGAGATCAAGGCTAGACCACACCTGATGTGAGATCAAGACTAGACCACACCAGATGTGAGATCAAGGCTAGACCATACCTGATGTGAGATCAAGGCTAGACCACACCGGATGTGAGATCAAGACTAGACCACACCTGATGTGAGATCAAGACTAGACCACACCTGATGTGAGATCAAGGCTAGACCACACCTGATGTGAGATCAAGGCTAGACCACACCTGATGTGAGATCAAGTCTAGACCACACCTGATGTGAGATCAAGACTAGACCACACCTGATGTGAGATCAAGACTAGACCACACCTGATGTGAGATTCTTGTGAATGTGTGAGGTTGTGAACCACAATGACTCAACACTGACTGCCATGGCACATGGTGATACTTACATTGTCTGTCTGCCACCACTGAAATTTCAGGGACATTCTGTCTGCCACAGCTAAAATTTAGGGGACATTCTATCTGCCACAGCTGAAATTTAGGAGAAATTCTGCCTGCGACAGCTGAAATTTCAGGCTCAATCTGTTTGCCACTGCTGAAATTTCAGGAACATTCTTTCTGCCACAGCTGAAAGTTCAGGGACATTCTATCTGCTACCGCTGAAATTTAGGGGACATTCTATCTGCTATCGCTGATATTTCAGGGACATTCTGTCTGCCACAGCTGAAATTTAGGAGACATTCTGTCTGCCACTGCTGAAATTTCAGGGACATTCTGTCTGTCACATCTAAATTTAGGGCACATTCTGTCTGACACAGCTGAAATTTCAGGGACATTCTGTCTGACACAGCTGAAATTTCAGGGATATTCTGTCTGCCACCGCTGAAATTTCAGGGATATTCTGTCTGTCACCTCTGAAATTGCATGGACATTCTGTCTGCCACAGCTGATATTTCTAATTTCAGGGACATTCTGACTGCCACAGCTAAAATTTCAGGGACATTCTGTCTGCCAAATCCCCCCCCCCCCCCTTTTTTTTTTTTAGCTGTGGTAAGCATGACTTTAGCTGTGGTAAGCAAATGGTCGCTGGAAATGTACTCAAGAGTACAGAGGGAACATTGTGTAACTGAGCTCTCAAGCCAAAGCTTTGCTTTCTGTGCTACTATTCCTGTTAAAGATAGTTAGAATTTCATTGAAACATTGCAGCATATATTATTATTCCATTGTATGACATTACGTGGTCAAATTTATGTTACGTATATTATGTAACAGTCTCAGAGCTTTCATTATCAGATATATTATCAACAACAACTTGATTTATATGGAACATATTGTTATATAAACTTGTATTGTGTGAACTTATCCAAAAATTATCAGTAAATATTGTTTCATCATGTTTACATACAGCTCACTTTAATCATCCATTTCTTTGTCTTAAGCTTGTTTATGGTTTGTTTATGGTCTGTTTATGGTTGTGCATGAAATAAACAGTCACTGGTTGTTGTAGTTGGGCAGACGTGCAGTTCACTGTTGGTCAGACAACACAATCCCTGACATTTGGTCAGTCAACAGAACGACACTTCATGGGGGTGACATGAATTACAGTTTATAATACAAAATGTACCACACTTTATATCACAAGAACATTTTATGGTACAAAAGGAATAACACTTCATAACACACCAAAAATAAGAACATTTCATGGCAGAAAAGTAATAACATTCTTTATGACACAACAGGAATATCACTTCATGACACAACAGGAATATCACTTCATGACACAACATGAATGACACTTCATGACATAATAAGAATAACACAGGTTACGGAAGACAACTCTGGGTGCAATAAAATGAGACCGTGTCACTGACTCTGGCATATATCAAATCTGATGTTACAAATCTTGTCTTCTTATGCAATTTTTGCCATTGTATTGTTTGTTTATTTTAAACTGATTGATTGTTTTTACATGTGTTCATATGACTGGATTTGTTGGCTGCCTCATCATGTGCCATCACTCATTTAGACTTTGAGAAGGGCATCCAGCCATCCTGGCAAGTTGGTTAACCTGGGGAAACTCGTGATGTTTTTTCTGTAGTGACCCCCCAAAGTCCTGTCTTGTCTATTGCCAGTCCCTGAGCTCTGGACAGTGTGTACGTGACAGTTGTGGGGTCACTGGTCTGTTTCCCATATTCCAAGTGATGCATGTTGTGGAGAGTGTATTGTGTCCATCAGCTGTGTTGGTCTGGTAGTTAGTGCTCTGGGCATTCAGCATGGTTGTCATGGATTTGATCCCCAGTAGTGACTCTGGAGTCCATCTGATACCAGACAGAACCGTAAACAGACATGTAAACTACAAGACAGGACAGTAGATATGTAAAATAGAAGATAAAACAAGATAGGACAGTAGATAGGCATGTAAATTAGAAGATAAAACAGAAGATAGGACAGTAGATAAACAGAAGGTGGACAGTACACAGAAGATAGGACAGTAAGTCAAGGACCTATTCTACACACCTGGAGGCTCATGTGGTATATGGTGCCAGCCACATATTTGTGTAGACCAGCTGCAGGATGACATGATCAATATCCTACTTCCCCAGGCATGACCTGGTTGCCGTTATAAGCTAGGGCCACATGGGATCCCAGCTCATTGTGAACAGTGCACCTGGTTGTGAACTTTGACCCCAGGCCAGCAGGCAGTCATGCTAGTCACCATACTACCATGGCTCCCATAGGACAGTAATCAGAAGAATGAAGGACAGTAAACAGAATAATGGAGGACAGTAGATAACTGAAGACAGACAGCAGGCTGACTATTCCAGCCTGGAGTCTAGCAGTGAAGATTTAGCAGTGTGATCAGCTGAGCGTGGATCCCACAACTGATGTACATGAAACTTGCACTGGGTGTACGGCCCAACTGTCCAACAATGCAGTTGTCTTATATACCAACAGTAGCATCAAACAATCTTAGCCACTTGTGTGTCTGTTACCCCAAGCTCTTCAGTCCGAGAGGGCCTGCAGAGGTGACCAATTGGACCATCCAGATCCCTCTAGAGCAAGGCTGCTACAGTAAGGGTGCTAGAGTTAGAGCTTTTAATTAGGGCACGGGTGTTGAATGTCAGTTAAACGGAGGTGGGTGGGTGGGAGGAGATGATCATGTAACTTGAGCACAAAGTCCTGATTTCATGTGATCCAGTGGCATGAAGGGCTCGAACCATGTATGTTACTGGAATCGGTGTGGCCTTGTCCCGAGTTGACAAACTTGATGTCTGGCTTGCGGACACACTGATACAGAAGGTTCCGATTGTTTTCTTGCTTCTTCCCTTCTCCTCTCACGTGTATTTATACTGCCTTACGATAATACTCGGCTTTCAATGCAGTGGTTAGTGGGTAAATACTTTTTTTTTTCACGTATATTTGTCTGCTGTAATTTTTCATATGTTGACGTATGTTGCATGTTTTGTTCCATGATGTTGTTATGTAAATAGCATGAAATGAAGTAAACTGTGGTAAAGATGTGCAAATGTAAATAATAAAGACAAATAAAGTGTAAATGGTAACATTTACAAATCAGTGTCAGGCTTTGTTGGACATTTACAAAAAAGGAGAAGTGAGAAGTGAAATAAAAGACATGAGATGTCCACGTGAAATTCTAAATGTATCAAGAAAAGACAATCAGAAATGGTCATATCACATAGTCACTGGGGATAGCACTAATGTTAGGCTCCATTAAAAACAGCAAGTCAGTTGACTTGGTCATGCAACAAGATTTCCATGAGACGGCGCCCCATCAAGGCTCTGACACACAGAAACAGAATACACTGAGGGGATGTCTACAACTGTGATCACCACCATATAGAAGCACACACCAAGGCTGCCCAGTTGTTTCTGTGATCACCACCATATAGACGCACACACCAAGGCTGTCCAGTTGTTTCTGTGATCACCACCATATAGAAGGCTGCCCAGTTGTTTCTGTGATCACCACCATATAGAAGGCTGCCCAGTTGTTTCTGTGATCACCACCATATAGAAGCACACACCAAGGCTGCCCAGTTGTTTCTGTGATCACCAACCATATGAAGCCACACCAGGCGCCCAGTTGTGTCGGTGTCACCACCATATAGACGCACACCAACCAAGGCTGCCCAGTTGTTTCTGTGATCAACCACCATATAGAAGTGCACACACCAAGGCTGGCCCAGTTGTTTCTTGTGAGCACCACCATATAGAAGGCTGCCCAGTTGTTCTCTGTGATCACCACCATATAGAAGCAACACACCAAGGACTGCCAAGTTGGTCTCTGTGATCACCACCATATAGCACACACACCAGGCTGCCCAGTTGTTTCTGTGATCACCACATTAAGACGCACAACACCAAGGCTGCCCAGATTGTTTCTGTGATCACCACCATATAGAAGCACACACCAAGGCCTGCCAGTGTTTCTGTGATCAACACCATATAACGCACACACCAAGGCTGCCCAGTTGTTTCTGTGATCACCACCATATAGAAAGGCTGCCCGTTGTTTCTGTGATCACCAGCCATATAGAAGGCTGCCCAGTTGTTTCTGTGATCACCCACCACACACCAGGCTGCCCAGTTGTTTCTGTGATCACCACCATATAGAAGACACACCCAAGGCTGCCCAGTTGTTTCTGTGATCACCACCATATAGACGCACACACCAAGGCTGCCCAGTTGTTTTCTGTGATCACCACCATAGAAGCCACACACCAAGGCTGCCCAGTTGTTTATGTGATCACCACCATATAGAAGGCTGCCCAGTTGTTTCTGTGATCACCACCATTATAGAAGGCTGGCCAGTTGTTTCTGTGATCACCACCATATAGAAGGCTGCCCAGTTGTTTCTGTTGATCACCACCATATAGAAGCACACACCAAGGCTGCCCAGTTGTTTCTTGTGATCACCACCATATAGACGCACACACCAAGGCTGCCCAGTTGTTTCTGTGATCACCACCATATAGAGACGCATACACCAAGGCTGCCCAGTTGTTTCTGTGATCACCACCATATAGACGCACACACCAAGGCTGCCAGTTGTTCTGTGATACCACCAAAGGCTGCCCAGTTCGTTTTCTGTATCACCACCATATAGAAGCAACACCAAATCACCACTATAAGTGCCCAGTTGTTTCTGTGATCACCACCTAGACGCCACTATCGTGCCCAGTTTGTGTCCCCCATATTCGGACACACCAAGGCTGCCGTTGTTTCTGTATACCACCACCCAATGTTCTGTGATCACCCCATATAGAGCACCAAGGCTGCCCAGTTGTTTCTGTGATCACCACCATAAGCCAAAGGCTGCCCAGTTGTCTGTGATCACCACTATAGAAGCTGCCCAGTTGTTTCTGTGATCACCACCATATAGGCCCAAGGCTGCCCAGTGTTTCTGTGACACCACCTATAGAAGGCTGCCCGTTGTTTCTGTGATCACCACCATATAGAAGGCTGCCCAGTTGTTTCTGTGATACCACCATATAAGCACACACCAAGGCTGCCCAGTTGTTTCTGTGATACCACCATATAGACGCACACCCAGGCTGCCCAGTTGTTTCTGTGATCACCACCATAAGAAGGCTGCCCAGTTGTTTCTGTACCACCATATAGAAGGCTGCCCAGTTGTTTCTGTGATCACCACCATATAGAAGCCCCCAGTTGTCTGTGATCACCCTATAGAACCACACAAGGCTGCCCATGTTTCTGTGATCCACCATATAGACGCCAGTTCTGTGATCACCACCATATGACGTGCCCAGTTGCTATCACCACCATATAGAGCACACACCAAGGTGCCCAGTTGTTTCTGTGATCACCACCATATATCTGACACACCAAGGCTCCCGTGTTTCTGTGATCACCCCATATAGAAGGCCCGTTGTTTCTGTGATACCACCATATAGCACACAAGCTGCCCAGTTGTTTCTGTGATCACCACCATATAGACCACACACCAGGCTGCCCATTGTTTCTGTGATCACCACCATATACGCACCACCAAGGCTGCCCAGTTGTTTCTGTGATCAACCATATGAAGGCGCCCAGTTGTTTCTGTGATCACCACCATATAGAAGGCTGCCCAGTTGTTTCTGTGATCACCACCCATATAGAAGGCTGCCCAGTTGTTTCTGTGATCACCACCATATAGAAGGCTGCCCAGTTGTTTCTGTGATCACCACCATATAGAAGGCTGCCCAGTTGTTTCTGTGATCACCACCATATAGAAGCACACACCAAGGCTGCCCAGTTGTTTCTGTGATCACCACCATATAGACGCACACACCAAGGCTGCCCAGTTGTTTCTGTGATCACCACCATATAGACGCACACACCAAGGCTGCCCAGTTGTTTCTGTGATCACCACCATATAGACGCACACACCAAGGCTGCCCAGTTGTTTCTGTGATCACCACCATATAGAAGGCTGCCCAGTTGTTTCTGTGATCACCACCATATAGAAGCACACACCAAGGCTGCCCAGTTGTTTCTGTGATCACCACCATATAGACGCACACACCAAGGCTGCCCAGTTGTTTCTGTGATCACCACCATATAGAAGGCTGCCCAGTTGTTTCTGTGATCACCACCATATAGAAGGCTGCCCAGTTGTTTCTGTGATCACCACCATATAGAAGGCTGCCCAGTTGTTTCTGTGATCACCACCATATAGAAGCACACACCAAGGCTGCCCAGTTGTTTCTGTGATCACCACCATATAGACGCACACACCAAGGCTGCCCAGTTGTTTCTGTGATCACCACCATATAGAAGGCTGTCCAGTTGTTTCTGTGATCACCACCATATAGAAGCACACACCAAGGCTGCCCAGTTGTTTCTGTGATCACCACCATATAGACGCACACACCAAGGCTGCCAGTTGTTTCTGTGATCACCACCATATAGAAGGCTGCCCAGTTGTTTCTGTGATCACCACCATATAGAAGGCTGCCCAGTTGTTTCTGTGATCACCACCATATAGAAGGCTGCCCAGTTGTTTCTGTGATCACCACCATATAGAAGGCTGCCCAGTTGTTTCTGTGATCACCACCATATAGACGCACACACCAAGGCTGTCCAGTTGTTTCTGTGATCACCACCATATAGACGCACACACCAAGGCTGCCCAGTTGTTTCTGTGATCACCACCATATAGAAGGCTGCCCAGTTGTTTCTGTGATCACCACCATATAGAAGGCTGCCCAGTTGTTTCTGTGATCACCACCATATAGAAGCACACACCAAGGCTGCCCAGTTGTTTCCTCTTTTAACTTGACCCTGGAAGCTACACAGGGGTGGAGAATTGAATGTCTGTTTTACAAGGAATTGATCACAAAGAATAGAGTGAACACTGATGCTACCCACCCTCCATCAATAAACAAACACAGAGAAATACTTGTATAAAAACATGCACATATAATTCAATTACATTGAAAACCCCCCAAAAACATTAATGTTAGGAAACAATTACAGCAAGCTGAATGTCACTTCCTGCTAGAACTATAGAGAACCCTAAGTGAAGACAACATCAACAACAGTAGTACTACAGTAGATACTTCTCCAGCCTGGTGTACCTGGACATGAACACACAGATATGTCAGCTAGAGAAAGGACATGAAGGTTGGTGTACCTGGACATGAACACACAGATATGTCAGCTAGAGAAAGGACATGAAGGTTGGTGTACCTGGACATGAACACACAGATATGTCAGCTAGAGAAAGGACATGAAGGTTGGTGTGTCTGGACATGAACACGCAGATGTGTCAGCTAGAGAAAGAACTTTCAGTGTTTGGTGTAGGAGAGCCTGGCATATGATACCACAACATCTAGACAGAATGGAGGTTGGGGCAGTCACAGCAGCATTCCACTGGCTAGAAGACAAATGGCACACGCATGTCTTAATTGTAACGGACAACAACGTATATTGAGAAAGTTGAAGACAGACATGCTTCAAGCAGAGTGGCAGTCAACAGTCAACAGTCAACAGTCAAATAGAGAGAACATCCTTTAGACTTTCTCCCTTGGACATACTGGTGTGGTGGGAAACGAGCAGGCGGACAGATTGGCTGGGTCTGCAGTCTGTGGTGGGGTATTGATTTATAATAAGGCAGATGTGGTTGGAGCTCTCTGGAACCATGTGTATAGTGCAGAAGAACAAGTCGATCATCACGGCTAGGAGGGAATGGGCTGCAGGGAGTGACCAGAGGATCTGGCCGACACTCAAATCCCAAGAGGAAAGGCTAGGCGGACATATAATCAGACTGCTACTGGTACCATTAGTATTGGTACTCTTTGCTGGCTGTTGCAGATGAGGACGGAGCATGTACTGGAATGTCCTGAGTGTTGTGATGTCGGTTCTTGCCTCAACTCAAGAAAGAACACGAGACCAAACAGAACAATCAAATACCTTCGATAAAAGAAAATTCTTAGCAAGTCTGTTAGAAAACCTAACCAATAGAGACAACTATTACTACCTTGAACAATCTATGCAAGTAATCCTAACCCATATTGTAATGAGACACAACAGACTTAACTGTCGCTTACAGACTGACGCGGGTCATGTGCACATGCAGAACAGACGGCTGAAAATATTACACAAAACTACCAAATACTATGTCATGTGTAGACCAAACATTGGACTACAGAGACAAACATTGGTTCACAGAGACAAACATTGGACCACAGAGAAAAAACACTGGACCACAGAGACAAACATTGGTTCACAGAGACAAACATTGGACCACAGAGACAAACACTGGACCACAGAGACAAACATTGGTTCACAGAGACAAACATTGGTTCACAGAGACAAATTGGAACACAGACAAACACTGGTTCACAGAGACAAACATTGGACCACAGAGACAAACATTGGTTCACAGAGACAAACAGTGGACCACAGAGACAAACACTGGTTCACATAGACAAACATTGGACAAAGAGACAAACACTGGTTCACAGAGACAAACAGTGGACCACAGAGACAAATATTGGTTCACAGAGGCAAACACTGGTTCACAGAGACAAACATTGGACCACAGAGACAAACACTGGTTAACAGAGACAAACACTGGTTCACACAGACAAACATTCGACCACAGAGACAAACACTGGACCACAGAGACAAACACTGGACCAAAGAGACAAACATTGGTTCACAGAGACAAACATTGGACCACAGAGACAAATTGGAACACAGAGACAAACATTGGTTCACAGAGACAAACACTTAACCACAGAGACAAACATTGGTTCACAGAGACAAACATTGGACCACAGACAAATTGGAACACAGAGACAAACAGTGGACCACAGAGACAAACACTGGTTCACAGAGACAAACATTGGACCACAGAGAAAAAACTGGTTCACAGAGACAAACACTGGTTACTGGTTCGCAGAGACAAACATTGGTTCACAGAGACAAACGGTGGACAACAGAGACAAACACTGGTTCATAGAGACAAACATTGGACCACAGAGACAAACACTGGTTCACAGAGACAAACACTGGACCACAGAGACAAATACTGGTTCACAGAGACAAACACTGGTTCACAGAGACAAACATTGGACCACAGAGACAAACAGTGGACCACAGAGACAAACACTGGTTCACAGAGACAAACACTGGTTCACAGAGATAAACACTGGTTCACAGAGACAAACATTGGACCACAGAGACAAACACTATTTCACAGAGACAAACACTGGTTCACAGAGACAAACACTGGTTCACAGAGACAAACATTGGACCACAGAGACAAACACTGGTTCACAGAGACAAACAGTGGACCACAGAGACAAACACTGGTTCACAGAGACAAACACTGGTTCACAGAGACAAACACTGGTTCACAGAGACAAACAGTGGACCACAGAGACAAACACTGGTTCACAGAGACAAACACTGGTTCACAGAGACAAACACTGGTTCACAGAGACAAACATTGGACCACGAAAACAAACACTGGACCATGAAGACAAACACTGGACCACAGAGACAAACATTAGACTGTAGAAATAAACATTGAACCGCAGAGACAAACATTGGACCACAAAGATAAAAATTGGACCACAGAGACAAACATTGGACTGCAGAGATAAACATTGGACCACAGAGACAAACACTGGACCACAGAGACAAACATTGTAACACAGAGACAAACATTGTAACACAGAGACAAACATTGTAACACAGAGACAAAGACTGGACCATAGAGACAAACACTGGACCACAGAGACAAACACTGGACCACAGAGACAAACATTGTAACACAAAGACAAACATTGTAACACAGAGACAAACACTGGACCACAGAGACAAACACTGGACCACAGAGACAAACATTATAACACAGAGACAAACACTGGACCACAGAGACACACTGGACCACAGAGACAAACACTGGTCCACAGAGACAAACACTGGATCACAGAGACAAACACTGGACCAGAGACAAACACTGGACCACAGAGACAAACACTGGACAACAGAGACAAACACTGGACCACAGAGACAAACACTGGACCACAGAGACAAACACTGGACCACAGAGACAAACACTGGACCACAGAGACAAATACTGCACCACAGAGACAAACACTGGACCACAGAGACAAACATTGGACCACAGAGGCAAACACTGGACCACAGAGGCAAACACTGGACCACAGAGACAAACACTGGACCACAGAGACAAACACTGGACCACAGAGACAAACACTGGACCACAGAGACAAACATTGGACCACAGAGACAAACATTGGACCACAGAGACAGACATTGGACCACAGAGACAAACACTGGACCACAGAGACAGACATTGGACCACGAAGACAAACATCGGATCACAGAGACAAACATCCATAAAAAGCTATCTTGGAGTCTCAACAATTGGAGTCAAATTCAGCAACATATACCCAAAAACCATTTGTCCAGAATGACTAAAACAGCAGCAAACAAGGAGAAGCTGATTGGTCAATCTACTGGATCATATTTGTTGGGGTATGGTATAGAAGGCTTTCTATTGGATCATATTTGTTGGGGTATGGTATAGAAGGCTTTCTATTGGATATTTGTTTAGGTGGTTTATTGAACTCTCTCTATTTGATCATATTTGTTTAGGTGGTTTATTGAACTCTCTCTATTTGATCACGTTTGTTTAGGTGGTTTATTGAACTCTCTCTATTTGATCATATTTGTTTAGGTGGTTTATTGAACTCTCTCTATTTGATCACATTTGTTTAGGTGGTTTATTGAACTCTCTCTATTTGATCACATTTGTTTAGGTGGTTTATTGAACTCTCTCTATTTGATCACATTTGTTTAGGTGGTTTATTGAACTCTCTCTATTTGATCACAATTTGTTTAGGTGGTTATTGAAACTCTCTCTATTTGATCACGTTTGTTTAGGTGGTTTATTGAACTTCTATTTGATCACGTTTGTTTAGGTGGTTTATTGAACTCTCTCTATTTGATCACATTGTTTAGGTGGTTTATTGAACTCTCTCTATTTGATCAAATTTGTTTAGGTGGTTTATTGAACTCTCTCTATTTGATCACGTTTGTTTAGGTGGTTTATTGAACTCTCTCTATTTGATCACGTTTGTTTAGGTGGTTTATTGAACTCTCTCTATTTGATCACGTTTGTTTAGGTGGTTTATTGAACTCTCTCTATTTGATCACATTTCTTGGGGTGTTTTATAGAAGAGGATGCTGACTCATAAATGCTGATGTCACTAAAGAATTAATACAATCAACCAGTCTGATGACAGGTTGATTGTGATGATGTTGTACATATACTCAGGCTTGTTGCTTTTATTTTCTGAACAAATGACATATACTTTAGTTTTAGTGATAATTGTATGGTGACTGGTCAGTGACATTACTAGTGGTGTCCATATCTGTGGCTTCAGTGATGAGTGTGAGCCCAGTGTTTAGTCGTCAAACAGGTTCCTCCTCTGTGGCTTCAGTGATGAGTGTGAGCCCAGTGTTTAGTCGTCAAACAGATTCCTCCTCTGTGGCTTCAGTGATGAGTTTTAACCCAGTGTTTAGTCGTCAAGAGTAGTGAGGAAAGAGTGGTGAGGAAGTAATCTCGTCACCTCGCCTCATAATGCTATTAGCATGTTATACAACCCCTCTGCAGTGTATTCCTTTACCGCCACATTAAAAAAAATTTCCAACTCAATCGCTGATCCAAAAACCAATCCTATCATCACCAATCACTGACCCAAAGACCCATCATATTGTCATCAATCACTAACCCAAAGACCCATCCTTGTGTCATTCGCTGACTCGCCTAGCCACTGTGCTATCACAACTCTCTGCTAATCATGTGCCATGACAACAAACATGGGCAAGCATGGAATACCATCTCAAAAGGTTGCCAGAATCTCAGATCAAATCTGTTGGCCTAGGTTTTGCCATTTGGTCAAGCTATCTAGATATTTAGACCTGTGTCTTTTCCCCATCAAGTTTGCCAGTTGCCACGAAGGTTTCTTTCTCCTCATTGTATCATTGTCATCATCAAGTGCCAACCCGCTTAGGTAATCTTTCTTCTCCACATCTGGTGACCTCCGGTGGTGTGTACCAATTCATGCTCTGACACCCTTCCATGACACAAGACTTAAGAATTGTCTTGCTATGTCTTCCTCTATCTCTTTATCCACAAATCTTTTCAATTTTCACAATGTGTACTAGTTTCTGCCTTCTCATAATGTGGATAAAAAGTAGTACGAGTGCTTCATTCTGATGTTTCAGCTAAGTTTTCTTTGTGTCTGAGCCTCTCTCAAAACATTTCGATGACTTATTTAGGCTGTCCAAGCAATTCTCGGCTTTACTCTGTAAAACCTCATCTCTGAAGTTTCTTGGGATTTTTTGCTTGTTTACTAATTGTCCAGGATTCACAGCCATTTGTTAGAACTGGTTCTATGTAGCCTTATATTAGAACTGGTTCTATGTAGCCTTATGTTAGAACTGGTTCTATGTAGCATTGTTAGAACTGGTTCTATGTAGCATTGTTAGAACTGGTTCTATGTAGCCTTATGTTAGAACTGGTTCTATGTAGCATTGTTAGAACTGGTTCTATGTAGCATTGTTAGAACTGGTTCTATGTAGCCTTATGTTAGAACTGGTTCTATGTAGCCTTATATTAGAACTGGTTCTATGTAGCATTGTTAGAACTGGTTCTATGTAGCATTGTTAGAACTGGTTCTATGTAGCCTTATGTTAGAACTGGTTCTATGTAGCATTGTTAGAACTGGTTCTATGTAGCATTGTTAGAACTAGTTCTATGTAGCATTGTTAGAACTGGTTCTATGTAGCCTTATATTAGAACTGGTTCTATGTAGCATTGTTAGAACTGGTTCTATGTAGCCTTATGTTAGAACTGGTTCTATGTAGCATTGTTAGAACTGGTTCTATGTAGCATTGTTAGAACTGGTTCTATGTAGCCTTATGTTAGAACTGGTTCTATGTAGCATTGTTAGAACTGGTTCTATGTAGCATTGTTAGAACTGGTTCTATGTAGCCTTACGTTAGAACTGGTTCTATGTAGCATTGTTAGAACTGGTTCTATGTAGCCTTATGTTAGAACTGGTTCTATGTAGCATTGTTAGAACTGGTTCTATGTAGCCTTATGTTAGAACTGGTTCTATGTAGCATTGTTAGAACTGGTTCTATGTAGCATTGTTAGAACTAGTTCTATGTAGCATTGTTAGAACTGGTTCTATGTAGCATTGTTAGAACTGGTTCTATGTAGCATTGTTAGAACTGGTTCTATGTAGCCTTACGTTAGAACTGGTTCTATGTAGCATTGTTAGAACTGGTTCTATGTAGCATTGTTAGAACTGGTTCTATGTAGCATTGTTAGAACTGGTTCTAAGTAGCATTGTTAGAACTGGTTCTATGTAGCCTTATATTAGAACTGGTTCTATGTAGCATTGTTAGAACTGGTTCTATGTAGCCTTATGTTAGAACTGGTTCTATGTAGCATTGTTAGAACTGGTTCTATGTAGCATTGTTAGAACTGGTTCTATGTAGCATTGTTAGAACTGGTTCTATGTAGCATTGTTAGAACTGGTTCTATGTAGCATTGTTAGAACTGGTTCTATGTAGCATTGTTAGAACTGGTTCTATGTAGCATTGTTAGAACTGGTTCTATGTAGCATTGTTAGAACTGGTTCTATGTAGCATTGTTAGAACTGGTTCTAAGTAGCATTGTTAGAAATGGTTCTATGTAGCATTGTTAGAACTGGTTCTATGTAGCATTGTTAGAACTGGTTCTATGTAGCATTGTTAGAACTGGTTCTATGTAGCATTGTTAGAACTGGTTCTAAGTAGCATTGTTAGAACTGGTTCTATGTAGCATTGTTAGAACTGGTTCTATGTAGCATTGTTAGAAATGGTTCTATGTAGCATTGTTAGAACTGGTTCTATGTAGCCTTACGTTAGAACTGTTTCTATGTAGCCTTACGTTAGAACTGTTTCTATGTAGCCTTATGTTAGAACTGGTTCTATGTAGCATTGTTAGAACTGGTTCTATGTAGCCTTATGTTAGAACTGGTTCTATGTAGCCTTACGTTAGAACTGTTTCTATGTAGCCTTATGTTAGAACTGGTTCTATGTAATGCAAGAATTCTGTTTCTAACCTCCAATAAAGGGATTAATTGCATAACATCATTTTATAAAATACAGCCTCATAGCATACTCAAACAAGATCTTGTCCGTCGACATCTAATTTTCATATACTTCTTGAAGAACTGCCCCATTTGCTTTTTTCTTTGTCCATGGTGTTCTTGACATTTTCCTCAGGAACATTTGACCAACACGGACAAACTAATCAACCAGCCCAAACAAAGGCCACTTTGGTCAAACTAAACAACCAGCCCAAATAAAGGCAACTTTGGTCAAACTAAACAACCAGCCCAAACAAAGGCCAGTTTGAACAAACTAAACAACCAGCCCGAACAAATGCCAGTTTGGACAAATTAAACAACCAGCCCAAACAAAGGCCACTTTGGACAAACATAGCAAGCAGAGAATGAATTATGTAGAAAATAAAGTGAAGTTTATTGCTTCAATAAATATCAATCACATGAGGAATCAATCATACAATGACCACGTACATGTACAAACAATCACAAACACTGCCATGAGAACTGTGATGGAGAAGAACATACAGCATGGGTGGCAAGTCAGACAAGGCAGGAGTGGAGAAGCAGACCAACACAGCAAGCTTGCACAGTCAGACATGCAAGACATAAGCAGTTAAAAACACAGACAAAATAAGGAAACAGGTGAGACAAAGTAAGAAAATAGACAAGTGAGACAAAGAAAACAGACAAGAAAAATCTTGACAGTACAGTATGAAAGCCTACCTGTGCTTGATGTAAGCACAGTATGAAAGCCTACCTTGTGCTTGATGTAAGCACAGTATGAAAGTCTACCTGTGCTTCATGTAAGCACAGTATGAAAGCCTACCTGTGCTTGATGTAAGCACAGTGAAAGCCTACCTGTGCTTGATGTAAGCACAGTATGAAAGCCTACCTGTGCTTGATGTAAGCACAGTATGAAAGCCTACCTGTGCTTGATGTAAGCACAGTATGAAAGCCTACCTGTGCTTGATGTAAGCACAGTATGAAAGCCTACCTGTGCTTGATGTAAGCACAGTATGAAAGCCTACCTGTGCTTGATGTAAGCACAGTATGAAAGCTTACCTGTGCTTGATGTAAGCACAGTATGAAAGCTTACCTGTGCTTGATGTAAGCACAGTATGAAAGCCTACCTGTGCTTGATGTAAGCACAGTGAAAGCCTACCTGTGCTTGATGTAAGCACAGTATGAAAGCCTACCTGTGCTTGATGTAAGCACAGTATGAAAGCCTACCTGTGCTTGATGTAAGCACAGTATGAAAGCCTACCTGTGCTTGATGTAAGCACAGTATGAAAGCCTACCTGTGCTTGATGTAAGCACAGTATGAAAGCCTACCTGTGCTTGATGTAAGCACAGTATGAAAGCCTACCTGTGCTTGATGTAAGCACAGTATGAAAGCCTACCTGTGCTTGATGTAAGCACAGTATGAAAGCCTACCTGTGCTTGATGTAAGCACAGTATGAAAGCCTACCTGTGCTTGATGTAAGCACAGTATGAAAGCCTACCTGTGCTTGATGTAAGCACAGTATGAAAGCCTACCTGTGCTTGATGTAAGCACAGTATGAAAGCCTACCTGTGCTTGATGTAAGCACAGTATGAAAGCCTACCTGTGCTTGATGTAAGCACAGTATGAAAGCCTACCTGTGCTTGATGTAAGCACAGTATGAAAGCCTACCTGTGCTTGATGTAAGCACAGTATGAAAGCCTACCTGTGCTTGATGTAAGCACAGTATGAAAGCCTACCTGTGCTTGATGTAAGCACAGTATGAAAGCCTACCTGTGCTTGATGTAAGCACAGTATGAAAGCCTACCTGTGCTTGATGTAAGCACAGTATGAAAGCCTACCTGTGCTTGATGTAAGCACAGTATGAAAGCCTACCTGTGCTTCGTGTAAGCACAGTATGAAAGCCTACCTGTGCTTCGTGTAAGCACAGTATGAAAGCCTACCTGTGCTTGGTGTAAGCACAGTATGAAAGCCTACCTGTGCTTGGTGTAAGCAGTTGAGAGCAACGAAACACTGGCTGTCTATTTGTTGTGTACATCTTCAAGACTGATTGCAGACATAATTATTTCATAAAGCCTATATCCTTGCACTAGGCACTAACCCACAAGATCTCAGTGTCCTGGGGTGGCAAATTATTAGTATACAGATGATTTCCTGAACATACCTGCAGCTAAATCTCAATCAATCAGTCAGTCTCTCTCTGTCTCTCCTTCTGTGTGTGTGAGAGAGCATTCTCCCCTAACTGTTGATGGTCAGACAAACAGTCGTGAGACACGCCTGGAGGTGTATATGCCAGTCCCACATCTCCCCTCCCTCCCACTGCCACAAGGAGTGACAGGGTTACCTTTTCTGAGCCACCACTGCCAACTAAAGCACAATGAATGATCTTTGTGCTGACATGAAAGCATGACTTCCAGCACACACATGGAGATACAGGCAGTCACTGCATCACTACCATGGCTTTGTGAGTCTAAAATATGGACGGCAGTTCCTGTAGCCAACCTGGCCTCAACTTCACACAGTTTGCAGTAGGTGACTATGTAAAGAGTGAGACAGACACACAGCATTATCCATCTGTATGAATTGAGATGGTCTGTATTGTCCAGGTCATGGAAGGGTCAGTGGCAGTGAAACAGCTGTCGCAGGTATCTATAGTCAGCTGACAGAATACAGATGTCACCGACATCTGATCATGATAATTGACCAATTCCTGAATGATAATGCGGTATGCATTGAAAACAAATCTGACTGTCTGAAGTTCACATCAAATGTGTGAAAGATATCTGCATACAACCACGATGACAGTTTCTATGTATTGTTTTACAATTACTTCCAAGAGTATGCTTTAACTGAAACAGAAATGCTATTCTCCATTCCATCAATCATTGGGAATTGAAAACAAACTGCCCTCAATCATTCAATCAGTAATTTTGTGTCTAAACTCCAACTAGAACATCAATGGTTTCTACATTCATTCATTTATTTCCATCCTATCTTCAACTTGTAGGCAGTTTTCTACACACATGGCCAACTCACCTCTGGCTCAACAATACATGGTTTCCTGCATTCATCTCATCACTTCTCACACAAACCTGTCCAGTATGACATCACACTGATGTTGGACAACAGGATGTCTTCATCCAACATACAGGACTTCACGCTGGAGTTCACAGCCAGCGAATGCAAGCAAGCAAGCAATCTCATCACTTCAATTTACAACAATACATTGTTTCCCACATTCATCTCATCACTTCAATCTTAGTTTTAACATGAACAAAAATCTCCACTCCCTCAAGTATACTGCATGAGTATAAAATGGCTATTCTACGATCTAGAAATGATACATGACTTTCAATCAATGGCTTCCGACACTTTCAGCTTGAAAGCAAGAGATGAATTCTGTATATAATTATTCAGTTTAATTACCTGAGACTAGTTGCCATTCTCCAGTCAATCAAGTTACCTACAGTCTGATCACCAAACTCCACAGAAATCACGGATCACTGGTACAAGATACTTGCCAGTGTGTGTTTCCTGCATGAAACCACGACAGCATCACGCAGCAGCCAATCACGGCTCTGTAGCAGATCTCACTTCCACTGTGTTATGTCATATGAAATCAACAACACAGCACAAGGGACTCCCAGAACGTGCCCCATCCCCTTCTCCAGCAGCCAACAAAGAGTGGCCAGGCTGATGGTATCAGTGCTTGTCTTACTGAATGTCCACCTGTGTGCTCCTCTATGCGTTGAGTGTTGGCCAGACACTCTGCTGAATCAGCCTATCCATGTGTGGGTACTGATGTTCTTGTCCTTCACTGTCCACTCAATCCAACAGAGCCGACACATCCGCCGTGACATAATCTAGCTCACAGCACCAAGGAGCAACAACAGCCAGTCTATCAGCCTGTTCATGTCCTGGCACACCCACCAGCCCCTCCACACAGAGCCTACAGTGCCTGTTTCATGTAAAAAACTGTGACAGTGTCCAGTGATATCCCAGCAACTTGTGTGACAGTGTCCTGCTACTTCCCCAGCTGGCCCGCCTACAGCAGCCTGGGATATAAGCTATATTTAGGTCACACTAATGCGGTTGAGGAGCAGCTGGTCAAGTGGCTAGAATGCTGGGTTCTCCATCAGGAGACCCAGGTTCAAAACCTCAGTAAGTTGTGGATTTTTTGTCGGGGTAAAAAGAAAACCCTAACATGCAAGCTTCGCAGTGAATGCACTAGCCAGGCGACCTTAATTCCTCAGGCTCAAGACTCCCGTCCTACACCGCAAGGTACATACAGGCAGTAGATGACACTAATACGGTCATGAGAAGATGAAAGATGAATACTGACATCACAACGGGAAAGCTGGATGGGACTAGAGGCAGGGGGAGACCAAGAGAGAAGATGCTGGACAATTTGACACCATAGTATGGAGAAACATTGGTATCAGAAATTATTGGCAGCACATAATGAAGATTGGCAGTACATGGGACAGAAGGCCATGAACAGACATGATCACAAATGTCATACGGCATGGGCAATAAGAAGACGGCGGTAATACTGGTCTGTGTAGGCACAAATCATGCTCAATGTGATGAATAACATCATCAGGATGTCATAAACTGCTCAGATGTCAACACTGTGTATGCGTCCTTGCGCAACCCTATAACTGATACAGGTAGACAGGGTATTCCGTAACTTATGACAGTGATTAAAAAATTCATAACATTTAATTATAATTAAACTGTGATTGAATCTCTCTCTCTCTCTCTCTTTCTTTCTCTCTCCCTCTCTCTCAAAATCTGTGCATGGAAGAGTCAGACAGCTTTCAGTCTACGATGTCAACTGGGCCATGTGAAGCTGGACGCACTCAATGAAGGCAACAAATGTGAAGAGATGAAGCTGTGGCAGGATCTCTACTGACGGAGACATCTCCAGGATGTTGCTACAGTTTGGCATTGACTGTGACGGTCTTGGAGTGCAGGTTGATACTGACTGAAGGCAGGCGAGGAACATCCACGAATCTGGCTGTCAACAAAAGATGAACAACAAGACACTGTAGAACAGGCAGAATCAGTTTATAAACAAGATGCATTTGCTCAAGTATTTGTAAGAGACAAACAGAAACAAGAACATAGGGAAAGTCAGATGTTATACAAGACGCATTCGTTCAGGTATTTGTAAGCATGAAATCTCTGCGGCCAATCTGAAATACATATATCTACTGCTGTGAATGTCCTTAGTTCAATCCCTATCCAGCATCCTTGGACTTGATTTATGAAGTGAAGACTGTATTGACCACCAGTTCCAGTTGACCTCTACATCCAAGACACATTCAAGACATATCACCAGTTCTGGTTGTCCTCTACATCCAAGACACATTCAAGACATAACACCAGTTCTGGTTGTCCTCTACATCCAAGACATATCACCAGTTCTGGTTGTCCTCTACATCCAAGACATATTCAAGACATATCACCAGTTCTGGTTGTCATCTACATCCAAGACATATCACCAGTTCTGGTTTTCATCTACATCCAAGACATATCACCAGTTCTGGCTACTCTCTACATCCAAGACATATCACCAGTTCTGGTTGTCCTCTACATCCAAGACATATTCAAGACATATCAACAGTTCTGGTCGTTCTCTACATCCAAGACATATTCAAGACACATCACCAATTCTGGTTGTCCTCTACATCCAAGATGTATCACCAGTTCTGGCTACTCTCTACATCCAAGACATATCACCAGTTCTGGTTGTTCTCTACATCCAAGACATATTCAAGACACATCACCAGTTCTGGTTGTCCTCTACATCCAAGACATATCACCAGTTCTGGTTGTCCTCTACATCCAAGATGTTATCACCAGTTCTGGCTACTCTCTACATCCAAGACATATTCAAGACATATCACCAGTTCTGGTTGTCCTCTACATCCAAGATGTATCACCAGTTCTGGCTACTCTCTACATCCAAGACATATCACCAGTTCTGGTTGTCCTCTATATTCAAGACACATCACCAGTTCTGGTTGTCCTCTACATCCAAGACATATCACCAGTTCTGGTTGTTCTCTACATCCAAGACACCCAGTCAGCTATACTGTACTGTTTAATACCATCACCCAATCAACTGTTCTGTACAATTTGATACAATCACCCAGTCAACTATACTATACTGTTTGATACAATCACCCAGTCAACTATACTATACTGTTTGATACAATCACTCAGTCAACTATACTACACTTTTCATATTTCCTTTCTTGGCTCACTCTTGAGTTCTTTGTTCTACGTGGAACATAATGTGTGATGATACTGGTGGTAGTGATAATGATGACGATGATTAATGTCTACAAGATAACAAGGAAAATCACAGATGATCATGATGAGTGTTAACAAAACAGTCAGGCGATAATGATGATGATGTATGCTTACAAGATAAACAGAAAAGCCAGGTGCTGATGTTAAAAATGAATGTTTACAAGATAAACACAAAAGCCACATGATGACAATGATGAAGGTTAAGATGAGACAAAGCTACCTAGGCTGTCTGTGATTGTTGACTAACTGCCTGGTGTTGGGGTACATGTAGACAACGCCGTCCCTCCTCTCCTTGCTGACCGCTCCCATACAGTACAGAGAATGAAGCCCGTTGTTCATGATATCCAAGGACAGCATCTCGTAATGTCTGACCAGGCCCTCCTGAAGCAACCTAGCTGTCAGCATCTGGGCCTCCTTGACCAATGTTTTCTGTGTCTTTGCTAGAGGTTTCCCAGCCACATTTGGGTGATTAGACAGCAGGTACTGACACAAAATCTGCAAACACAGAAAATGACCTAAACAATAAAAACATGTCAAGACTTCATTTGGTGACAGTAAAGGCATTCTTATCACTGCAGATACGGCTGCTTGAGTGTGAAATGCTAAGAAATTAAAATGTCTTCTGTTCCAATTCAATCACTAAGTGACTTTACTCACTTCAGAAAAGTGCTGTGGGTTTAATTCATAGTAAACATAAAACTAACAATTCCAACCTATATGAACTTCTTCAGCCATTACCACTGCAAAAGTTTACTTTAACGCAAAGTTAAAATAATTAACAAAACCTAAATTAAAGTGCTCCAGATTACCTTTGGCCGTTGCTTAAATGTACTGCAAAACAGCAAATACCTAAACATACTACATATCCCAAAGCCTAGGACAGACTTCTACAAAACAATCTTCCAAAACAAATCAAAGACACCGAGACAACTGCAACCTATATATAATAGTAGAAACTTCATGTCTCCTGAAACATTCTACTACACTAGGCATTCTTCTATCTTGTATTTTTTTGTAGCCTCATTACAATTACTATAATAATAATTAGTATTAATTAGTCACAAAGTAATGAATTTTGCACATTTCCTGCATGTTTTTCTATCAATTATAATACACAGATTGTTGTTTAGTTAAGATTAATTAACAAGATATGTATGAATGTAAGTGTGTATGAAAGTAGAGAAACAAGAAGGGCAGAATGTTAGATGGCTAGATCTTTTGAAAATAAAGTTTCTCCATCTGTTCCTCTTTCGAAGAGCCTACATCACACCTGGTTATGCACTTCAGTGATCGGTGTGTCCAACTTCAGTGACCTCATCCTTCCACCAAAACCTGTGTACAGGGATGTCATAATCCTGAAACTACTGCTTTTATTGGAGTTAATATACACAGAGGTCTGTATGTGGAGAAAGAAGAAGTATCTACCTAAAGAGAAGTATGTGTGTGTCTGATGGTTGGCTTACCCAGTATCCTAGAAGAAAAGGTTCAAACATCTGACTGTAGAATGTGGTGTGTTTGTTGGTGGACTGGCCAATGACAACTTGGTTGTCTTCCATGACGACACCACACGTGTGTGTCAGCGTCAGCAGGGCTACCTCAAAGTCCTGCACATGTCAGATATGAGCCATGTCAATAGTAGAAGCACACAGCAAGCATGCATGCACACACAATACATTCATGTTTATAATCCAACATGCACGCTCTCCAGAACTTTGTTTTCCATGGAACATCAATTGCAACCAATACCATCACCATCATCAAACCTTTATTTACCTTATGGAACCACTGGCTGTAACAGATCTCTGCGAATTCTATTCTGGGATGTTTGTTTTGTTTAACTGGTTATTAGTTAAATGAAGTGATGTAATGGTTCTCAAGGTGTATGGTAGCTAACTCACCCTGCTGCCCTCTGGGTGGATACATATCCCCACAACCAACATATAGCACAAGTTCCAGCGTGCATGTTATATTCCTGTAGTCAACTGTGGCCATGTTATTTCTATCTCTCTGACTACATCACCTTCAATGTGCTTCACTGCTTCCACAGTTCAGGTGCTGATTCCAACTACTGACTGTCCTCTAAAAATAATGTCTCTCCAGGCTGACTTCCCTTGTGATAACTTCTATCAAGTGTCCAAGCCACACATCCCTTGTGTATGGGGTTTACCTAGCTAGGCCTACCTGTCTGGAGTCTGTAGTTTCTGTGGCAATATGGTCTTTAATGGTAGGTGACAGTAGTGCCATCTTTGTCTGGCCTCTCCCTGATATGGCTGGTGAAAGTAGTGCCATCTTTGTCTGGCCTCTCCCTGATATAGCTGGTGAAAGTAGGCATGTGCCACTTTTGTCTGGCTTCTTCTTCATAAACTGTCATTTACTGCCTATATAGTACCTTGAGGTATATGGTGGGGGGGGGGGGGGGTATTGAGCTTGAGAAATGGTCGCCTGGCTATGCAGTCACCGCAAACTGCAGGTTGGGGTTTTCTTTTTGCCCCGACAGAAAAAAATTCACACCTTACTGAGGATTCAAACCCGGGTCTCCTGAAGGAAAATCTGACATTCTAGCCACTCTGCCATCCACTCCTCTTCTTCATAGTCTGCTAAAAAAAATCTGATTCTGTCAGGGGAATAAATCTATGAGATAGACTGCATCGAGGATAAACTATCTAAGCAGGTGGTGACTCCCTCACAGAAGATAGATGAATGGTATCACTGAGGGATCTCACAGAACATGTATGGGGCATGTACAAGAGCTTCATCCCCAGAAATCAATTCATAAACTGACATTATGAGGCAAATAAAACAGTATTCTTTGACCATGTCATGAAAAGAAAGGCATTGGAAAGTAATGTGACGGCTAAAAGTCAGTGGTAGAGGCATGGACAGACAAGAGAGAAATGTGCTGGATGGACTGGGACAATGGCATGAACAGACAAGAGATAAATGGGCTGGATGGACTGGGACGATGGCATGGACAGACAAGAGAGACATGTGCTGGATGGACTGGGATAATGGCATGGAGGAATATCATCAGTGGGAATTGATCCAGAACCCAGGGACCCAGATATGTGGAGATGTATGAATGTCCAACAGTCAGCTCACCTTGCAACTTGAATGCTCTACTGTCACAGGTAAGACAATGTTGATATTTGCAAATTGCTCATAATTAAGCTCAAATAAAGACAAGGCAAGCCACTCACAGATTTGGTTTTGCCTGGAATGAAGACAAAGTCCTTGCTCAAGAGCTGCTCCAGGAAACAGTACTTTGTGTAGAGGTCGTCTGAGAAATGCACAAAACATGTCACGTCATGTACATCTCTAGACTTCTGTATGTTTCAACAGATCAACTGTTTAAAGACACGTATATTACAAGGCTAATGTATGTTTAAAGACTGATGAATATTTAAAGACATGTATATTTAAAGACATATATATGTATGTTTAAACACATGTTTACGTTTCAAAACATGAACATATAAAGACATGTATATTTAACCCTTTACACGGTGGACCGTCCATTTCCGTCCGATACGTTAAATGGGCAAAACGTCTCAAACCGACCGATACTATTATGCATTGTAAAAACGCGATCTCTCGGCTTTCCGACACTTCCGAAGGCTACTTTCGCTTTTGCCGATAGCTTGACAACGTGGCCGCAATTTTTAAAGCGCGAACTATGAAGTTGAACGGACTTTTACGGACTTGTTTTGATAGTTTTCGGGGTTTTTACGCTGTTTTTCAAAACGGATTTCGGCGATTCTTCAAGTGATAGCCGAGATTTCGCTCTGTTCAATTTAAGTGACATTAAAGGGCACGAAGTTGACTATTAATCGGAGCTAGATATCAGTGCAAAAAATTACTTTGCATTAGCAGTCTGAGTCGGACTTTAAAGAAAGTGATTATGATTCTGAAAATGTGTTTGTAAATTGCCGTATAGATGACAGAAAATCACAAACATGCCATATTTCGTAAATATTTGTGTTCATATATGGATTACCGACAACAATCACGTGAGTAACATATTCTGCATGCTGTTCCCTTCATTGTGTTGTTTATTTAACTAAAATCGGTTGACTAACACCTTATTTGTGATGTTTTTACTAACGCGAAACGAAATTTTACCGAACCTGAAAAAATCTTGCCCGTTCAGGGCTACAAAACGGACAAGCGTCTGCCCTGTAAAGGATTAAAGGTGTGTGTATTTACAGACATGTATATTTAAAGACATATGTTCATAAAAAGACATGTATAATTTACAGGCATGTACATATAAAGACATTTATATTTACAGACACATACATATAATTAAAATTAAATAAGTTGCATGTCTTTCACAGGACGTAGCAGTCAACCCCAGCATTTTCGCTGTTCGCAATTCCTGGGCAAATTTTACGTTCAGTAGTTTTCTATTGCTTTCTGAACGACCGGCTCCTATACCTTTTTTGAAAAAACCAGCACCGCTGTTTTTCGAACCCAGGTATACACAAACCGCGTTCGCAAGCCCTTAGCCACAGAGACCAGTGTACATATAAAGACATGTATATTTACAGACACATGTACATATAAAGACATGTATATGTACAGACACATGTACATATAAAAACATATGTACATACAAGGACAGGTGTATTTGCAGACATGTATGTGTGCAGACATCTGTATGTTTAAAGACTTATGTAGAGCATAACTTTGATGAACATCATTGACCCATGATTTGAGGATAGACTGTTGAGTGCCCCAGGCTTTACCACTTTGTGGTTGCTGGTCTCTGCATCGCGAGGGGTCACCAGTTCTGAGATCCCATGCCAGTTCTGTCCAGGCCTCCATTTATCGTGGTGTATGCCGAGGACATATGGCAGAAGTCTTGCATGGGATTCTGTAAAATCAGCATAGAGCAGGGTACTCAAGCTGAGGTACAGGATATCCCCTTAAATGCAACACAACGGCCTTAATTTTTTCCCAAAGATGTAATCAAAGTCACCACACTTCATGTATTTTATGCAAAACACACACAAGATCATCTGATGGATGTCTCTATCACTTTATTTCTATACAAAAATGAGCAAACTGTTCCGACTGCTGTGTCAAGATAACCATGGTATCTCACAGGCAAAGTGTATCCCAGTAATCTATGAAAGCAACATTCGAACCACAAAGATATCCCAGAAATACCACTGCCTATTCAAGTGAAATTAAATGAGCACAGACAAAGTACCTCACATACCGACTGATAATTTGTTCTCGGTGCATGTATTCACAGAAATGGCGATCATGGCGGGCCTCACAAAAACATGTAGAATATGGTTTCGATACAGCGACAACATCAGATGCTGCCCGGCTGAAACAGTGAAAATTCATGAAAGCTTTCATAATTTAAAACACATGAAAGCTGAAACAATTTTAAACACAAATAATTCTACAAAAACAACTAACAGTTGTACTACACATATCTAGGCACAAGTATCTGGGCTTTGTTTTCCTCAGACTAGACAACTCTAGACATGCTTGTTTTCCTGCACCATCACAGCCATACACTGGTGTGTGCCAGAAGAGGTCTGGCTGGGCTGGGCCATGAAGGTCGCTTGCCCCAGCTGCCACCGTGAAGTTTACAGGTTAGGATTTGTTTCTTGTAATTCCCAGCGTTACCAAGGTTCAAACGCATGTCAAGTAATACATGCAGCAGACATTCTGACCCCTTGACCAAATTCTAGTCATTCTATGTCTACAACAAAACCAGAATAATTAATACCACCTCCCTATATTTCTGCAGCTGGTTGCCTTCACTTATGTTGACATTTGTATCCATTTCTTCCACAGCATTTTCTTATTTCCCCCTGTACCCTCCATTAGCTAACCCAAGCAGCTCCGTCCATGTCCTCCCAGATTGTTCATGTCTGTTTTTACTTCTCTTCTCCGTGTAGTTTTACTTCCTCCTCTATTTCTTGTGCCCTGTGAACCACAATGTTTAATATTCTCTCCCTCGCTGTCTACAAGTTTTCTTTCAATGGGATTATTATTTGTAGCTATTTCTTGCACAGAATTACGGTGTTGCTATTTTTAGGGCACTACTGTTACGAGACCACTGTAACTAGACTTTGGGTCAACACAAAGGTACTCTGTCACTGTCTGGGGACTCAACAGGTACACATAATATATGTTATTTCAACACAATTAAGACTGTTTACCTGTGATCATCAGGTTATCTGTGGCTTTGGCGTGGGCTGGTGGTGCAACTCTCACCAACTCCACAACATCATACTCAGTGATTCGAACAATGTTCTGATGTAGCTTCACGTTTTCTCTCAACACTGACTCTGCAGACTCTGTCACTGAAATATCAGTTCCAATAATTGATTAAATTACCTCTCTCAACACTGACTCTGACACTGAAATATCAATTCCAATAATTGATTATTCTATCTCTCTCAATGCAGACCCTATGACTGAAATATCAATTTCAATAATTGATTAAACTACTCCTCTCAATGCAGACTCTGTGATGAAATATCAATTCCAATAATTGATTACACTATCCCTTAATGCACTCTGTGACTGAAATATCAATTCCAATAATTGATCACAAGATTCAAGATGGCATGTAAACAAGGTCCGCTTCGATTTGGAGTTGTAATTATGTGTTTTGCATGTGTTTCTTAACATCAATCTGTTCAAACAAGGATGAACCTACGGCAGGTCCAGCAAACCGGTAGGGAATTTATTTGTTCAAGTACTATTGCTCGAGAATTATGGAGGAAATTGAAAGAAAAGCGCAACTCTATCAGTGTTCACTCTGGAAACACCAAATACGTGACCAGCAACAGCTAAATTACGAAACAGATTGAAAGAGAAGATCAAGTGGTTTGGCCATGTTGTTAGAATGCAACACCATCACTGGCCTTACATCAAAGATCATCTGCGACAAGACCAAGAGGACGTCCAAGAAGAAAATGGATTGATGACACCAAAGACACTGTACAATCAAACGGAATGACACTATTCAGTGCCACCCATCGGGGGCTGGAGCGCAAATTATTCTTCCCCACGACGCCTAACGGCAGAAGTGGAAGATGATGATGACGATGATGATCACACCATCTTCTCTCAACATTGAATCTGTGACTGAAATATCAATTCCAATAATTGATACTGTCACTCTCAATGCAGACTCTGTGACTGAAACATCAATCCCAACAACAGGTGACACTATCTATCTTCTCCCATTTCCTTCCGGTTAAGTGGCTGAAATAAAACTAAAAATGTGAACGACCTGTCCCTAAGCAGTCCTGGAATATTGGGGACATGGTACTATAGTCTGTTTACTTTTGTCTGCCTCAATATAAAATTCCATATCTTAGTAACCAACTTAGGGAAAATGATGAGATTTAGCATATAACCTTATCATGATGTCCACCCAACAAAAAAATTTTTGTTCTGGAGATTGTGCAGCAGATTTCAAAGTTTGTTTATATGCTGTATATAATTTACGGGACAGAGATGAAGTACATGTTATTAAATGTATTACGTCTTCTCACGGAAACACTAGAGCTGAATAGTTAATTTTCTCGTGGGACATAGGATTGGCCTTATGACAAGTGCCTCGCGTAGAGCCTTGTGTTGTCACCCGAACATGGGGGAAAATTACTGTAAAACAAGTTTGTTAGCGAGAAATCACTAGTTTTTCACCAAAACATCAAAGAAATGTCACCTGCTTTCTATGATTTAAGTTGTTTTTGGACCTATTAAAGTCATATTCCTTGGGTGGGGGTAAATATAAAACGGCAGGAAAAATTTCATAACAATGCAACAGTTTTCAAAACAATTGATCGTGAATGAAGGCATTCATTTCTGGATAGACTATAGTCTATCATTTATTCAGCAAACAACAACTACGGGATGACATAGCACCACTTTTGTCTGAGATGTTGGGTCATACTTAGAACCATATAGTCTCAAAAGAAATCCTAAATCAAGGAGGATTTGAACAGACAACCATCAGAAGTGTAGACAGATGCATTAGCCATTACACTACCATGGCTCGTAATTCATCAAACTACAGCAATAATAACTCTTGAGATTTACAAAAAGAAGATGCCTAAGACATTCTTCTCCACTTCTTCCTCTGAACATGTACCTGTTAGTTACTATGTTTGTTGCTGCAAGTGAAATGTTGTCTTCTTGAAGATGCTGATGCTTCCTAAGCTTTACCTACACTGACACTAGTCTTGGTTGCATGTACTTCTGCAGCCGCTTGCCTCTTCCTTCTCCTTCTTTTGCCCTCTTATCCCTCACTGGGGCATAGGCCGTAACCACACCAAACCGAGCCGTCCTATACTTTGGCATATCCTGCAGCTTTCTCCATGTCCTCCCCGTACAGTTCATGTCTGTCTTCAACAGCCTTCTCCATGTCCTCCCCGTACAGTTCATGTCTGTCTTCAACTGCCTTCTCCATGTCCTCCCCGTACAGTTCATGTCTGTCTTCAACTGCCTTCTCCATGTCCTCCCCGTACAGTTCATGTCTGTCTTCAACTGCCTTCTCCATGTCCTCCCCGTACAGTTCATGTCTGTCTTCAACTGCCTTCTCCATGTCCTCCCCGTACAGTTCATGTCTGTCTTCAACTGCCTTCTCCATGTCCTCCCCGTACAGTTCATGTCTGTCTTCAACTGCCTTCTCCATGTCCTCCCCGTACAGTTCATGTCTGTCTTCAACTGCCTTCTCCATGTGTTTTTTTAGGTTTTGAACTCGGGTATACAGGATTATGAATCGCATCCCTAACCCCTTCACCACGGAGACTGGTACTTAATGTCCTGATTATAATTGCCTAGAAAATCAACCTTGGTTTATCACAACGTCCTAAGAAACAAAAATATGAAATAAACTCCATCACAGATGGAAGACGTACTTAGTGAATCAGCAATAGAAATAATAGTTAACAATAAAACATAAAATAACCAGAGACCACAGATGACATTCTTAATGTATGTGATATGAGGCATTAGTTGAAAAACATCAACAACATATTCCCCGAAGTAGTGCTGCCATACAGCGGAATAACAAATATGTTGAGAAGAAAATGAAACAAGGAAAAGAAGCAGCTGAATGATATGCTGTTTGAAGAAGGTGTGGTTACATCGCTAATGGTGAGGCTGGAATGTCCTCTACTGTTTCAGGCATGTTCCATGCTCGCTGAAAGACTGGTGTACACAAAATGTGGACTGAATATTGTTAATAATTCTAAAATATTCTCTATTTCAACTGTGCAGAATCACAGCTCCATGAACTCACAAGAAAATGAGAGAAACAGCAAGATCTTATGAGAAGGAACTTAATGGAGTAACTTAATCAGTACTATTAAGATCCTGGAGAAACATACAAATGAATGTCAAAGAAACCATAACAACAGAATCAGCAGAAGAGTAGGCTCAAGACAAGAACAGTCTATGACAACACAGAATAAGAGCTAATTGAGAGAATCACCACAACACTTCATTCCATGACAAATGTAACAATATTTAATCATCACTGGCAATCTCTTACCTGGCCAGTCAATGTATGCTCCCATGTTGGAAGCCTGTCTTTTAACCCAGTCGACTTCCTTGGCCAATTGGCGAACAGACACCCCTCCTTGTGTCTGCATGAGCACGGCCGCCATCATGGACCACGGGGAGATCACCATGTGCTTCTGTTGTGTCAACACCATGTAGTGGCCCAGGTGTTTGATCAGATCCTGCTCCTGGCTGGTCAGACTGGCTATGTACCTATAAACACACACACACATACATACATCTATTATTATCATCATCCTTCAGTGCCATTTCCTCATTAGCTGGTTAGACTGGCTATGTACCTATAAACACACACACATATACATCTATTATTATCATCATCCTTCAGTGCCATTTCCTCATTAGCTGGTTAGACTGGCTATGTACCTATAAACACACACAAATATACATCTATTATTATCATCATCCTTCAGTGCCATTTCCTCATTAGCTGGTTAGACTGGCTATGTACCTATAAACACACACAAATATACATCTATTATTATCATCATCCTTCAGTGCCATTTCCTCATTAGCTGGTTAGACTGGCTATGTACCTATAAACACACACACACATATACATCTATTATTATCATCATCCTTCAGTGCCATTTCCTCATTAGCTGGTTAGACTGGCTATGTACCTATAAACACACACATACATACATCTATTATTATCATCATCCTTCAGTGCCATTTCCTCATTGGCTGGTTAGACTGGCTATGTACCTATAAACACAAACACATATACATACATCTATTTTTATCATCATCCTTCAGTGCCATTTCCTCATTAGCTGGTTAGACTGGCTATGTACCTATAAACACACACACACATACATACATCTATTATTATCATCATCCTTCAGTGCCATTTCCTCATTAGCTGGTTAGACTGGCTATGTACCTATAAACACACACACATATACATCTATTATTATCATCATCCTTCAGTGCCATTTCCTCATTGGCTGGTTAGACTGGCTATGCACCTATAAACACACACACACATACATACATCTATTATTATCATCATCCTTCAGTGCCATTTCCTCATTAGCTGGTTAGACTGGCTATGTACCTATAAACACACACACATATACATCTATTATTATCATCATCCTTCAGTGCCATTTCCTCATTAGCTGGTTAGACTGGCTATGTACCTATAAACACACACACACATACATACATCTATTATTATCATCATCCTTCAGTGCTATTTCCTCATTAGCTGGTTAGACTGGCTATGTACCTATAAACACACACACACATACATACATCTATTATTATCATCATCCTTCAGTGCCATTTCCTCATTAGCTGGTTAGACTGGCTATGTACCTATAAACATACACACACACACACACACACACACACACACACACACATACATACATCTATTATTATCATCATCCTTCAGTGCTATTTCCTCATTAGCTGGTTAGACTGGCTATGTACCTATAAACACACACACACATACATACATCTATTATTATTATCATCATCCTTCAGTGCCATTTCCTCATTAGCTGGTTAGACTGGCTATGTACCTATAAACACACACACACATACATACATCTATTATTATCATCATCCTTCAGTGCCATTTCCTCATTAGCTGGTTAGACTGGCTATGTACCTATAAACACACACACATATACATCTATTATTATCATCATCCTTCAGTGCCATTTCCTCATTGGCTGGTTAGACTGGCTATGTACCTATAAACACACACACACATACATACATCTATTATTATCATCATCCTTCAGTGCCATTTCCTCATTAGCTGGTTAGACTGGCTATGTACCTATAAACACACACACATATACATCTATTATTATCATCATCCTTCAGTGCCATTTCCTCATTAGCTGGTTAGACTGGCTATGTACCTATAAACACACACACACATACATACATCTATTATTATCATCATCCTTCAGTGCCATTTCCTCATTAGCTGGTTAGACTGGCTATGTACCTATAAACACACACACACACACATACATACATCTATTATCATCATCATCCTTCAGTGCTATTTCCTCATTAGCTGGTTAGACTGGCTATGTACCTATAAACACACACACACATACATATATCTATTATTATCATCATCCTTCAGTGCCATTTCCTCATTAGCTGGTTAGACTGGCTATGTACCTATAAACACACACACACATACATACATCTATTATTATCATCATCCTTCAGTGCCATTTCCTCATTTGCTGGTTACACTGGCTATGTACCTATAAACACACACACATATACATCTATTATTATCATCATCCTTCAGTGCCATTTCCTCATTGGCTGGTTAGACTGGCTATGTACCTATAAACACACACACACATACATACATCTATTATTATCATCATCCTTCAGTGCCATTTCCTCATTAGCTGGTTAGACTGGCTATGTACCTATAAACACACACACATATACATCTATTATTATCATCATCCTTCAGTGCCATTTCCTCATTAGCTGGTTAGATGGCTATGTACCTATAAACCACACACACACAACATACATCTATTATTATCATCATCCTTCAGTGCCATTTCCTCATTAGCTGGTTAGACTGGCTATGTACCTATAAACACACACACACACAACATACATCTATTATTATCATCATCCTTCAGTGCCATTTCCTCATTAGCTGGTTAGACTGGCTATGTACCTATAAACACACACACACATACATACATACATCTATTATTATCATCATCCTTCAGTGCCATTTCCTCATTAGGGTGGTTAGACTGGCTATGTACCTATAAAAACACACACACACATAAATCTAAACTTATATCATCATCCTTCAGTGCCATTTCCTCATTAGCTGGTTAGACTGGCTATGTACCTATAAACACCACACACACATACATACATCTATTATTATCATCATCCTTCAGTGCCATTTCCTCATTAGCTGGTTAGACTGGCTATGTACCTATAAACACACACAACATACATCTATTATTATCATCATCCTTCAGTGCCATTTCCTCATTAGCTGGTTAGACTGGCTATGTACCTATAAACACACACACACATACATACATCTATTATTATCATCATCCTTCAGTGCCATTTCCTCATTGGCTGGTTAGACTGGCTATGTACCTATAAACACACACATACATACATCTATTATTATCATCATCCTTCAGTGCCATTTCCTCATTGGCTGGTTAGACTGGCTATGTACCTATAAACACACACATACATACATCTATTATTATCATCATCCTTCAGTGCCATTTCCTCATTGAAGGCTACATGTAATCATCTGCATTCCTTCAACATTGTTTAATTGTTGGACAAGTTTGTATTGTGTACACCTACAATATTTGCACCTTTCCCGGCTTGATTAACAAATTCTGGGAAGAAGTTGATCTCACATCATACAGAGAAAAATTCAACATTTGCACCTTTAGGCTGACTCGATCAACAAATTCTAGGAAAAAAATTGGAGCTCACATCATACAGAGAAGAATGCAATATTTGCATCTTCAGGCTGACACATTGAAATTCCTCACAGAATTTGTTGATCGATTCAGACTTCCCAATAAATTTTTCTGACATTTCACTGCCTTAGAGTGGTGATATCATATGTGTCTGTTCTATCTATATGGGCAGGCTTTGTGCGGAGTGGCTTGCTTCGCTCCGCAGGTCACGGGTGACAAGCATCGCCTGGATCTTTTCTCCAGGGCATGCCGGTGTGCTGGGAAATTAACAGGCGGACAGATTGGCTGGCTCTGCAGAACTTAGTCGAGTACTGATACATGACAAGGCAGACGTGGTTGCGGCCTTGTGGGAGCACGTGTACACCTCGGAGGAGCAAATGGATTACCATGGTCTAGCAAGAATGAGACAGCGAGGAGTGACGAGGGGATCTGGCTGACGCTCAAAGCTCAGAGGAAAGGCAAGGCGGACATATAATCAGATTGCTATTGGTACTATTGGTGTTGGAACTCTTCGCTGGCTGCTGAGGATGGGGACAGAGCGCTTATGGGAATGCCCCAAATGCTGTGATGTCGGTTCCTAAATCAATCAATCAATCATGTTCTATCTACAGATGGTTAACCCCAACAAGCTCATCTAGAACAACACAATGTAAGCTGTTTAGCACTAGCAAGAAGGCAAGGGCAACATATGGGCAATCCCCGCCATTCAAGGAGACTTCCATAAATGCAGAGCCAACACTTGATGCTCTGATTCCGGCTTCACTCAAGAAATGGTCACACTCTGTACATGGCTGCTGAGCAGCATTTCTTCCACATATGAGACCACAGGAATTTGCACGAGTAGCAACTCAGTGACCAATGAGATATATACAACATGGATGCCTAGAGACACTCAATGCTGCAATTTGGGATAGGCATCTTTCCTTCAGCCCTTGAGAGACATAATTGTGCAGCAAGATTCTCTCTCATAGCACCATTCATTAGTTAGTAGGTCTTGTATGTTCAATGGACATTTGGATCAATTCAATCAATTTGTTATCTAGAAGGACTCCAGTAAGACAGGCAATTTAACCAATTCAGTGAGATAAGCATCATCAACCCATGATGTGAAAGTGGGCTGATGAGTGTCTGCTTCTGCCTTTCAATCCCCAATGGAACACAGGCTTAAGCCACCCAAGCAGAGAGAGAATGAAGAGCTTTATTTTCAACGAGTTCAAAATTGGGCAGCAGGCGTGTCTGACATTCTGTGATTTTATTCATACATCAATTATGAAGCTAACCTTAGACAACAACAACAACAGAAACAATATGCACATTTTAAACATATAGAAAATATGGAATAATCAGTAATACATGACACACTAAAATAATTGTTGCTGTGGCAATTGTAATTAGTTAAGGTAGATGTATTATACCGCCATTAGGAGAATGTTTATTATAATATTTGTTTTTTGTGAATATTATTATTTTTTAAGGGGCATATAGTCTGTACTGAGATATAGAGAGCTCACAAGTGACCCTCTATTCCTGGCTTCTCCTCAGCTCCCGCTCTAAGTATAAAAATAGTCTAAGAGCTGAATCACTCATCTAATAGCAATATGCTGCAGATCAGATTGCTGCAGACGGCTACATTGCTACCAGAATCTGCTACCCTTCTAACATAGGCTCATTTCCCTGTGACAATCAACAGACAATCAATGTGTAAATGTTTGGGTTTGTTTAGTTTGTAAAGGATAATATCCACTGCATATTTCCATAAGTGCTCAAGTCACCTTGCAAAGATCACACAAGGAGAATCTCACTACAATGTACAAACTCCACAGCACCGGCAAGGATTCAAATATATCTATAGAAGATTCGCACATACTATACATATTTTATGGTAAGGTTTTCTCATTTTTAAAATTTCCGCCAGGGCAGTGGTCCATTCAACCTGCAGCTTTAGCTTTCCAACTGCCAAAGGGATTTGCAATGTGCACACAAGTTTTTGTTGCCCTTGTACAAGGAGGCTAAACATCTGATACACTACCCCAGAATCAGGAGGTGTATACCATCCTTTTTCTTATTTTTGTGAAAAACCAAACAGTCAACACTATGAGATGACCCAGGTCTGCTTGAGCCAGAGGCAGATACTGTCACGTCTGGTCTACTCCACCCCTTAATATGTGTATCTGGATACCCATCAATAACAATGACAAATGTTAAACACTGACTCAACGGACAACATGCAATACCTAGGGGCCAAGTTATGCAGACTGCGATCCACAAGTCCATCAGAGTATTTGCGAATAGAAATAGGCTCACCAAAATGTATATGAACATTTCCAAAGTTATCCTCGAGTATTTTTCTGGCCTTGAGTAATCCCTGTCAGTATATTCAGTGAACAAATGGTTACCAACATGTTCACAACAAGCATGATTCAGACACAAATGACACTTATTCCTCGTTTGCCCATGAAAGAATATTAGTTGTGTTGTGTCTGTTTAAGGAAAACCTGTGATATCTGTGTCTTGCGGCTAGTACTGCTGACTTCAGAAGTGTTTTTCTAATTACTTAATATACCACCTGAAGTGGCTTTAAACTGTCATTACTGCCTATAGTACCTTGCCATGCTGGAGAGGGGGAACTTGAGCCTGGGGAATTAAGAACTGCGCGAACTGTGTGGGTTAGTGTTTGTCTTTTTTCCCCCGACAGAAAAAAATCCATCACCTAACAGAAGAATCTAACCCAGGTCTCCCGAATAAAAGCCCGGCATTTTAGCCACATGGCCAGATCCTTCTGGTACCTTTAATTGGCCACAAATTTACCAAACTCCACTTACAGTGGCTCCAACAGCTGAGACCCTGTTAGTCCAATAAAATATAAGGCTCATATTCCATCTCATTCCAGTATATCAACAAGTCACTTCTGACAATGTGTGTGTTGACATGTTCAGATATAAGTTGACCTGAAGCAATGTACTTCAAACTGCTGTTACAATTCACGGCCAAAAATTTACTGCAAAAATGAGCTTGTGGAAATGTGGTATTTGGGTGTGTGGGATCAGGGTGAAAGGCCGAGTTTGCCTTCATTCTTGATTGATTGATTGATTGATTGATTGATTTAGGAATCGACATCACAGCATTCGGGGCATTCCCATAAGTGCTCCGTCCCCATCCTCAGCAGCCAGAGAAGAGTTCCACCACTAATAGTACCAGTAGCATTCTTGAAACATTAACTACCATTGTTTCAACTGAGACGTGGTTAAATTCTGATTTCCCTTGTCAACACACACATACAAATGTTCTAATTAAGACTTATAGAACGAGTTTACCTTCTCTCATCAACACACATACAATTGTTCTAACTAAGCCCTAGTTAAAGAATTAGTTTGTCCCATTTTCAACACACACTACAAATGTTCTGAGGCTTAGGTAAAGAATGAGATTGCCTTCTCTCTTCAGCACACACAACAGGTGTTCTGAGATATTTTTTTTTTATGTGGATCTTCTGAAGACGAGTGAGTTTCTTGGATGGGGAAAATAGACAAATAAAAATTTTAGAACAACTCTACAAAAATAAAATAAAAAATAAAAGTTTGTTGCATACCCTTTACAGGATGTTGCAGTCAACCACAGCATATTTTTGGCTGTTCGTAATTCCTGGGCAAGTTTACGTTCAGTAGTTTGCCACTGCTTTCTGAACGACCGGCACCCATACCATTTCATAAAAAACCAACGTAAGGCGGTCTGCTGCCAAATCGCCCGTAGCCGTGTTTCAAACATGGTATGCGGATTTTCAAACTGTGCCTGTAACCCCTTCGTCGCGGAGCTGGCTCAATACAAAAAAGTGTACTGCTAACTGAAATTAAAATACAAGCTTCTTTGGTCACCTCGAGCATCATATAAATCTAATGAACCCCATGTTGGAGGAAAAAGCTGAAGGTAAAAGAGCCTGAGGCTGTCAAATGTAGGAATGGAGAAACAAAATTATGATGTGATCAGGATAAGCCTAGCAGAATGTACAACGAAGACACCAGACAGGAAATGCTGGTGATCCATGACTGCCCACCTTCACTGTGGAGATGACGAGGATCATGATGATGATGATAAATACAAGTATTCTGTTGTAAGTTTGTACTTAACAATTTTGTCAAGGCACCAGTCTTTATGGTTTATAGTTTACAACTGTAGAGGGATTCTGATTATGTTCAGTGGCTGCACAGCGCCTCCTATATGAAATCCAGCCTCAGAACAGGAAACAGTCCACTCTGCAGGCATATGTATACAAAATGTAAGATTGGCAATTCAGCAGATCACATACTCCAAGACTACCCCGAATATAACACATCATGGCAAACTTTCTGGCCTAGAAAAACAACAGTGAAAGCTAAACTTTATGGATCACTGGGCGAACTCAAGGATATATATATATATATGTATATGATATGTATCAGATTATACAGAGAAGATATGAGATCATACAAAAATCTCAGAAAACATAGAGAAGATGACAGTATCAAAGAAACCCCAACCAATTTACATGTGTACAAATACACTGCAAGTCCAGTGAGGCAATGTTTTTATGGTAAGCACTCAAATCTGGTAAATAACTTACCGAAGTGGACTCTCTTGGCTTCGGCACACCCAGAAGCTCATATGCATACAGACTTTCCTCTAGTATTCGGTCGTAGCTGATACTAACAGGAACCACCATGATATCTGGCACATGTGACTTGAAGTATGGCTCCAAGGCAGCAGACAGCATGCCTGCACAAGCATATGACAAACATACATGGATATGTACGGAAGATACTGATTATAAATCACAGGGCTGATTGTATTAAAGGTACAGTCAACCAGTTAGAATGCTAGCTGCCAGCCATGCTGTCACTTGTTCGATTAGCTTCAAGGATGGGATTTTCCCCACTATCTGGACTCTAACGACAAATTTATTCATAATAAAGATGTGGTTAATTACAAGTTTGTACTAAAGTTGCACGTATGTACTAAAGATGTTGTCAGTTGCACGTATGTACTAAAGATGTTGTCAGTCACAAGTTTGTACTAAAGATGTTGTCAGTCACAAGTTTGTACTAAAGATGTTGTCAGTCACAAGTTTGTACTAAAGATGTTGTCAATCACAAGTTTGTACTAAAGATGTTGTCAGTCACAAGTTTGTACTAAAGATGTTGTCAGTCACAAGTTTGTACTAAAGATGTTGTCAGTCACAAGTTTGTACTAAAGATGTTGTCAGTCACAAGTTTGTACTAAAGATGTTGTCAGTCACAAGTTTGTACTAAAGATGTTGTCAGTCACAAGTTTGTACTAAAGATGTTGTCAATCACAAGTTTGTACTAAAGATGTTGTCAGTCACAAGTTTGTACTAAAGGATGTTGTCAAGTCACAAGTTTGTACTAAAGATGTTGTCAGTCACAAGTTTGTACTAAAGATGTTGTCAGTCACAAGTTTGTACTAAAGATGTTGTCAATCACAAGTTTGTACTAAAGATGTTGTCAGTTGCACGTATGTACTAAAGATGTTGTCAGTCACAAGTTTGTACTAAAGATGTTGTCAATCACAAGTTTGTACTAAAGATGTTGTCAGTCACAAGTTTGTACTAAAGATGTTGTCAGTCACAAGTTTGTACTAAAGATGTTGTCAATCACAAGTTTGTACTAAAGATGTTTGTCAGTCACAAGTTTGTACTAAAGATGTTGTCAGTCACAAGTTTGTACTAAAGATGTTGTCAAGTCACAAGTTTGTACTAAAGATGTTGTCAGTCACAAGTTTGTACTAAAGATGTTGTCAGTCACAGTTTGTACTAAAGATGTTGTCAAGTCACAAGTTTTGTACTAAAGATGTTGTCAGTCACAAGTTTGTACTAAAGATGTTGTCAGTCACAAGTTTGTACTAAAGATGTTGTCCAGTCACAAGTTTGTACTAAGATGTTGTCAGTCACAAGTTTGTACTAAAGATGTTGTCAAGTCACAAGTTTGTACTAAAGATGTTGTCAGTCACAAGTTTGTACTAAAGATGTTGTCAGTCACAAGTTTGTACTAAAGATGTTGTCAGTCACAAGTTTGTACTAAAGATGTTGTCAATCACAAGTTTGTACTAAAGATGTTGTCAGTCACAAGTTTGTACTAAAGATGTTGTCAGTCACAAGTTTGTACTAAAGATGTTGTCAGTCACAAGTTTGTACTAAAGATGTTGTCAGTCACAAGTTTGTACTAAAGATGTTGTCAATCACAAGTTTGTACTAAAGATGTTGTCAGTCACAAGTTTGTACTAAAGATGTTGTCAATCACAAGTTTGTACTAAAGATGTTGTCAATCACAAGTTTGTACTAAAGATGTTGTCAGTCACAAGGTTTGTACTAAAGATGTTGTCAATCACAAGTTTGTACTAAAGATGTTGTCAAGTCACAAGTTTGTACTAAAGATGTTGTCAGTCACAAGTTGTACTAAAGATGTTGTCAGTCACAAGTTTGTACTAAAGATGTTGTCAGTCACAAGTTTGTACTAAAGATGTTGTCAGTCACAGTTTGTACTAAAGATGTGTCAATCACAGTTTGTACTAAAGATGTTGTCAGTCACAAGTTTGTACTACAGGTGTTGTCAGTCCAAGTTTGTACTAAGATGTTGTCAGTCACAAGTTTGTACTAAAGATGTTGTCAGTCACAAGTTTGTACTAAAGATGTTGTCAGTCACAAGTTTGTACTAAAGATGTTGTCAAGTCACAGTTTGTACTAAAGATGTTTGTCAGTCAACAAGTTTGTACTAAAGATGTTGTCAGTCACAAGTTTTGTACTAAAGATGTTGTCAGTCACAAGTTGTTACTAAAGATGTTGTCAATCACAAGTTTGTACTAAAGATGTTGTCAGTCACAAGTTTGTACTAAAGATGTTGTCAGTCACAAGGTTTGTACTAAAGATGTTTGTCAAGTCACAAGTTTGTACTAAAGATGTTGTCAGTCACAAGTTTGTACTAAAGATGTTGTCAATCACAAGTTTGTACTAAAGATGTTGTCAGTCACAAGGTTTGTACTAAAGATGTTGTCAGTCACAAGTTTGTACTAAGATGTTGTCCAAGTCACAAGTTTGTACTAAAGATGTTGTCAGTCACAAGTTTGTACTAAAGATGTTGTCAGTCACAGTTTGTACTAAAGATGTTGTCAATTCACAAGTTTGACTAAAGATGTTGTCCGTCACAAGTTGTACTAAAGATGTTGTCAATCACAAGTTTGTACTAAAGATGTGGTCATATCACAAGTTTGTACTAAAGATGTTGTCAGTCAATCACAAGTTTGTACTAAAGATGTTGTCAGTCACAGTTTTGTACTAAAGATGTTGTCAGTCACAAGTTTGTACTAAAGATGTTGTCAGTCACAAGTTGTACTAAAGATGTTGTCAGTCACAAGTTTGTACTAAAGATGTTGTCAGTCGCAAGTTTTACTAAAGATGTTGTCAGTCACAAGTTTGTACTAAAGATGTTGTCAATCACAATTTGTACTAAAAATGTTGTCAGTCACAAGTTTGTACTAAAGATGTTTTCAATCACAAGTTTGTACTAAAGATGTTGTCAGTCACAAGTTTGTACTAAAGATGTTGTCAGTCACAAGTTTGTACTAAAGATGTTGTCAGTCACAAGTTTGTACTTTAAAAATGTTGTCAGTCACAAAAATTTTTTACTAAAGATGTTTTCAGTCACAAGTTTTTACTAAAGATTTGTCAGTCACAAGTTTGTACTAAAGATGTTTTTCAGTCACAAGTTTGTACTAAAGATGTTGTCAATCACAAGTTTGTACTAAAGATGTTGTCAGTCACAAGTTTGTACTAAAATGTTGTCAGTCACAATTTTTACTAAAGATGTTGTCAGTCACAAGTTTGTACTAAAAATGTTGTCAATCACAAGTTTTTACTAAAGATGTTGTCAGTCACAAGTTTGTACTAAAGATGTTGTCAGTCACGTTTGTACTAAAGATGTTGTCAGTTCCCAAATTTGTACTAAAGATGTTGTCAATCACAAGTTTGTACTAAAGATGTTGTCAGTCACAAGTTTTACTAAAGATGTTGTCAACACAAAATTTTTACTAAAGATGTTGTCAGTTGCAGTATGTACTAAAGATGTTGTCATCACCCCAAATTTGTACTAAAGATGTTGTCAGTCACAAGTTTGTACTAAAGATGTTGTCAGTTCACGTTTGTACTAAAGATGTTGTCAGTCCCAAATTTTACTAAAGATTTTTTCAGTCACAAGTTTTTACTAAAGATGTTGTCAGTCACAAGTTTGTACTAAAATGTTGTCAATCACAAGTTTGTTTCTTTAAAAAAATGTTGTCAGTCACAAGTTTGTACTAAGATGTTTTCAGTCAAAGTTTGTACTAAGATGTTGTCAGTCACAAGTTTGTACTAAAAATGTTGTCAGTCACAAGTTTGTACTAAAATGTTGTCAGTCACAAGTTTTTACTAAAGATGTTGTCAGTCACAAGTTTTTTACTAAAGATGTTTTCAACACAAGTTTGTACTAAAGATTTTGTCAGTCACAAGTTTGTACTAAAGATGTTGTCAATCACAAGTTTGTACTAAAGATGTTGTCAGTCACAAGTTTGTACTAAAGATGTTGTCAGTCACAAGTTTGTACTAAAGGATGTTGTCAATCACAGTTTGTACTAAAGAGTTGTCAGTCAAAAGTTTGTACTAAAGATGTTTTTCATCACAATTTGTACTAAAGTGTTGTTTAGTACAAGTTTGTACTAAAGATGTTGTCAGTCACAATTTTGTACTAAAGATGTTGTCAATCACAAGTTTGTACTAAAGATGTTGTCAGTCACAAGTTTGTACTAAAGATGTTGTCAGTCACAAGTTTGTACTAAAGATGTTGTCAGTCACAAGTTTGTACTAAAGATGTTGTCAATCACAAGTTTGTACTAAAGATGTTGTCAGTCACAAGTTTGTACTAAAGATGTTGTCAGTCACAAGTTTGTACTAAAGATGTTGTCAGTTGCACGTATGTACTAAAGATGTTGTCAGTCACAAGTTTGTACTAAAGATGTTGTCAATCACAAGTTTGTACTAAAGATGTTGTCAGTCACAAGTTTGTACTAAAGATGTTGTCAATCACAAGTTTGTACTAAAGATGTTGTCAGTCACAAGTTTGTACTAAAGATTTGTCAATCACAAGTTTGTACTAAAGATGTTGTCAATCACAAGTTTGTACTAAAGATGTTGTCAGTCACAAGTTTGTACTAAAGATGTTGTCAATCACAAGTTTGTACTAAAGATGTTGTCAGTCACAAGTTTGTACTAAAGATGTTGTCAGTCACAAGTTTGTACTAAAGATGTTGTCAGTCACAAGTTCATATATACTAAATATATGGTCAATCACAAGTTTATGTCTAATAAAGATGTGGTCCAATACAAGTTTATATGTAATAACAATGTCAAGTAAATTAACCCTTTACAGGGTGGAAAGGCCATTTGCGTCCGATACCGTAAACGGGCGAAACGTCCCAAACCTCCCGATACTATTATGCATTGTAAAAACGTGATCTCTCGGCTTTCCGATACTTCCAACGGCTACTTTCAGTTTCACCGACAGCTTGACAACGTGGCCGCCATTTGTAAGCACCTACTATGAATTTGAACGGACTTTTACGGACTTTTTTTGAAAGTTTTCGGGGTTTTTACGCTTAGTTTTTCAAAATGGATTTCGGCGATTCTTCAAGTGATAGCCGAGATATTCGCTAGGTTCAATTTAAGTGACATTAAAGGGCACGAAGTTGACTATTAATCGCAGCTAGATATCAGTGAAAAGCGTTACTTTGCATTAGCAGTCGTGAGTCGGACTTTAAACAAAGTGATTATGATTCTGAAAATGTGTTTGTAAATTGCCGTATAGATGACGGAAAATCACAAACAATATGCTGTATTTCGTAAATATTTGTGTTCATATATGGATTACCGACAACAATCACGTGCGTAACATATTCTGCATGCTTTTCCCTTCATTGTGTTGTTTATTTAACTAAAATCGGTTGACTTAACACCTTATTTGTGAGTTTTTACTAACGCAACCCAAAATTTTACTGAACCTGAAAATCGGACAAGCATCTGCCCTGTAAAGGGTTAGGTCAAGAACTGCTGAAGAATCAGCTCTGTCAGATATCTAATACTTACACACATTAAATGCCTTCACACTAGTGCTTCTGTGACACACGTGTTCATATGATGAGTCAATCAGCCATCTCATAACTACCATGTATTATAGCATCATGTAACAGGTTGTTATCAGAACATCTCTCACCATGGTGTGGGTTGACAAGCCTCTCTATCTCAACACCACCATGTATTACAGCATCATGTAGCAGGTCGTTAGCAGAACATCTCTCCATGGTGTGGGCTGACATCTCTCCTGGTCATCTCTCCTGCCTCATGCACCCTCATGTGTCCATGTTTATACTAGTCAACACAAGCCACTTCCCCAGCAACCACACCTCCCATCACTGTTCTCCCAAGACACTGTGATGTTTAGTACAGCCACAGTATTTTAGTGTATAAAACATGACACTGTTTATCGGCCAGTTTTCTACACTATTCAGATCTTGTAGAATTTCAGTATGTTTCTTTCTCTAAGTCCAAAGTATACTAAGAATTCTTCTGTAACTTGTGAGCTTAATACCCTTAGTTTTCTTCTTTAGTGATTGAAAAATAATCCATGACTCACATCCATAATGTATTTAGATACATTATTTACATACAGTATTTATATACAGTACTTAATACTATATGCACATATTTTATATCACATTCTGTCATACCGAATTTAGGGGTGTAGGATTTTGATGTTCTGCTCCGAGTTCCTTCCACATAGAACTCTACCGGAGAATCCCCATTGCAGATCTGTGTCTGAACATACTCTGTAAACACTGCCCAATATAAGTGGTCATCACCAAAGCTTCGCCGAATGTAGAAAGCACCAGAGGACCGCAACAGCCAACCAATAAACTTCATGCCCATAAAATCTGCAAGAAAATGATATACTGCCTGTTATACACAAATCTGCAAGTATCATAACCTGCCAGTTTCTGTGGCAGGGTTGTATAGTCATCTACACGTCTGCTTGGCTGTGATGATGATGTTAGTAACGATGATAAATATGGTAACAGTGATGATGATTATGAGACAGGGATGTGTAATGTCTCCAGATCTTTTTTACTTATACAGTGAAAATATTTTCAGAAATGTGGAAGATATAAATGGAATCATCATTGGAGGACGAAAACATCAATAACATTAGATAAGCAGATGATACAGTACTGATTGCAGACAATGAGCAGGACCTGCAACAATTAGTAGATACGGTTGTTGCACACAGTGAACAACTAGGGTCAGAATTAAATTGTAAAAAGACACAGATTATGGTTGTCACTAGGAAGAAAGAAATGCCACAATGTAATATACAAGTAAATGGGAATATTATTCAACAAGTGAATCTGTAAAATTATCTCGGAACAGTCATAACATCTGATGGGAGATGCCTTGAAGAGATTAGAACAAGAATCGCCATGGCAAAAGTAGCCTTTAGCAAGATGAAAAACATACTGACCAATAAAAAGATGTCAATTGAAACGAGAAAAAGAGTGTTGAGGTGCTACATAGAGCCTGTACTTTTGTATGGATGTGAAACTTGAACAATGAGGAGTCAAGCTGAAAAACATCTGATGGCTGTAGAAATGTGGTTTCTGAGGAGAAAGCAAAGAATACTAGGGACAGACAGAAAAACCAATGACCAAGTACTACAGGAAACAAATGAAAATTGTATTGATTAGAGAAATTAGACGCAGACAGTCAAAATTTTTTTGGACATGTTATGAGAAGAAATGAATTGGAGAACTTGGTGACAACTGGCAAGATCAAAGGGAACAGACCAAGGGGAAGACTGAGAAGTAAATATCTGGATGGCTTGGCATGGTCGAGACAGGAAGACTGAGTTGATCCACAACTATGGTGATCGAGTGAAATGGCGAGTTATGACCGCCCACGCTTTCCAGCATGGCACATGATGGATGGATGATGATGGTAAAGGCAAAGGTGATAAAGATGGCAACAGTGTGATGGTGATGATGTTAATCACACTGACAGCGTTGATAATGATAATATAATAATAAGTATGGTACAAGTAATGATAATAATGGTAATGAGAATGCTGATGACGGTGGTGGTGATTATGATAGTGATGAAATCGCACCAAATTGAAACATCAGATTTGACTGGTTAAAACAGCAAAACCTGGCAACCATTAGGAAAAAAAAAATAAAAAAAATGGTGATCTGTCAGTCCTTCTGTGTGTTGTCTTTATTGGCACGAAGATGAAACTGGGGAGTTCACCCGTTATATAGATATTTTTTGGGCTGCTTTTATGCACTAAACAAGTGGGTAATTTTTGGGAAATTTCAGATCTCTCCTGGTTTCGTTAGTTATTTATTAGTCGACAGATAAACCCTCGTTGCACATCGGACCATTCAGTCCATAAGTGCTCGGATCCCCTCCTCAGCAAATCCCGCAGCGTGTAGCGGCTAACGACGCCAGTTCTGTGTTGGTTTATCAATCTTCTTTGGCTTCCTGCGTAGTGTTCTTGTTTGGCCACCCCTCTTTTAATTTGCTGCTCTCGCAGTCTGGCCATTGTTGTAGATTCACAGTCATCACTTGGTTCTTGCAAAAGTCTCACTTCTCGTAGAGCATTCAGAATGTCAGCCTGGTCCATGGCGCGTCCGCCCTCCACAGTAGCCTCACCTGCGAGCTTGTCAGCCCGCTCATTTCCTTGTACTCCCGCATGCCCTGGCACGAAGATGAAACTAATCTTTGCCAGCCGAGACCGCTCCAGAGGCAGCAACCATTCTCTTCGGATCGACCCCTCCTCTATCCTCTTGATCATGTTCATTGAGTCGCTAAGGAAACAAGCCCTAGTGAATGTCTGTGTCTCGAGCCATGTTATTGCTTTACTTACTGCCATGACTTCCATGGTCAGGCTACTTGTGGTTTCAGTGAAAGCACCAGAGTCCTCCTTCACAATTCTCCCTCCGGCCCGAGCTGTAAAGGCCCATGAGCTTCTCACATGTCGGACGACCGACCCATCTGTGTAGATGACCGCGTCACTGTCTAGCAAATTCTCGAAAATCAACGCTTGTACTTCAGCCTCCACAGCAGCCGGATTTTCTTGTCTGCATTTTCTATCTAGTTGGATGCAAACTGAAAAGGATGTGCAGAAGTCTGTTGGCACTTGCACCCACTCCTCGCCAGGTTCTAAGTCCTCAAGTGAACACACCTGTTGAAGAATGTCTTCGGTTTGACCCATCCACGACCGTCCTCTTTTTAACCTGCTGCCCTTCACCTTCCTAATTTCACTATGCAGTGGATGCTGTGTGTTTGCGTTAATTCTGAGGTAGGCGCGTGCCCTGCAAACTTGCATTCTCTCTTCAATGGTTGGAAAATCAAGAAGGTAGCGCATCGCCCTGCATGCTGTATCTCTTGTACATCCAAGAATAATGCGCATAGCTTCATTCTGTATCCTTTCCATCCTTTCTATCTGCTTATGGCTGAGAGTCAGGATTGCCATTGCATACTCCAAAACAGACATGACCAGCCCCTCGTACAGAAGACATAGATGGCGCTGCTCACAGTTTGCTGCCGCCATCACCCGCATCGCTGCCAAACCCCGCTTGGCCTTTGTTATCACCTGGTCTATGTGCACATTATAAGCAAGGCTTCGATCAAACCGTATCCCCAGGTAATTCATTGCCTGCGTTCTTTCCACCGTCTCTGAACACAGCATTACAGTTGGTGTTGGATTGTTGACAATATGATTATTCAACGAGAACCAAGTCACTGTTGCCTTTGTTGGGTTGACCATTGCCCCAGCTTCATCACACCAAGTACTTATGCGATTGAGTTCGGTTTGTAGTTCCACAGCAACCTCCTCTCTATCCTTACCCTGACGATACACTAAAACATCATCGGCATATGACAATGTCCTGCCAGGTCCAGTGATCTGCTCACTGGTGATTCTCACTGTGTAGGCGTTGAACAGTACCGGAGATAATGGTGATCCCTGTGGTAGGCCAGGATATATTGTTGTTGGTTCCGAAGTCCAACTGCCACATCTAAAAACTACTTTCCGTTGGAAGAGGGCTGCAGCGATCCAACTAAGGAGGAATGGACTTACGTTTAGTTCAAGAAGCTGAAACATTAAAAAATCCAGTGGTACTCTGTTGTATGCGTCCTCAAGATCAATCGCTGCAGCAACGGTTTCAGTGCCTGAGTGGAAACCTTCATAGACATCATGGGCAAAGACTGCTGCATTGGTCCAGGTTTCTCTTTTTGGACGGTACCCACCCAGGGTAGGTGGGAAAACACCTTGCCTCTCTAGTTGGCTTGATATTTTCCTGGCAATTACCTTCTCCAGCAGCTTGCCTATTGTATTCTGCATGGTTATAATTCGATATCCCTGAATTTTTTTGTGGTCTTTGTCAGGCTTCGGCAAGGGAATCAGATAGCTATGTAACCATTCCTCCTTGATGCTAGCACTCCCTATACTGTTGTTGTACATGTCTGCTAGTTTCTCTAGCTCATTGTCGGTACACCTATTTATGTCGTCGTATCTTATGCCATCAGGACCTGGAGCACTGTTTTTTGATCGTCGAAGCACAGCCTTGATTTCTTTCACTGTCACTGTGTCTTCATCGGAAGTGTTCTGGGCCTTGCATCTGTCTGAGGTGACCTCCTTGGCCAGATTCCGGCCTCCCATGTCTGTCTGGTTGCTCTGCTCAAGGTAGCGTTCAAAGAGGGCTTTGCCCTTGTCCTCGTCAGTCCTCTGCCAGATGAGGTCAGCACCTTGGAAGTCAGAAATGCTCTTATTCTTGACTACCCCACTCATGCTTTTATGTAGTCGCCAGAACAATTTCAGTGACTTGTCTGTGCTTACTCTTTGACACACCTCTGCCCATTTTTCGCTTTTAACCACCTTGACCAGTTTTGCAGGGTTTCTGGGTTTCTGTTGGTGCTGCAAAGTCTCCCTTGAAGGCGACTTATTGTTGTGGGTGCTGCAATTGTTGGTGTATCTCCCATGTTAAGGTGTCTTATTTTGTCAAGTATTAAAGTTCTTCCTGCAAAAGATCACATCTTTTGTTAAGGTGTCTCACTTTTGTTAAGTGTAACATTCTACTCAGTTTAGGTGTCTAAGCATTCAGTTGTGACACTTGGTGTACCCTATATCACAACTGTGTGACACTTGGTGTACCCTATATCACAACTGTGTGATACTTGGTGTACCCTATAGACTTGGCTAGAGGGCAGAGGTCTGGTTATTTGCTAGGGTCCTCCCATTGTCAATGTTTCATTTTAGATTGTGCCACGGCGCGAATGATGTGCAGAGAGGGTCTAAGATATCTTTCAGTCGATTTTCAATTGTAATATAAATGCTGCGACTGACATCGGAGGGGCAGAAATGTACCCTGCAATTGTATGCATAGAATGTGTCGTATATGTACAGCTCATTCTCTAGGGGTTGATAGGATACACCATATAGGGCGACATACTTTTCATACTGGTGACTGTTGCTTCACTCTCTCCATCGCCACTGTTGTTCTTCTAGGGCTTTGCTTGTATGGTATGTCGTTATCGTGGTTATTTTCTCAGCTCATTCGTCTTTGCAGAACCCAGCTCTTTGTAACGACATGTGTCCTTACATCGTTGATTGACTCATAGGCTCTTACTTTGAGATCGCTTAGTCTCAGCAGGTTTCTGACTAATAGTCTACGTTCACTTTCTCCTCTGTCATACTAAGAATCACAGCACGAAAGATACCAACTTAACAGAACGCTAAATCAATTGTCATTTACTCTTTTACGGATGTGATCACATATGGATAAATGTCCACAATTATACCACCTCTTCAACACAGATATAAAATGGTTCTATCTTCACATATATACACTACAACACGGCACTCTGTTAAGGCCTGTGGTAAGCTCAAGACACGGAGAGAATATTTTGTATGGTCATGACATAAAGTGCAAATTAAATTCCCTAATTAGCAGCCTTCCAAATGATAGGCTACCTGAGAGCATTCTCGCTTCGATCAGAATAAGCGAAAATAAAATTTGTGTAGATAGTTAGCGTTTGTCGTTATAGTTACTTAGCAATGTTCAGATGCTCGTTTTGAATTGGCACATAAAAAATGAAAGTAGTGTAATGCCCGAATATGACATCACCTTTTCCCGCTACAGCTAACCTGACATCAAGCGTCTGTCGGTAGATGCACAATCTTTTAAAATCAAAGCTAGCCTTTAAAATGGCCAAGAGAAAATGTGATTCTGAAAACAGAGCCTTTCAAAGCTGCCGGGAGGTTGAATATATGTTTACTGATATTGGCGGTAAACCTGTGTGTCTAATTTGTGGAGATAACATGGCTGTGATTAAAGAATATAATCTGAGACGGCACTACGAGACCAAACATCAAGACTCCAGTTTGAATGTTACAGAAGAAATATTGGAAATGAAATCCATGCATGGGACAATGACAGGAAAAGACATTTTTGACAACATATGTCAAAGTTTAACCAACATGAACCTGCCTTGGGACAACAGATGGAGCACCGGTGATGTGTGGCGAAAAAAGTGGACTAGTTGGAAAGATGCGGTTAAAGATGCAGGAAAACTGTACTGGTGAATTGATGATAGCATATCACTGCATCATACACCAAGGATTGCTGTGTGGCAAAGTCCTAAACATGGAAGATGCAATGAGCATTGTCACACAAACTGTCAACTTTATCAAAGCTAAAGGTTTAAATCACCGCCAATTTAAGTCTTTTTTGCAGGAAATACACGAGTCGGCGTTCAGTGACATGCCTAATTATACAGAGGTGCGGTGGCTAAGTCGGGGAAAAGTTCTCAGTAGATTTTTTCAGCTGATCGAGGAAATCTGTCAATTCGTGGACAGTAAAGGAAAAGATTCCAGTTTTTCGGGATAAAATGTAGCAATGTGAGTTGGTGTTTCTGTCTGATATAACCACTCATCTCAACTACTTGAACCTGCAGCTCCAGGGACGGGATCACATTATCACCGATATGCATGATGCAGTGAAGGCATTTCAAGTGAAGCTGCGCTTATGGAAGACACAAATGCACCAATGCAACCTGTCTCACATTTCTTGTTGCTAGGCAATGTTAAACCAAGTCAACGCTATGGTGTTTCCCAATGCACACATTGCTGATGTGGAAACTGCACCTATAAGTTTGCAGATGGAGTTAATAGAGCTGCAGTGTAATGGGACACTAAAGGCAAAGTACGACACTGTGGGGCCTGCACAGTTCACTCGTTTCATTCCTGAAGAGATGCCCCGGCTTCGTCTACATGCGGCTCGAACCTTGAGCATGTTTGGTAGCACATATCTGTGTGAGCAGCTGTTTTCTGTGATGAAGATTAACAAAACATCACACAGGAGTCGTCTCACTGATGAACACTTGCAGTCCATCATGAGAATCTCGACACAAAACATTACTCCCAACATAAACGAACTTGTAGCCAAGAAAAGATGCCAAACATCGTGCTCTGACAAATTGACATAAGGGTGAAAATGTGTATACCAATGATGTTTTATTATTAAAACTTTTTTCTGTTTTAATTTATATTGTTTGAAAAAGGTTTAATTTTCGGCTTATTGAATGTTTATCCTGTCCGGCCCGCAACCTTACATGTGATTGGAGTTTTGGCCCGCTGAGCGACTGAGTTTGACACCCCTGATGTAAGTAATGCCAATGAAGATGCTGCTGATTGTGATAATTATGAATAGCAGTAATGCTGATCATGATGGCAATTATGATAGTAATGATACTGATGATGAAAATTAACAACAAACAGACATTGGTACTGTGCTAGCTCACCCATTGCCGCTGCAATCACAGGTAGAGGCAGGTCGTAATGGTAAAACACGTACGACATCAACAGGAAGTCCATGTAGCTGCGATGTGATGGCATCAGCAGAACTGGGTACTCCTTTATCATACCCCGAACCTGTTGGCAATCGTAAGTATTCACATCTGTAATCATCTACTGATAGTATATAGAAATTACCCCTCACAATGAAGGAGTGGCCCTAATGCTATCTAAAGAGGCAGAGAAAGCATTAATAGATTGGGATACAGTGAGTTCTAGAATAATAACAATAACCATTACAATTGCTTAAAAAAAAACTACAAATAATCATTAACTGTTGCCAGTGGAGAATAGAAGGACTAACAGAATGATTCATGTGCAGCGAACAGGGAGAGAGCTAGGTAGGTTTCAGCAAATCAAGAGGTGAGGAAAAGACACTGGCCCTGGGTAGGACACACATTGGGTAAACCTGATACAAGTATAACCAGAAAGTCTTGTCTCTGGAACTCACACAGTAAATAAAACAGGGAACAGAGGGAGACCTGACAACATCAGGAGAAGACAATTAGAGCAAGTGTTGACTAATATTGGGGAGGAGATGGACCCAGCTGCAGCAGACACACAATGACCGCTAGCAATGAGTTCATTCAGAACCTCAGTTCCACAATGGAACAAAGGCCAGAAGAAGAAGATTATTTCTTTCTTTTTTGTTTGGGGGGGGGGGGGGGGGCGCTTGCTTTGAACTCAAGTGTAGTCCATGCACACTACTTCCAGTAGCACTGGACTGAATTTTGTGTGTGGATTAGCTTTCCCTGTTACCAGTTCCCCTCACCATCAGGCAAACCCACTCCGACTTCTGAGGTACTTGTAATTTACATCAAAACACAGCTGCGGGAGATTTGGCAGCAGACTGTCTTGCGTTGGTTTTTTTACAAAATGGTATGTTGCCGGTTGTTCAGAAAGCAATGGCAAACTACTGAATGTAAACTTACCAAGATATCACAACAGCAAAAATGCTGGGGTTGACTGCGACGTCCTTAAAGGATATGCAACTAACTTTTTTAAAGTCAAGGACAAAAATTTATATTTTAGTCCAACTGTCCGGTGTAGGGGCTGAACCTCTTACCTCACCATCAGCAACACTGTATACATAGATGAAGAAGAAAGACCTCTTCTGGACTGAAAAATTACATTACTTTGGTAGCAATTTGTACGCCAGAAAACAAAATATAAGCCAAGTTGTGCTACCACACAAGATGGTGAGATATGCACAACTTTAAAGTGACTCGGTTGCCTGGTTTTTCACAACCAGAACCAAATCTAAATAAACAGACTTCAAGGAAGAGAGATAATCAGATAAACTCTTGACTAGGTGTAAGCAAAATGTTTAGCATTTCTCACACCTACAATAGAAGAAATTACCCTAAATTCTTTCAAAATGTTAATTCTCTTGCTGTAAATGCAAATCAAATGTAAGAATGTCCTAAAATATATTTCACCTTTTGAATTCCATCAACGTTGACGTAGACTCTCTTATATAGGGCTTTGAATATTTTCACCAGAAAATAAGCAAAACCTCGTATGGCATACATGTGTTGAGTGTGAGCCATCTCATTGAGTATCGACACTGCTTCTGCTGTAATCTCATCTCTTGAAAGCTTTGTGTCCACACAAGCCTGAAATACAAGCCATTGTAAATATGTTTAATAACACAGCTTCTACTGTCATCTCATTCATTAGAAGCTATGTGTTAATACATGCCTGAAACACCATGCGCTGTAAATGTTTAATATCAACGCAGCTTCTACTGTCATCTCATTCATTAGAAGCTTTGTGTCAATATATGCCTGAATCACAGGCCACGGTAAACATGTTTAATAATTAAGTGGTCAGATCCTATGAGTATACTGGACAAAAGGTACATTTTCCAATGAACATATTTGAAATAAAAAACCAGAATAGTCTGAGAAACTCTTTCACTGACCTCCTGAGCACTTGCATGGACAGCAGAACAAGATTAAGAGTTTTTAGAGGAGCAGACACCAACTGCCGAAAAGTCAAATCTAGTAAAAACTCAAGATATACATTATCTTACACATATGGAAATGAATACAATGTAGGATACTTCACAAATCAAGAAACTAAAGAGCAATTTATGGTCACGGTATCTCATCAATACCAGATCTTACAACAGTTATTAGAAGAAGTGAGCATGGAAAACTGCTGGCAGCAGATTAAAAGCATGTGGAATTAATCATGAAGAGAAATTCTTGGGAAAATGGGAATGAAAGTATAAAGCATGGGTAACGCACGCAACCCTTACGAAAATACAACAGCAGATGTAAATAATAGCAGCCGATCTCCCTGGCGAAGGGTTAAAGACTTTCTCCGTAATCCCGTATATCCACGTGAGGAACACAGCTGCGTGAGATTCAGCAGCGGAATGTGTCGCGTTGGTTACTTATGGGGTATGTGAGCCGGTCGCTCAGAAATCAATGGCAAACTACTGAGCATAATCTTGCCAAGAACATCAACAGCAGCTGAAATATGCTGGTATTGACTGCAACATCCTGTAAGGGATATGCAACTTTTAAAAAACATTTTTTTAATAATAACAAAACCAGAGCTGCTTAAGTCAGAGCCAAGGAGAAATACACAGAAGCTATTAAAGAAGTTAAGAAGCGGCTAAGGACAGATACTAGACACTATTTAGAGGACCTTATAAAAATTACAGCAGCGAAGTGAAACCTGAGAGACCTTCATAACAACACAAGGAAATTTGTTGGTAAATATAATCAATGCGCTGTTTTCCCCAATTCATACATAGTTCTAACATTTCATACACCAATTCAGGAGATTTTGCCTAGGTGAAAGGAGGCAATCAGTGATCTAGATTCCTTGTGGTTTTGTCACCTTCTTGACTGGCTGTCTTTATCTCTCTCTCTCTCTCTCTCTCTCTCTCTCTCTCTCTCTCTCTCTCTCTCTGTGCGCGCGCATGCGTGTGCATGTGTGTGTGTATATAAACTTGTCCATGATTGGTTATATTTTGCAGCTAGAGTTGTCTATGGGCTGAAGTAGCCAGTCTCTCGTCAACTTCCTTAGTCACCTCTTGATGGTGATGAATGACAAGTTACAGCGTTACCATTCTTTACTTCCCTTACGTGCTTTAGTAACACAAGGGCAACCTGGCATACATGGTCACCACTAATGAAGGCCGAGGTGTGCATGTATGTCAACCACTTAGTGATGACCTGAAGAATGTATGTATGTCAACCACTTAGTGATGACCTGAGTTGTGTATGTATGTCAACCACTTAGTGATGATCTGAGGAATGTATGTATGTCAACCACTTAGTGATGACCTGAGGAATGTATGTATGTCAACCACTTAGTGATGACCTGAAGAATGTATGTCAACCACTTAGTGATGACCTGAGTTATGTATGTATGTCAACCACTTAGTGATGACCTGAAGAATGTATGTATGTCAACCACTTAGTGATGACCTGAAGAATGTATGTATGTCAACCACTTAGTGATGACCTGAAGAATGTATGTATGTCAACCACTTAGTGATGACCTGAAGAATGTATGTATGTCAACCACTTAGTGATGACCTGAGGAATGTATGTATGTCAACCACTTAGTGATGACCTGAGGAATGTATGTATGTCAACCACTTAATGATGACCTGAGTTGTGTATGTATGTCAACCACTTAGTGATGACCTGAAGAATGTATGTATGTCAACCACTTAGCGATGACCTGAAGAATGTATGAATGTCAACCACTTAGTGATGACCTGAGGAATGTATGTATGTCAACCACTTAGTGATGACCTCAGGAATGTATGTATGTCAACTACTTAGTGATGACCTGAGGAATGTATGTATGTCAACCACTTAATGATGACCTGAGTTGTGTATGTATGTCAACCACTTGGTGATGACCTGAGTTGTGTATGTATGTCAACTCTTAGTGATGACCTGAGGTGTGTATGTATGTCAACCACTTAGTGATGACCTGAGGTGTGTATGTACGCTGACCACTTATGAAGACCTTATATAAATGTTTGGGAGTCTCCGTGGCCAAGTGGTCAAGCCATCTGCCTCGCGCTCTGAAGGTTGTGGGTTCAATTCCAGGCTACGTCTTTCGGTTCACAAGTGCATTTTTCTCAGAGACTCCTAGGGGTCATCATTGGAGCTACGGATTTCGTGCTTTGTGCGATGCTTTCGGCAGGCTGCCTTGGAGAAAGAGATCAATTTACGTGGGGTAAAACCTGGTGCAATGAAGTCGATCCTCTGAACTTTCAAGACTTAAAAAAATATAAATTCCAACTACTCATAAAGACATGAGTTATGTATATATGCATGCATACCAACCACTCATGGAAACCTCAGATACATATGTATGCATGCATACCAACCACTCATGGAAACCTCAGATACATATGTATGCATGCATGCAAACCACTCGAAGTTCTGGTATATGTGTATGTTAACCACTCCTGGTGACCTGAGATGTATACCAACCACTAATAAAGACCTGAGATATGTGTACACATGCCAATCATGCATAAAGACCTCATACATGTATAAATACAATGAGGGAGTCTCCGTGGCGAAGTGGTCAAGCCGTCTGACTCGGGCTCCGAAGCTTGTGGGTTCGATTCCGGGCCACGTCCTTCGGTTCATGAGTGAAATTTTTCAGAGACTCCTGTGGGTCGTCGCTAGAGCTATGGAGTTTGTGCATTGTGCAACGCTTTCCGTGCTGCGGAAAGAGACCGAGCCATATGGGATAAAAACCTGGTGTAATGAAGTCGACCCTGTCGACTTTTAAGCGACTTTTATAAATACAAATGAATCATGTCAGAGTGAGATTGTGTTAATTCTTCTTCAAAACAAATGTGTAAAGAGTCGAGCAAAAAACAGAGCAGTACCTGATCAATAGCAAACTGTACCCGGTCACTGTTCATCACATGTTCTTTGATTTGGGCTGGAGTTCGTGACTCGTTGAATTTAAATACTGGAACATCACGTGTCTTTAAACTGTACCGTAAATCACTGATCAACCTGCGCTCTTCCAAAATGTCCTCAAACATGTCCTTTTGACGTTGTGATATCAACTTTGGATCATCTGTTGGTTAAAAGATTATTGAGGCTATTTAGTTTGGTGAAGCTGTTGTACACTTCTTATCAATGTAATCATTATTTTAAAAGAGTAACATAAAATCATGTTCCTGTTATAATGTGTGATTTCAAATATGCTATAAGAAAAAAAAACTTCGACCTCGTTCACCCTAGATTGTCATTATCTAGGTTGTATTTCAGGTTAGTTGTCTTTGCGATTTTCTTGATAACTTCTGTGTTGGTGAGTTTTCTCTCTGTTGCAGCAGATGTACTGTTTGTGTTGTCAGCGGAAGGTTTGTCTAGCATGGTTACATTTTTGTTGGTTTCTTGCTGTTTTCCCTTCTATCAACACCAGGGGAGAGTGGAACGAAGGTTGTGCCATGGGAGAGTAAATAAAGACAGAAGTTTGGACAAATTGGGGGCAATTGATTTCTGGGGCTAAGTTAGGGAAACTTAGCCAGGAGAGTTCAGTTCTGGGCAGTTATGGGAACTGGGGCCAGAGAGAAGATACTCAGAGGAGTTGGTTACGTTCAGGGACGGAGAAGAGTCCCGCGTACCAAGTGATTTTTCGAAGGCCTGTAGAAGGCAATATTGGTTTCATATGGGATTAATGTATCTGTCGTTTTTTATGATTGTTCCTGGGATGACACGTTTTCATCATGTCTCATCATAGTCAATAAAGTTGTGCATGCGCAATCCGTTGTTCTATATTGACTCACAGTTGTTGAGCAGTCATCCGGCACACGATTCCCATTGACATACACTAAACACAACCACAGCCACTTCTGTCGGTCAGCAGCATTGTGACAATTTGGTATCTAATGATATTACATGTCCCTTGGTCTCTTGGGTTGTGAGACTGAATACCTACCCTACTTGGATAAGGGAAAACTGCTGAATATGTTTTGCAGTATTGTCCTCTGTGTAGTGAGTTCAGAAAGGGAGGTCTGGGATGACAGGCATTGGTAGTGCCTCTTTGGTAAGAATGGCTGTCACGCCCTTTTCAGGGTCTGTTCTCCACTGGTCCAAGCCTGACATCCAGCTCACCCTTGTGGCTCCTTGTAGTTGTCAGCATGCGACAGCGCCTACCCCCCAGGCAAAGGCTGTGACAGGCCAGCAAAACCTGGCGAGGGTAACCGATTTGGCATCAAACCAACCAGTGAACTTGGGTATGCCTTTCCAGCATGTGCCAGGGTGCTATTTGTCAGCTTTGCAATTATGAAAGCCACCTTGGATGGCTCCATGGTCTGCCCCTGCCTTCCCTTGACGGCCGGCCGGCATGTGTTCAGCTGTTCTAAACGGGGCAGCTGGGATGGTGGGATGAATATGACACCACATTATTGACAATGGAAAGTCCTATGTAACACCCAGGAAAGTAAACCTGGTGAACAAAGCCTGAAGAAATTAGATATCAAAAGGAGCAAATATTGCAGCTCTGCTGTAAACAAGCAGAGAGTATTTTCTGCATTTACATCCAAAATAAACATTTCAGACGAACGAAGAAGAAACCCATGTTTTACAAAATCAAAAATAATTATTAAAAATTATTACTGTTGTTAAGTAAAATTACTTTTCTGAAACTTCAATATTTATCTATCAATGTGAACACTGTATGTTGCATTCCAATACCAGCACACTTCCTTCACTTCTTCATTCAGATTTAACATCTTGGCAATTGGTGACTATTTTCACAGGTTATTACTGAACACCCTCTTGATAACAACATTTGTATGTCAACAATAGCAATAATATTTAAAAACATAAAAATTCAATGCTCCTTGTGTTACCCAATAACTATTAAAACATAAACATTAAATATAAACAACCAGAAGCAACAGCAAAGAGAAAAGCCACACTCAATAACACCCACAGACTTTAGCCCAATGTGTATTATTCTAAATGGTTAATAATAAATGCATGCAAACAAAAGCTCCTCCACCAATTTGTGCGGGCATAAGGGACAGAAATATGGTCTGTGGAGGAAGACTGCGGTCAGGGGGAAAATCATGGTCTGTAGGGGAAGACTGGTTAGGGAGCAGCAATATGGTTTGAGGCCGGCTGGGTAGGGGCGGCATCTTGTGGGAGAAGGCTGTGGTTGGAAAAGCATCATGGTCTGTGGGGGGAAAACTGTGGATAGGGGCAAAATCATGTGGGAGATGATTGGTTAGGGGGCAGCATACTGTCTGAGGCAGAAAT
>JACEFZ010008739.1:0-150000 GCA_014155875.1 Cepaea nemoralis
AAAATAGTAAAGGGGTGAAAGTTTTTTAAGAAAATGAAAATTGCCTGGGGAGACAAAATGAATGGGTTTTTTGGGAGGCCCGTATTTTGGGTGAGAAGAATAACTTTAATTGAAACAGTGGGGGGTTAGAAGGCCAGAATGAGTTCAGGGCAGTATATGGTTGCTGTTGATAAGCAAAATTTTACAAGTAAGGTTTTAGTGATATGCCATATAAATGACATTAGGGGTCCTGAAATTTTCGGCTAGATTAAGAGAGATTCTGAGTGAGGTATGAGAGATTATTATGTGGGGTGATGTGTATAATGTTGGGGAAGAGGCCCTGAAGAATGAGGACTTTTAATTGGTACTGTTTGTAATATATAGCCCTTTGGGAGGAATAATATTTTTGAGGGTTTGGTTTTTTGATGCGTAGAAGCACGAAAACTTTTCCCAAAAAATGTGGTTTAAGTAAACGGGAAGTTTAAAATTGTTTAGACTTTATTACAAAACGTCTCAGATCATGGGGGGTAAAGTGTTTTGGGGTTTTTGGGTGAGTGGGGTTTTTTGTGAAAAAAAGAGTTCTACTTCTTTAAAATCTCCGGTGCGCCCGTTTCCCTTTGTTTTCCTATCGTTGTGATTGTTTCCCGGTTTGGTTAAAGTAGAGAATAGTAATGGGGAGGTAATACTGTTAGTGTGACGATAGAGAGTTTGGGGTAGTATCGAAGAGTACAGCGTTTTGATTTTTTAGATCGTATAAAAAAGGTTTAAGCGGTTTGTTAAAAGATAAAAAAGTTTCCGAAATAGGTGTATTGTTGTGTCATGAGGCGAGGTTGCTTCCTCTACAATGATACGAGTTCAGGCTCTATAATTTAGCGAGCTCACCTCAAGCTCTATGTGGCTCTGGGCATCAGGGGTACATGACAGCATATATTGATGCATTCTGACACAGGACAGGGTAACCATCTGAATTCCACAACAACGACTCAACGCATATACTGATGGAATGAACTGTAATGTATTTCTTACAGCTGATCGTCGACTACGGTAATGAGTGTGGGATTGATGCTGACTTCAGTCATTCTCTCTCTCCATGCACTCCCGCACGTTAACCATAAATCATCTCCACAGACCAGTGAAAGTGTTGGGAACAAGGCCAGCCGCCTATTGTATCATGCACATCCAATATACTACTCCTACCTTCCACTGGAGCTCACCATACACCAGCTAGCGCTGTTTTTGGTGACTTATGAACTTCGGTCACAGTTTGACTCCCGAGACTGATATTGAAAGCACATCCGATCACCTTGTCCGCTGGCACACACACTAAAGCTTAAGCCGTTATGGCGTTAGGTGACGTCCTATCATGACGTCTAAATTGCGTTCAATGTTGGTGTCACAATGTTCACCATTTGTGACACCCTTTATCTTCTTCTTTGATGCGCTAACTCATCCATTGCCTGCATCACTGTCATTTGACTCATGACAGCTTTGCCCCCTCTACAATGAAAATGATCGTTAGACCATTTTCTATGTTATCTTGACATGCAGGCAAATGATGTCCACGACGTAAATTACATCCTATTGTGATAGACAACATATTCACCGTCATTGGAACTTAGTTTGTCAACGTGAACCACTCTAGATCATGGGATATTGAACACTGGACTAAAATACAAGTCCCGAACACCGCCACCTCTACATTCTATAAATGATCCCTGAGATGTTATCGCGTTAACATGCCCGACTACTTGTAACTAAACTAAGGCTCAAACACCGCCAGTTCATATATTAAGATCTGTTATCGCGTATATATGTTGACACCTTAAAACTACTAACGGTCTCTATATCCCCGAGTGCCGTCAGTTAAATAAAAACACCATCCAGTGTTGCATACCCAACGATCACATGATCCGTAGTCGACAACTGATTGTCCCTGACGTGAATACATATATCCTCACAACTGCAAGTCGACCTGGCACACCCTCATTTCTTTTCGCTATAGCATGTCGATAGGGAAAACTATTCTCAATATCACTGTGTTATATAGCTATAGTGTGTTGTTCCTTTGTTATATGTATCTATGTATCCTATAATGTGTAGTGTTTACTATATGTTTGTGTCTATTAATTTTCTTTCATTCCTTTCTCTTCCTTCATCCATCGTGAAAATGATATGTATGATGATCAATAGTTAACACAGCACATACTACTGACATTATGAAATACCACACATCAATGTCTGGATAATTAAAATAACAAATATCAATCCTCATAATAATTATAAAAACAAAATATATAAACATAACATTAAAACAATAAACATATTCCTTTATAAAATATGTTAATCACTTAAGATAAACTTAATTAATCTTAACGGACATTCGCACAGACTCTGTCCTCGAGTTTATGTCCTATATTAAAAATTCCAAAATCATGAATTTGTTCATAATTTTCTTATACTAACACAATTAAAATTATCTACAAACCACCACCGATAGTACCATATTGGCTTGTGAAAGAATGAAGCCACACAAATTGGTTATGCCGCCCCTGCAATAGACTCATCTAGCCACGTGAAACTTTTCACCTGTTTCTCTGAAATAATAATAACAACAAGTGACTAATTCACGTCCATACTTTCTTTAAAAAAAAAAATTATATATTTATCTGTGGTAATTCAGACTTAGCCACAGTCATCCTACCGTAATGTTACACTAAAAAAAAAAAAATAAATCAGAAAACATAAATATATATATATATATATATATATACATAAAACATTCATAGTTTATTTATAGTCTACTGAGTAGATCAGCTAGATTATTTTATGTTCTAAAAATTGAATTCCTGAATTGCAAATTCAGTTTTATTTGGCTCTATCGTAAAATCAAACATCCGAATGCGACAAAACAAACCATCTGTCTAGGAATGTACGATGATGTACTATTTCAGTATTATGGCTGATACGTTTGTGATGTCTTTAAATAATAAATGTAGAATGATAACGGATAATTCTGAAAACAAAAAGAAGGTATAAGAATTCCTATAAACAGAAAGGCGCTACTGGCGCGGTCATGTGTATAGAATCCTCCGCCATCTCAGATATGATCCATACAACTATATAAATTTCGCCATGCTCGCTCTTACCCAGTCTATTTGAGCCTAGGTTTTAGATAAAGATAATTGCTTATAAAAAAAATGATTGATAATATGAACCAGACAATAATACAAATACAGTACACTCCACTTATAACAATATTTATGATGACAATACAATCACAATGACGCTACATGTTTTATTTATGGCTAGTAAAATTCACTTTGAGATGACCAAGAATTTTCTTCCTAACAGATATTTAACCAATTTCTGACCAGAATTTACCAACGATAAAGTAATTTCATAGCGTTTGTGTGATTCGTATACCTTTCTCCCAGAGTACAAGACAAGATGTAGTATTTTCCTACAACCTTGTGGAAGAATGTACACGACAGACAGTAAACAGGTACCATCCACCACAACACCATTATTTGCTCCGAAAATGATCTTAGGACTGATCATTGAATGTGCTTCCTGCAAAGGAATCTCAGATTCGTCATACCGTGTCGTCAGGCAGGTTGTTCGAATACATTGTACAGAATCATCATATATACCTATAATATGGCTCACCTTCCGGCGTACACCATATTGTACCATATTAATCACACTCCCTGTCACCTTAGCTATACATTTTATTACTTTGTTTGTTATGATAGATAGCAAGGAAATCAACCAGAAGAAAGTATCGACTAAATCAAATGAAGTATCTGTTTTCATACACATATTCTTCGGATTACAAGACGGAACTGTCACTGATATGTCATATGTCCGTGGTTTTCTATCCACTTGTATGATGTCCTGTTGCAGCGTTATTGCTGCGGCTTGAACTGTCTTATTATCTTTAGGTTCCACCATAACTGGATGTGACATGTGTGTGTTTGAAACCAGACCATCATGAGGTAATCGACTTTCCTTTGTATTTGTGTATTATTAACGGTGTTTGCTACAATATGCTTCCTTTCCCATTCTGTTATGTCCTCACACGAAACATCACATAATTCAGGGATATTTCCAATAAAGACATCCACAAATGGGTCCGGCAACGCAGCTACCTTTATTTTCCTAGAAAAATATGGGCAGTTTATATCAGCCCAGGCAACTGAAACCTTTCTCTTCTACCTCCAAAAGTTCTACAGGTCACATGCTCTCCAGTATAGTCGGTTTCATTAATTAGCTTTTTATGTATTCCCACTATACTCGACCCGGAATCGCGTACTAAGCTACATTTCTTTCCATTCACTATGGCGTGTTGTACGATCAGTGATCCATTGGTAATTTGGACCGCATTAGCCTCCTGCACATGTATTTTATGACCACACGTCAAGTTGCCCTCTTTGTGAAAGATCTTGCATGTATCACACGTTGGGTCGATGGGAGAATATTCCTACTTCTACCGTATTTGCATGACTAGTCTCGTCCGAGTCACTGTCACTACTAGATGTTAGCATCCCTATGTTTGCTTCTTTATACAGTTGTCTTAAAGGACAAGATAAAAACATATGTCCAAAACTTTTACATTTAAAGCATTGTGTTTGTCTTTGATAGGTGTTAAATCTGTCTCTATTTCTAAGTGCTAATTTCTTTATGTAACTGTCAAACTGCGGATGTTTGTCACACATTTGATTTGAGCCGTGGGTAAACCCACAGTATTTACAAGTTGTCCATACACCCTTTTTCTCGTGTTTAACATAAGGTTGATAATTTGGTTGTTGTTGTTTTTCCCTCCTTTGATGTTGTCCACCAGACTGTTGTTGTGTTTTGTATCCCTGCCTCCTTGATTTCTGAGGGAATCTATCACATGCGTTTGTCTCCACCAATGGGGAAAAACTATTATTAAATATGTCTTTGTGGGCGTCGAAGAAAGACTCTCCCTTTTCATCCATCTGCTGTATACTCGAACATTTCTGTTCAATAAGAAAGGTAGACATAGATGGAGGAACCGCCGAGATCAGTCTGTCTCTAACAATCAAGTCACGTAGCTTCTTGTAGTCATCAGTAACATTGGCTGATCGAGCCCATTTATCGAATGTTAATTGAGTCAAAGAGGAGAAGTCAAGGAACGTCTGTCCTGCTTTAGGACTAAGATTTTTGAATGATGCACGAAGGCCAAATTCGTCAAGACAAAAATGCGACAGCAATCTCTTTCGAATGTATGAGTAATCACTACGTAACTCATCTGGGATCAGTTCTACAACCTGCAAAGGTTCACCACTTAAGTGCCTATGTAGCAAAACTGCCCATTCGGTCTCTGCAACTCCATAGTGTCTCAAGATTAGCTCAAAATTAGTTAGCCATGCAGAGACGGAATCGGAGTTGGAGTATGTCTTTATCACCCCATTATATTTCTTAATGGCATCTGTGGATTGTGCCTCCACTTTGTTTCTAGCAATCTGTTCATCCTTGTCCTTCTCGTATTGTTTCATTTTGAAGTTATTCTCCAATTCTTTTTCCTTCAGGAGCTTTTCTGTATTCAATTTCTCCAGATTAAAAGCCATCTCTTTTTCTCTTAATTGTGCTTCTCTATCTAGTTTTTCCTTATCTGCAGCGATTTGCAATGCCATCCTTTCCTTATCAGCAACCAATTGAGCTGCAATTCTGTCATTTTCTGCGGCTATCCTCTCTTTATCTGCTGCAATTTGAGCTGCAATTCTGTCATTTTCCATAGCCATTTTTTCCTTCTCAAATACTCTTTGTCTCTCTTGTTCATCTAGTCGATCCTTTTCCAATTGTCTAATCGCAACTCTTTCGTTCCTTTCGTGAGCTTGAAAATCTGTAAATTGTTTCTCCGACCACGATATAAGATCTGCTCCTGTCAAACCTGCATCTTTCCCAATTGTAACAAAATCCTGTAATGATGACATGTTTTTATGTTTCTACAATATTCAATAATAATAATCAAGGTGCGAAATGAATGAAAAGAAAAAAAAAATATTTTACCCAACCATAAACATGGCTTATAAGTATTAAATTCGACAGATAAAATCGAAGAAAGTCGAAAGAAATAATTAATAAATTACAATTAGATACATTAATAATGAAAATGACAAATAATTTTATAATAGACACGACCTATAACTCAGCAGTTACCGTTTAGACAGAGTTAAAGTTCTTTAGATTCCAGCATTATGTAACAACTCAATAATGCACCGCGCATAAGACCTCACAACACAAAATAGCATAAAATTGTGTATCACGCCTATGACGTCATCACGGTTGCGATAATAAAGACAAAATAAATGCGTGCAAAATTACAGTATTCTGACCATAACTAATTACTGACAAACCACAAACAAATAGAATACTTAGCTCAAGAATAAGTAAACCTTTTCCAACAGTTTGATAGTAGACCAATCCACTCGATTTGATAAATAATTTTGTTCGATGTTACTCCGTAAGCACGACTTTGATGAGTTTATATGTACGTTCCTGAAATCCAAGGTCTGCGTACCTTCATAAATGACATCACTGTGTCCATTTCGTTGTACTTAGGCGTTAATTAATCACGTTTCCGTATATGTTTAAAATGTTGAACTGTCGTAGGTTACACAAATTATGAGTACAACACTCTAGGCACGATGCCTGTGATCAGCCTTATAAGGAGCCTGACTGATGTGAGTGTTATTTGCTACACCATGTAGCTATCAGGTTTAGCACTATTTTGTAATGCGCTATCTATATGCACTAAGATGACCACTGTGTTGATACAGCCTCAGCGAGGCGTTGATTATCTTGTACACTTGAATAGCACTGGAAAAACAAAAATTCGTTTTCCGTAGAACATATGTCACTGTGACGAACTGTTGTTGGTATAGACGATACAATCCATCAGCGAAGGTAACCCAATGACGATCCGACAATCACTGCCTTTGTAGATCTTGATATCAATCAGTTATTACAAATCTTCCGTATCACGTGTGTCTCCTATGTATCGTGACATCTATTTTTACTCCCCAAACTGGTAATTGATAGTTTTTCCAAATATAGTCCACTTAGACTTTCAATCTTGCTCTTATAATGATTATAATAACTCGTAAGCAAATGTTCTCTATCTAGATCAACAATTAGAGCGATAATGTCAATATACGGCTCTCGGACAATTAAGTACAGTACCGACCTCTTTAGCATCCAGAAAACAGTCTCCAACTGACACTGACCGTGCGGTCAATCATTTATACGATGATAAGACAATTAAACAACCCAGGATGCGCCACTTGATCACCAGCTATTGATCGGCATGATCCTCACATTTACAGATACGTTGCGTGTTCATGAATGTGTTTCTTTATCAGGCTGAGAAACTGACCGTCACTATGTCACGAGGTAATGGTTCAAATTTCTTCGGGTGACGCTCCAATGTCAAAACCAATGGTTCAAATCTCTTCGGACGATGCTCCCATGTCATGAGGCGAGGTTGCTTCCTCTACAATGATACGAGTTCAGGCTCTATAATGTAGCGAGCTCACCTCAAGCTCTATGTGGCTCTGGGCATCAGGGGTACATGACAGCATATATTGATGCATTCTGACACAGGACAGGGTAACCATCTGAATTCCACAACAACGACTCAACGCATATACTGATGGAATGAACTGTAATGTATTTCTTACAGCTGATCGTCGACTACGGTAATGAGTGTGGGATTGATGCTGACTTCAGTCATTCTCTCTCTCCATGCACTCCCGCACGTTAACCATAAATCATCTCCACAGACCAGTGAAAGTGTTGGGAACAAGGCCAGCCGCCTATTGTATCATGCACATCCAATATACTACTCCTACCTTCCACTGGAGCTCACCATACACCAGCTAGCGCTGTTTTTGGTGACTTATGAACTTCGGTCACAGTTTGACTCCCGAGACTGATATTGAAAGCACATCCGATCACCTTGTCCGCTGGCACACACACTAAAGCTTAAGCCGTTATGGCGTTAGGTGACGTCCTATCATGACGTCTAAATTGCGTTCAATGTTGGTGTCACAATGTTCACCATTTGTGACACCCTTTATCTTCTTCTTTGATGCGCTAACTCATCCATTGCCTGCATCACTGTCATTTGACTCATGACATGTTGTATAAAACTAAGATCTTGTAATGCAGAAATATTATGATGTACGATAGATACATATACAAGAATGAGCTTTTGTGATATGATATATGTGGATTTTATTACGAAGAAGAAGTATGGGTTGTAGGTCGTGGCGGCTGGCACTACGATAAATAGTGGGGATAGAGAGAAGTGTAATGAGTAAGGGGTATATGATTTCTGTAGTTGGGAGTTGAGTAAGTTCAGGTGGTAAGCGGATTGCTTATGACTTTATAAAACGAAGAAGAAGTAACTTTGATTGTGTGGAATTATTGGGTTAAGTGTCTTGGGTCATAGACGTGGGAAATGAGTTGTGGGATTAAGACTTTTCAGGGAAAAGTCTTGGTTGAAGAAAGGGAGGTATATAACAGTAAGAGATTTAGGTTAGTAGTTAGAGAGTTAATGAATGCTGCGCATTCATTAACTAATGGGGAAATAAAGTTAGTGAACGCGTGAGCACGAATGGGTTTAAGTATCCAGGGGTTGCTCACGCGTCAATAGGAGTTCGGCCATTAGAACGAGAAGAAAGATGTCTGTATTTACATCGGCAGCAAGAGAATGTATTTGATGATTCAATAAACCTTTTACACATTTCAACGCGGAGTTTGTCAACTATATTGATGTCAACTATTAACGATACACAGCCAGGCCATGTTCACCCTGTGATACTTGTTCTAGTATATGTTATTAAATTTAGCTTCCATTTTTATGTATTATGTGTAAGGGAGGGGTGATTTATAGGGAGGAAATTAGAAAGGGGGGAATGACGTTCTGAATATATGGTAAAGAGTGGGGGAATGGGCCAAAAAAGGTTGAGAACCACTGTGCTAGTAGGTCTTGGCCAGTATAGAACCTGGCCCTTGTGCCTTGGAAACACCTCTGCGTCCCTGTCTAAGTGTAAATAGTGCATCAGTGCAACTTTTACCTTTCCGAAAACCGAATTGTACTTTGCTAACTGTTGTTCAACTGTAGGTCTAGCTAGCTCTTTGTTCCGATAGTTTTGCGTACATTTTCCCTATATGGCTCAGAATATGGGATAATTAATTTGGTTAATTTTCTTTGTAGACCAAGAAGACGGTGGAGAGATAATATATATACAGACCTACAAACACTTGGAATCAGCGACTGGCAAGAGTAGGTCAACCAGAGAGACGAATGGAGACAGCTTGTATCTGCAGCAAAGAACCTCAATGGCTCGGAATGCTGAAGAAGAAGAAGAGAATTTTCGTTAAATTTTGTGTGGCCCTAGAAGGCCAGTTAAAAATTATTTTCGCAGATGCTGTCGACAGTTATATCGTCGTTGAAAGTACACTATTAACTATTAAAGATAAATGTAGAACGTTAAAAGTTGATTATAAAATTTAAGTAAGTAAAGATTAAACAAATTTTATGTGAGTACAATAATAGGATTATTCTTGACGTTATAATATCTGACTGCTGTATTAATTTCTCTGTTTCCAAAAGAATAACAAAGAGATTTCTAAATTAGTTAATGATCTTACGGTTAGGTATAGGATTGCCTATTTTTATAAATTCTAGTAATCTCCTTTGTAATATTATTAGATGTTTATGTCCCCTACTCATTGCTTCCATCAATCAATCATGTGCCATGCCGGAAAGCGTGGGCGGTCATGACTCGCTATCTTACTCGATCACCAGCGTCGTGGACCAGCTCAGTGTTCCTGTCTCGTCCATGCCATGTGGCCAAGCCATCCAGGTATTTTCCTCTCGGTCTTCCTCTTGGTCTGTTCTCTTCGATCTTGCCAGTTGCCACTAAGTTCTCCAATCCATGAGAAGAAATGGATTGGAGAACTCATTGCTTATCTAGGTGTTTTTCTTTTAGATATCTAATAATTCTGCAGAATGCATGAACAAGTATTAATAAGTGTAGTGATCAATCAAGGCATTACTATCATGTTATCATGATATTTTAAATATTCTCTAAGCAAACGTAATTGCACAAGCACTTGGCAGAGAGAGAGAGAGGGGGGGGGGGGGTCGTGAGGGAGATAAAGAGCGAAAGAGAGGAGGGTGAGGGTAAGAGAACTATTTGTTCAAAATGAATGAAATCTACAAACATAAATGACATTTCCTCTAAGCATAATATTTGTCAACATAAACCAAATAAATTTGCATAGCCTTTCCCCAGTGCGAAAATAAGTGCGTGCAGGCCTTGACTGTGCAAGACCAGGTTTTCTCCTGCTCACTTTGCCTATTAATCTTTCACCTCTCTCATTCCTGTCACCTAGGCCATAGCCACCAGTCACACCACTCACCTTCTCGTTGCTACTTTGCCGTTGAAATCCCCGATGATGATAGTCATTTCAAATTTTTACACTAGTCCTCAGCTAAGTCTAATTCGTTATATCATTCAAGAAGCTCTGAGTAAGAAAACGTGAGGCGAAGAAATTCATTGGCATTGAGAATCTTTCGCATTTACTGAACCCTTGCCTTCTTCAAATCCACATTGTTCTTCTCCTATTTATATATCCATCATAACTGTCATTTACTGCCAATATAGTTCCTTGCGGTGTATGGCAGAGGGGTCTTTGAGCCTGAGGAATTAAGGCCGCCTGGCTAGTGCAGTCGCCGCGAACTGTGCAGGTTAGGATTTTCTTTTTTTTCCCCGACATAAAAACATCTCACACCTTACCGAGGGTTCGAACCCGGGTCTCCCGAAGGAGAGTCCGGCGTTCTAGCCACTCGGCCAGCCGCTTTCCTCTTCCATCATAACTGATACCCCTATATTTGTTTTTCTCTCCACCAGAATGGTTTATGCTACATTCCTCGGAAGTTATAATACCCTCTGGTCTCACATATACTTAACATGTTAATATTCAGTCTTCTCATTTCTTTCTTAATGTTATCAAGGCCTCGTGCTGGCTATGGAACTGTCGGAACCTGAGTTGGGACATGTCTTCAAACTAGTATGGTTAAAAGCGGTAACTGCAGAACTCTTTCACAATCTCTCAATTAAGACCACGAACTTGCAACGTCTCGTAGTCAACTCTCTAGCCTTTCCTCCGAGCGAGGGTGGTGAGTCTAAGTGCAGTCAAATCATACAAATGTCGGACCTAAGTCCAAACTCCATACCAGAACGGTAATCGTCCGTAAGTCGCGCTCACCTGCAGAGACCAAGAGGTGGGTCGGAAAATCAGTTGTCACTTAAATGTAGTATTTTATTCCACTTTTCCTATCAATTTTCCCAGTTGTCACTAAATGTTCTACTTTATTCCACTTTTCCCATCAATCTTGTCAGTTTTCACAAAGTATTCTATTTTGTACCTCCTCATAACATGCCCCCAAAAAATTTGACGTCTAATTTTTCTAATCAGTTTCATTTTTCATTTGTTTCTTGTAGAACTATCTCACTTGTGTTTCTGTCCGTCCATGCTATTCTGTGAACTGATGAATCAATGTCCTAGGCATCTGTAAAGAAGGTAGACAGCCATTGCTCTCCTGTTTGGCCAGACTGGTCAGTGACCTGTAGCCATTGTCTCTATACAGAGATCCTCTGCCTGCTGTCATGAACTAGAGACCACAAGCCAACAACTATCTGTCATCTGCTATGAAGCTCAATCTACCACCTACTCTCCTTCTTTCACATCACCCTGGTTGGGGAGCTGAACAGGTACTCCGACCTGCCCAAGAGTGTCCCATAGGCTAGCGGAGGGAAGGAGGCACCTTACTTCTCCTTAGATAGGATCGCATATCTCACTGGGTAGCGAGTATTATACTTCTCCATAAGATATTAGCCAGGATTCTGATTAAATGAGTCAGAAAGCCACCAAAACCTGCTCACGACGACTACCGTGTTATGAACAGACCAGAACAAGTCATTATTCTGCGCCTCAGAACAGGACACAATAGATTACGCAACCACATGTATACAAAATTCAAGATTGGTGAATCAGCCATGTGCACATGTGGATTGGTGTCGCAGACAGCAGAGCACATACTCCAAGACTGCCCAAACTTACAACATGTCTAGGCAAACCTTCTGGCCTAGAGAGACGACAGTGGAAGATAAACTCCTATGGACAGCTGAGTGAACTAAAAATGACAGTTAAATTCATACAAGAGACAACATTGCAGATATTGACATATTTCAAGCGAACGAAAGAAGAAGAAGGAGCCAGGATTCTACCAGGTGAATAAGGAATCATATTCCATTATCCATTAGGATCTCACATCCCACTGGCACCTGGCCATCTTGACAGAGTTCAGCTTATTATTACATTGTGCTTCTAACAAGACAAGATAACTACAACCCATGTGAGTAGCTAATGTTATACCTCTCCATAAGGTATTAGACAGGATTCTCCCAGGTGGAATAAGCAGTGCTGGACACACCTGTTTGTTCATGTGGTTTAAAGAGCAATAACAATGGTGGCAATCTGCATAATTTGTAGAGAATTGTCCACTGTTACGTCTTGTTTGTTTTTAATCCAGTAACAAGCTACAGGAGACAAATTAAAATCGTAAATTGATTAGAGAAATTAGACGTAGTCAGTCAACATTTTTTGGACATGTTATGAGAAGAAATGGATTGGAGAACTTAGTGACAACTGGCAAGATCGAAGGGAACAGACCGAGAGGAAAATACCTGGATGGCTTGGCCACATGGCATAGACAAGACAGGAACACTGAGCTGATCCACGACGCTGGTGATCGAATGAAATGGCGAGTCATGACCGCCCACGCTTTCCGGCATGGCACATGATTGATTGAACAAGTTACCATTGACCAACCAATCAGATAACATTACTTCCATTGCTTGCTGGACAATTGTTTTTACATCTTATGAATAAATTATAATATATTCTGAAAGTTACCGTCTTTTTTTCCCCTGGTTATCTTTGAAGTGTTCCCATTATCACTGTAAACGGACAAGCTGATAAACATCTAACGGCGGTTTAAGTTGCTTAAAAGTCGACTTCATTGCACCGAGTTTTTATCCCATATGGCTCGGTCTCATTCCGCAGCGTGGAAAGCGTCGCACAAAGCAAGAACTCCATAGCTCTAGCGACGATCCACTGGAGTTTCCGAAAAATTTCACTCGTGAACCGAAGGACGCGGCATGGAATCCAACCCACAACATTCGGAGCCCGAGCCAAACGGCTATACCACTTCGCCACAGATACTCCTAAAGCGGTGTAAGTGTGGATTCTGAGGGAAATGCAAAGAATACCATTGATGGAAAGAAAAACCATTGTGGGACGCAGAGGTGTTTCCAAGGCACCACTACCAGGTTCTATACTGGCCAAGACCTACTGACACGTCCTAGTCTCACGTCCTGGGCAACAGGTCCCTTCGGGGTCCTGGCTAACGTCAGTAGGATCGCTGACTCCTCCGAAGTCGGAGAGTATCTGCCTGCACGGCGAGGAACCACCAGTCTGCACACCAATAAGCCAGACATAGCACAACGGATACTCACGCAAACCTCAGGTACGGTATGACATCACACAGATGTTGGACAACAGGATGTCTTCATCCAACATACAGGACTTCACGCTGGAGTTCACAGCCAGCGAACGCAAGCAAGCAAAAACCATTGTGCAAGTCCTATAAGAAATAGATGAAAATCATACACTTATTACAGAAATTAGACGAAGACGGTCAAGATTGTTTTGGGCACGTTATTTTAAGAAAAAGTTAGTTGCATATCCTTACACAGGACGAGTCAGTCGCAGCAGCATTTTTGCTTTTGTGATCTCTTGGCAAGTTTACGTTCTGTAGTTTGCCATTGCTTTCTGAACGACACCCATACCATTTTGTAAAAAACCAAATCAAAACTGTCTGATGCCAAATCACCCACAACTGTGTTTCGAACGCGGGTATGCGAGATTGCGAACTGTGCCCATAACCTGTTCGTCACGGAGACGGCAGACACGTTATGAGAAGAAATAAACTAGAAAACTTAGTGACAACTGGCAAGATTGAGGGGAAAAGAAACAGGGGAAGGCAGAGAGAGAAATATATAGATGGTTTGGCCACATGGCATAATCGAGGAAACAAACAGAGCTGATGCACGACTCAGGTATGTGTGGTTGTTTGGGGGATGTATATGTGGAGGGGTTGTGAGTGGGGGATGTGTGTGGGTGGGGGATGTGTGTGTGGAGGTATGTGTGGTGAGTTGGAGATGATTGTGTGGCTTGGCAGATAAGTGCAGGTGGATGTGGGATGTTGGGGATGGGTGGGGCATGTATGTGTGGTTGTTTGGGGGATGTATATGTGGAGGGGTTGTGAGTGGGGGATGTATGTGGGTGGGGGATGTGTGTGTGGTGGTATGTGTAATGAGTGGGAGATGATTGCGTGGCTGGGGAGATGTGTGCAGGTGGATGTGGGATGTTGGGGATGGGTGGGGCATGTATGTGTGGTTGTTTGGGGTATATGTGGGTGGATGGGATGGGTGGGTGGGGGATGTGTCTCATAACATGGTAATATGCATTGTTCATATTTACAACATTTATTTGACAATGTATTTTTTTTTTCTATGTGAATGTATTATGCACTATTGATGAACGAAAGATGAGTGGTTGAAAGGGCCGAATGTAAGACGGGCCTGCATGCCAAATTTGTTACCCTTTGAAAATAAGGTCCGTTCGTTCGCATGACAGCATGCAAGGTATAGTCCGATAATAAAGACCTATTCCTATATTTGTTGATATTCAAGTAAGAAAATGCTTGGTCGCAAATGTATCCAAACAATGATACAAGTTTACAAAATAGAAAATTAGAAAGACATTTTATCAAAATGTTAAGACAATCCTAACGGTACATGAAATTCTGTAAAATTCAACAAAATAACTTAACACACGATGAAAACATTTGTATTTCTAACTGGCCTCGATAGCCGCACAATATCAGTTGCCGGGCCGCATGCGGGTCGTAGTTTGCCCACCCCTGATCTAGGCCATAGCCAACAGTCATACCACTCACCTTCTCGTTGCTACTTTGGCGTTGAAATCCCTCAGGATGACAGTCATTTTAAAATGCTACACTGGTCCCCGGCTTAGTCTAATTCGTTATATCATTCAAGGAGCCCGCGGCATGAAACGTGAGGCGAAGAAATTCATTGGCATTGAGAATCGTTCACATTTACTAACTCCTTGCCTTCTACAAATCCACATTGTTCTTCTCCTATTTATATATCCATAATAACTGATACCCCTATACATGTATTTGTTTTCTCTCCATCATAATGGATCCATCTTCTACATTCCTCGGAAGTCATAATGCCCTCTCGTCTCACATATACCTACATGTTAATGTTCAGTCTTCTAATTTCTTTCTTAATGTTTCAAAGTTTGCAATTTAGGTCATCATGGCCGACTGGATAGAACGCTTGTTCTTAAACATCAGGTGCGCTGATGCCAAGTAAGGTGTTCAACCTTTACACTGGACAGCTGGACTAAAATTGCAAGTACCACTGAAGTCAAGAGTGGGTTCGCCTGATGGCGAGAGACACTGTTAATAGAGAAAGCTAATTCACACGCAACATTCAGTCCATCACTACTATAAATAGTGTGTATGAACTACGCTTGAGTTCAAAGCGAGCGAGCGCAAAAAAAGAATGTTTGGGATAATAATCATCATCATCTTCCACTTTTGCCGTCAAGCGGCGTGGGGAGGGACAATTTGCGCTCCAGCGCCCGGTGGGCGGCACTGGATAGTGTCATTCCGTGTGATTGTACAATGTCTTTGATGTCGTCAATCCATTTTCTTCTTGGACTCATATGTGTACTCATATTGTATCTGCTGCATGTTGAAATCAGATTATCAATATGATTTTGTGGTCTGCCCTCATCGCTATAATACTGGCACTGATCGTTTGCAAATAGGCGTTCATTTATTTCCTGTGGATCAGCTGTTTCATCTGGAGTCAAGAGTTCTAAATTTTCTGAATCTGTTCTGTCGAGGCTTGCTTCTTTGGATATTCTGTCCATGTAGATATTAAATAGCACACATCCCTGCCTCACTCCAGTATTGACTGTGAACATATCTGATATAGCTTCTTGTGTTCTTACTGCACTTCGGCTGGAGTGGTACATGGCAATGATATCCCATAATCTTCAAGGATGGCCCATAATCTGTATGTCTACTCTATCGAAAGCCTTTTCCTGATCTACAAACACAATATTCTGCTGGTGACTATATTCTATAGTTTGTTCACATATTTGTCTAAGTGTGTGTCACGTTTTTGGATGTTACGGGCTGTTGTGTATTGGGTTTGGCTGCTGACTGTCTACTCAAACAGGACAGCACAACTCACGTTAGTCCATCAACAAGTCTACTTAATCAACAAGAGGAGGTATAAACAGGAAAATAACCAGGCAGACTAAAACAATTGAGGCAGCACTGATTGGTAACATGAGTTATGATGAATAAAATGAACAATCATCCTGTTCTGTTCCATTACTATTTAGGATCAGTTAGGCTGGGTGCATTTCATCATTAACTCTCCATCATTCCTCTCCTGGCCTTGTCATTCACTGTGTCTGTGTCCTCTGTGAGAACATCAGCCAACAGATAAAGATGTACATGAGCAGAATAAGAGGGCTTGCCAAATACCATTGCTGATGTCTAATGCCAGTACAAAGAGGAGACACTGTAGCTCTAACTTGTGGGTACTTCCTGAATCTGCTACCTTCTGTAACTCCTGTCTGTAGCCCTTTTTATTCTTGTCAACTGGAGAATTATCATCCATTGACTAGACATAAATAGGTTCACCATGTTTATTCACCTCAGGTGAGGATGACGGTGTTCGCAGATTGTCATGATCCAGATTCTGCAGATCATTGCCCAAATGGTGTTCAATGGATCTGTAGATCAATAGCAGATCTTTAACAAAGTGGTGCTCAAAGGGATCTGTGGTTCAGGACTAAGATTAATATGATGAAGTGTCTCCAGATCATTACCGAAATGTGCCCAATGGGATCTTAAATTCATGACTATTCTGATGATTTATAAGATCTGAAATTCATGACTATTCTGATGATTCATATGATCTGAAATTCATGATTATTCTGATGATTCATAAGATCTGAAATTCATGACTTTTATCAGATCACTAGATCTTTAATACATCACAAAAGACCAGCATGAGTATCCAAAATTATGGCTGAGGTCTTACTACAAATCAAATAGGAAGAACTTTGTTATAATCAGTTATACATACAGATAACTTGAGAACCAGCAAGAACTTCCAGAGAGGAGAGTATTTAGGAATCTCTCCAGATCTTATTTTGTGTAGACTGTTTCGATTTAGAGGTTTCACTAATAAATTAACAAGCAAAACATTTGTGTAGTACAGAAACAATGGTAGGAAATCAGTGGTGTAATCCAGAGGCTAAATGAGTGAACCACCATGAGATCTTTCAGGAGTTCTATTCTCCTTCGTGTATTTAGAACATCATCCTATAGACTGATGTGTATCGTTCATGTTCATAAATGCTTCACTGGCTTATTTCCACAGCTTTTTGGTTAATAAACAAAATTAACTTTTCCTGCATTCTTCTGTCAAGTACATTGTGGTGTGACAAAACATTTATTATTTATGTGTTTAGTTAATGAAACTACATCAAATAATTGTAGAACCTGGAACTACAGGTGGCTGGGTAAACACGAATAGACAGCAAAGTTCTGTTCTATTGTAATCTCCCAGGTTCCAGGTTACTCAGAAAAGGGAACTTTAAATCTTATAAATTTCCTGTGACCATTTCACTAAAAAGGGAAAATGATCATAGGTGGGGGGCTCTCGAGCTAATTAAGTTTCCCTTTTCGGGAAAGAAGATTTTGGAGGGAAGAAATCAACATTCCTGGGAAACCTCTAGATTTCCAGAGATATTATGGGACACTTTGACTTCCAAGGACCCATCCCCTCCAAATAAAATTAGTCCCATCCTCATAGTGTTACTTCATGTGGGGTAGGTCGAGGTGGGTACTGCTGGACTAAAATGTTGACCTGTCATCCTTGACTTGGGGATGTAAATTACAAGTACCACTGAAGTCGCAGAGGGTTCGCCTGATGGCGAGATACACTGTTAATAGAGAAAGCTAACTCACATGCAACAATTAGTTCATCACTACTATAAGTAGTGTGTATGGACTACGCTTGAGTTCAAAGTGAACGAGCGCAACAGAATGTTTGTGATAATTATCATCATCATCATCTTCCACTTCTGAAGTCAAGCGTCGTGGGAAGGAATAATTTGCGCTCCAACGCCCAGTGGGCGGCACTGGATAGTGTAATTCCGTGTGATTGTACATGTCTTTGATTGTTCATAAACCATTTTCTTCTTGGACTCATATTTATACTCTATTGGGATCTGCTGCAGGTTTTAACTCAGATTATTAATATGATTTTGTAGTCTGCCCTCATCGCTGTAAAACTGGCACTGATCATCTGCAAATAGAAGTTCATTTATTTCCTGTGGATCAGTTGTTTCATCTGGAGTAAAGAGTTCTAAATTTTCTGAATCTGTTTTGTCAAGGCTTGCTTCTTTGGATATTCTGTCCATGTAGACATTAAATAGCAGACGAGAGAATACACATCCCTGCCTCACTCCAGTATTGACTGTGAACATATCTGATATAGCTTCTTGTGTTCTTACTGCACTTCGGCTGGAGTGGTACATGGCAATGATATCCCATAATCTTCAAGGATGGCCCATAATCTGTATGTCTACTCTATCGAAAGCCTTTTCCTGATCTACAAACACAATATTCTGCTGGTGACTATATTCTATAGTTTGTTACCGTTGCTGCAGCGATTGATCTTGAGGACGCATACAACAGAGTACCACTGGATTTTTTAATGTTTCAGCTTCTTGAACTAAACGTAAGTCCATTCCTCCTTAGTTGGATCGCTGCAGCCCTCTTCCAACGGAAAGTAGTTTTTAGATGTGGCAGTTGGACTTCGGAACCAACAACAATATATCCTGGCCTACCACAGGGATCACCATTATCTCCGGTACTGTTCAACGCCTACACAGTGAGAATCACCAGTGAGCAGATCACTGGACCTGGCAGGACATTGTCATATGCCGATGATGTTTTAGTGTATCGTCAGGGTAAGAATAGAGAGGAGGTTGCTGTGGAACTACAAACCGAACTCAATCGCATAAGTACTTGGTGTGATGAAGCTGGGGCAATGGTCAACCCAACAAAGGCAACAGTGACTTGGTTCTCGTTGAATAATCATATTGTCAACAATCCAACACCAACTGTAATGCTGTGTTCAGAGACGGTGGAAAGAACGCAGGCAATGAATTACCTGGGGATACGGTTTGATCGAAGCCTTGCTTATAATGTGCACATAGACCAGGTGATAACAAAGGCCAAGCGGGGTTTGGCAGCGATGCGGGTGATGGCGGCAGCAAACTGTGAGCAGCGCCATCTATGTCTTCTGTACGAGGGGCTGGTCATGTCTGTTTTGGAGTATGCAATGGCAATCCTGACTGTCAGCCATAAGCAGATAGAAAGGATGGAAAGGATACAGAATGAAGCTATGCGCATTATTCTTGGATGTACAAGAGATACAGCATGCAGGGCGATGCGCTACCTTCTTGATTTTCCAACCATTGAAGAGAGAATGCAAGTTTGCAGGGCACGCGCCTACCTCAGAATTAACGCAAACACACAGCATCCACTGCATAGTGAAATTAGGAAGGTGAAGGGCAGCAGGTTAAAAAGAGGACGGTCGTGGATGGGTCAAGCCGAAGACATTCTTCAACAGGTGTGTTCACTTGAGGACTTAGAACCTGGCGAGGAGTGGGTGCAAGTGCCAACAGACTTCTGCACATCCTTTTCAGTTTGCATCCAACTAGATAGAAAATGCAGACAAGAAAATCCGGCTGCTGTGGAGGCTGAAGTACAAGCGTTGATTTTCGAGAATTCGCTAGACAGTGACGCGGTCATCTACACAGATGGGTCGGTCGTCCGACATGTGAGAAGCTCATGGGCCTTTACAGCTCGGGCCGGAGGGAGAATTGTGAAGGAGGACTCTGGTGCTTTCACTGAAACCACAAGTAGCCTGACCATGGAAGTCATGGCAGTAAGTAAAGCAATAACATGGCTCGAGACACAGACATTCACTAGGGCTTGTTTCCTTAGCGACTCAATGAACATGATCAAGAGGATAGAGGAGGGGTCGATCCGAAGAGAATGGTTGCTGCCTCTGAAGCGGTCTCGGCTGGCAAAGATTAGTTTCATCTTCGTGCCAGGGCATGCGGGAGTACAAGGAAATGAGCGGGCTGACAAGCTCGCAGGTGAGGCTACTGTGGAGGGCGGACGCGCCATGGACCAGGCTGACATTCTGAATGCTCTACGAGAAGTGAGACTTTTGCAAGAACCAAGTGATGACTGTGAATCTACAACAATGGCCAGACTGCGAGAGCAGCAAATTAAAAGAGGGGTGGCCAAACAAGAACACTACGCAGGAAGCCAAAGAAGATTGATAAACCAACACAGAACTGGCGTCGTTAGCCGCTACACGCTGCGGGATTTGCTGAGGAGGGGATCCGAGCACTTATGGACTGAATGGTCCGATGTGCAACGAGGATGATCTGTCGACTAACTAACTAACTAACTATAGTTTGTTCACATATTTGTTTAAGTGTGTGTCACGTTTCTGGATGTTACGGGCTGTTGTGTATTGGGTTTGGCTGCTGACTGTCTACTCAAACAGGACAGCACAACTCACGTTAGTCCATCAACAAGTCTACTTAATTAACAAGAGGAGGTATAAACAGGAAAATAACCAGGCAGACTAAAACAATTGAGGCAGCATTGATTGGTAACATGAGTTATGATGAATAAAATGAACAATCATCTTGTTCTGTTCCATTACTATTTAGGATCAGTTAGGCTGGGTGCATTTCATCATTAACTCTCCATCATTCCTCTCCTGGCCTTGTCATTCACTGTGTCTGTGTCCTCTGTGAGAACATCAGCCAACAGATAAAGATGTACATGAGCAGAATAAGAGGGCTTGCCAAATACCATTGCTGATGTCTAATGCCAGTACAAAGAGGAGACACTGTAGCTCTAACTTGTGGGTACTTCCTGAATCTGCTACCTACTGTAACTCCTGTCTGTAGCCCTTTTCATTCTTGTGCCTGGGGTGTGTGGGTGGGGATGTGTATGTGGTGGGTGGGAGATGAGTGTGTGGCTGGGCAGATGTGTGCAGGTGGGTGTGGGATTTTGGGGATGGGTGGGGCATATATGTGTGCCTGGGGTGTGTGTGGTTTGGTGGGGGATGTGTGGGTGAATGGGATGGGATGGGTGGGGGATATGTCTCATAATATGGTAATCTGCATTGTTCATATTTACAACATTCATTTGACAATATTTTTTCCTATGTGAATGTATTATGCACTATTGATGAACGAAAGATGAGTGGTTGGAAGGGACGAATGTAAGACGGGCCTGCATGCCAAATGTGTTACCCTTTGAAAATAAAGTCCGTTCGGTCGCATGACAGCATGCAAGGTGCAGTCCGACAATAAAGACCTATTCCTAGATTTGTTGTTATTCAAGTAAGAAAATGCTTGTTCGAAAATGTATCCAAGCAATGATACAAGTCTACAAAATAGAACATTAGAAATAAATTTTATCAAAATGTTAAGACAATCATAACGGTACATAAAATTCAACAAAATAACTTAAAAACGAAGAAAACATTTTTATTTCTAAGTGCCTTCGAGGGCCGCACAATAGCAGTTGCCGGGCCGCATGCGGGCCGTAGTTTACCCACCCCTGACCAAAGCCATAGCCAACAGTCATACCACTCACCTTCTTGTTGCTACTTTGGCGTTGAAATCCCTCAGGATGACAGTCATTTTAAAATGCTACACTGGTCCCCGGCTTAGTCTAATTCGTTATATCATTCAAGGAGCCCGCGGCATGAAAACGTGAGGCGAAGAAATTCATTGGCATTGAGAATCTTTCACATTTACTAACTCCTTGCCTTCTACAAATCCACATTGTTCTTCTCCTATTTATATATCCATCATAACTGATACCCCTATACATGTATTTGTTTTTCTCTCCATCATAATGGATCCATCTTCTACATTCCTCGGAAGTCATAATGCCCTCTCGTCTCACATATACCTAACATGTTAATGTTCAGTCTTCTAATTTCTTTCTTAATGTTTCAAAGTTTGCGATGTAGGTCATCATGGCCGACTGGATAAGAACGCTTGTTCTTAAACATCAGGTGCGCTGATGCCCAAGTAAGGTGTTCAACCTTTACACTGGACAGCTGGACTAAAATTGCAAGTACCACTGAAGTCAGAGTGGGTTCGCCTGATGGCGAGAGACACTGTTAATAGAGAAAGCTAATTCACACGCAACATTCAGTCCATCACTACTATAAATAGTGTGTATGGACTACGCTTGAGTTCAAAGCGAGCGAGCGCAAAAAAAGAATGTTTGGGATAATAATCATCATCATCTTCCACTTTTGCCGTCAAGCGGCGTGGGGAGGGACAATTTGCGCTCCAGCGCCCGGTGGGCGGCACTGGATAGTGTCATTCCGTGTGATTGTACAATGTCTTTGATGTCGTCAATCCATTTTCTTCTTGGACTCATATGTGTACTCATATTGTATCTGCTGCATGTTGAAATCAGATTATCAATATGATTTTGTGGTCTGCCCTCATCGCTTAGATGATGCAATGTGTAGATTGAAACATATTTTTTCCAATCCACCAGTCTTACGATTACCCAACATAAATTTACCCTTTATTTTGACCACAGATGCTAGCGCTATCGCAATAGGATGATGCTTGATGCAGGAAGTGGATGGCATAAGACACCCGATTCTCTACGTGAGCCGCAAACTAAAGAAGGCTGAGACTCGTTATGCCACAGTTGAATTGGAGGCTTTAAGCCTATTGTTCTGAATATTGAGATTATCTAAGTTCCTCTTGGGTAACCACTTTGTGGTCCTCACAGACAGTTCGCCATTATTAGTCCTTAACCATGGGTCGCCCAAAAACCACCGGTTACAAAGATGGTGTCTTCTACTTCAGGATTTCGACTTTGAAATACGCCATATCAAGGGCACCGATAACATTATGGCTGACCAATTGCAATTGCACTTTATTATCATGCCTCTTGCGGCGATAGCTACCCTTGTGCATTACCTTTCTATTATTAAGGGTTATTGCTATCAATTTTATTGTCGTAAATTTGTATGGATGTTTACTATTACTACTATTACTATTATGCTCCCTCATTTCCCCCTCCTCCCCGCTTGTTCACTGTTAGTTTGTTTTGACGCTGCTACCGCCCTCTCTGGTTTGTTCTAACAATTGGCTGCCACTGCCATCATTACCTAAAAGGTGGCGATGGTATTGGTGGTTTTGGAGCCGGCTGCAGAGGGTAGTGACAGGGGAGACAATCACGGTAATAAATAAATTTTGGTTTACCCCCCTTGACATGTAAATATGCAAATGATTTAATTGTTGTAATATCACACATATCCTTTTCGATACTGTTGGTCTGGATGCTGCTGCTGCCTCCACCAGTTGGTTTCTAACAAGTTTACTGCCATTTTCCTCATTACCAAGTAGTGATGATGGTATTGGTGGGGTTGGAGCTGACAGGTGAGAGGGTGGCAGAGGAAAAATAATGGTATCCTATCGTCTTGTTGTTGTTTGTACTCGTTTTTCGTCACCCCCCCCCCCCCCCCCCATTTCAAATGTAAAAATGTTTGTAAAAAATTGTAAAATTTTGCGCATATGTCACCGACACTTCCACATGCAACGCTCTGTAACAACACGAACAATACAAATGCAAATGTTTCTTAACACTCAATAAAGGTTTTTTAAAAAAAAAAAATGTATTGCACACAGTGCAGTGATTCATGATTGAGGTTATCCCAACTCGTGACGCTTGGAAATACGCCACACATTCAGCACACACATTACACAAACCTTAAAACTTAACACTATCAATGTAAAATACAGTCACTTTATTAGAAACATCAACTTATTAGTCAAGCAAACTAACAAGCCAACAGGGACACTTGTAGTATGAGGGGGATAAAATAACAAGGGAACTACATATTTAGCATTATATAACATACGAGAGTAAAAGTGTATTGAAATGCACACACAGATCAAGATTTGAAGGTGTACTTAATTAGCCAGGACTTCGGTCTTGTTAACTCTCTTTAATACAGAGGTTAATTGTCTGGGTACCAGTTGGGTACTATTGAGAAGGGCGGGTTGTAAATACAACTACTTAAACGTCACGTAACTTCGGTCTGATAAGCATTATTAAGGACACAGGAGACAGAGTGATCTCTTTACCAAATCAGAGAAGTGGTGTATGGGAGAATACATGAGTTTTAGTGCCAGTATGTAGGTTACCAGGTTACTATCCACCAAACTACAAACACCAACTTTATGTGATTCGGTGACAGAATTAGAACAGATCTAATTACCCAATAACAAGCCATATCAGGGGGGCGGGGGGAATCCTGTCACCGTCTCACCATTAGATATATTATTAGAGGGCTGCAAACTCCAGCCCAAGAGAGAGAAGCGAGTCGCTCAGAGCCCGAGTAATCTAGAGCCTTCTCGAACCACCGGTCATCGAGTCCATGGGTCCGTGGACACTGATGTGGCCCGCCTAAAGCGGGGTCCACGAGGAACTCGGACAGAGTTACCGCCCGTGTCGGATTGGGACACGCGGAGACCGGCAGAGGACAGACGGACTTGAGAGAGGCAACAGGCCTGCCTGAGAGGGACTCAATAGATATTCATAGATATATATACATAGGCTAGATAGTGTGCTAGATTGTTGTATGACAACTCTGTGTTTGAGATTAACTATCTGTGATATGTAATATGCGTCAACGCATACTGTAAATGTATATACAATAAATATTTGATTCTCTTAGTGAGCAGATTTATTGTTGCCTGTATGAACCCAAGTTCAGTTACCTAGATAAGAGCAAGATGATGACATAGACCTGCAAATAATGTTTTATGATGATGTCTAGACTTGTTCTAGTATTCATTCATTCATTCATTCATTCAGTAGCATGTCCTTTAGAGAACCTCGCTCCCATAACAACCTTCCGGAAAACCTCTCGTTCATAAGCAAGATGTCCCGCGTCTGATACACCCATCTGGAGATCATCCGCCACATCCTGCACCCATCTTCTCTTTGGCCTTCCTCTTCCTCTCTTCCCAGGCATATACCCGTCCATTATTGTTCTCTCCAAACTTTCGTGACGTTTCAAGTGACTGAAATGTTTCAATTTTCTTTGTTTTATCGACTTTAATAGCCAACCTTCTTCAATATTCAACTCATGAAGTATGGATGCATTTGTTCTTTTCTTTACCCAAGATATTCTTAGAACTCGTCTATAACATTTATATTCAAAGGCGTTTATGCGCTGTTCAGCTTGTTTAGTAAGTGTCCATGTCTCACAGGCGTATGTTGCAATGGGAAAGATGCATGCTCTTAAAAATCTAATTTTTGTAGTTTTGTCTGTCCCACTCCATAATTTATTCTATTACTATTTGTTCTAGTATGTGTTATTAAATTTAGCTTCCATTTTTATGTGTAATGTAAGGGGGAGGGGATCTTGGCCAGTATAGAACCTGGCCCTGGTGCATTACAAACACCTCTGCGTCCCTGCCAATGTGTAAATAGTGCATCAGTGCAACTTTTACCTTTCCGAAAACCGAATTGTACTTTGCTAAACTGTTGTTCAACTGTAGGTCTAGCTAGTTTTTGTTCCAGTAGTTTACGTACATTTTCCCTATATGGCTCAGATTATGGGATAATTAATTTGGTTAATTTTTTTTGTAGACCAAGAAGACGGTGGAGAGATAATATACATACAGGTCTACAAGCACTTGGAATCAGCGACTGGCAAGAGAAGGTCAACCAGAGAGACGAATGGAGACGGCTTGTATCTGCAGCAAAGAACCTCAATGGCTCGGAATGCTTAAGAAGAAGAAGAGAAATTTCTTTAAATGTTGTGTGGCCCTAGAAGGCCAGTTAAAAATTAATCTTGAAATCTGCCAAGAACATAGTCATTGAAAGTACACTAATACTATTAAAGATAAATGTGGAACGATGAAAGTTGATTATAAAATGTAAGTAATTACAGATTAAACAAATTTTATGTAAGCATACTAATAGAATTCTTCTTGAGATTACAAAATCTGGTTGATGTACTGCTTACTTTATTTCCAAAAGAATAATAAAGAGATTTCTGAATTAGATAATGATCTTATAGCTAGGAATAGTACTGCCGGTTTTATAAATTCTAGTAATCTCCCTTGTAACATTATTAGATGTTTATGTCCCCTACTCATTGCATCAATCAATCAATCATGTGCCATGCCGGAAAGCGTGGGCGGTCATAACTCGCCATTTCACTCGATCACCAGCGTCGTGAATCAGCACAGTGTTCATGTCTCGTCCATGCCATGTAGCCAAGCCATCCAGGTATTTTCCTCTCGGTCTTCCTCTTGGTCTGTTCCCTTCGATCTTGCCAGTTGTCACTAAGTTCTCCAATCCATGAGAAGAAGTGGACTGGAGAACTCATTGCTTATCTAGGTTTTTTTCTTTTAGATATCTAGTAATTCTGCAGAATGCTTGAACATAAGTATTAATAAGTGTAGTGATCAATCAAGGCATTACTATCATGTTATCATGCTATTTTAAATATTCTCTAAGCAAACGTAATTGCACCAGCATTTGGCAGATAGAGGGGGAGGATGAGAGAGATAGAGAGAGAAAGAGAGGAGGGTGAGGGTAAGAGAACTATTTCTTTTAAATGAATAAAATTTACAAACATAAATGGCATTTCCTCTAAGCATAATATTTGTCAACATACACCCCATAACCTTGCACGACCTTTCGTCAGTGCGAAAATAAGTGCATGCAGGCCTTGACTGTGCAAGACCAGGTTTTCTCCAGCTCACTTCGCTTATTAATCTGTCACCTCTCTCATTCCTGTCACCTAGGCCATAGCCACCAGCCACACCACTCGCCTTCTCGTTGCTACTTTGGCGTTGAAATCCCCGATGATGACAGTCATTTGATAGTTCCTTGCGGTGTATGGCAGAGGGGTCTTTGAGCCTGAGGTATTAAGGCCGCCTGGCTAGTGCAGTCGTCGCGAACTGTGCAGGTTAGGACTTTCTTTTTGCCCCTGACAGAAAAATATCCCACAACTTACCGAGGGTTCGAAGCCGGGTCTTCCCAAGGAGAGTCCGGCGTTCTAGCCACTCGGCCAGCCGCTTTCCTCTTCCATCATAACTGATACCCCTATATTTGTTTTTCTCTCCAATAGAATGGTTTATGTTAAATTCCTCGGAAGTTATAATACCCTCTGGTCACACATATACTTAACATGTTAATATTCAGTCTTCTCGTTTCTTTCTTAATGTTATCAAGGCCTCGTGCTGGCTATGGAATTGTCGGAACCTGAGTTGGGACATGTCTCCAAACAAGTATGGTTAAAAGCGGTAACTGCAGAACTCTTCACAATTTCTCATTTAAGACCACGAACTTGCAACGTCTTGTGTCAACTCTCTAGCCTTTCCTCCGAGCGCTGGTGGTGAGTCTAAGTCAGTGGTTCTCAACCGGTGGGGAATTCCCCCCTCCCCCCCCCCAGGGGGGAATTTGAGGGTTTCCAGGGGGGGGGGGGGGAATGAAGACATTGTCAAATTGGCTTCAGGACCACACAAAACATGATCGGGATATTAAGCGTACTCGTTACGTTAAATCCCCCGATTATTTCAAGATCGTGTTAATACAAGTACCGATTACTTGATGTTGTTTTCCCTCCATAATATACGGTTCTTTTCCTTCTACCTAGCCTCTATGATTTAGGTTGCCGTATTTTACCAGAGATTTTATTTGCAGTAACTTACGTTTTTTTGTTATTGCTTCTCCGTTTTAATGAGGTTTAGAGTACTCATCGTGTTAAATTTCCAGATTATTTCAAAATGGCATTAATACAGAAACCGATTACCGAGATCCCTCCATTGTTTACGAATCTACACGTCTCAGCTTTTCAAATCATTATTTTTGCGGAGGTAAGGAGACTGTCTTTTTAAGACATAAGTTGACTCGTGGATATATATATATATATATATATATATATATATATATATATATATATATATATATATATATATATATATATATATATATATATACACACCACCGTCTCCGTGGCCTAAAGGCTTGCCAGTGGTGACCGATTTAATTGCAGACCACATCGTGCTGGGGTTTTGGCATATTGGTATTGGAGCCGGTCGTTCAGAAATCAATGACAAACTACTGAACGTAAAACTTGCCCAGACATCAACAACAGCAGTAAAATGCTGATGTTGACAGCGATGTACTGTAAATAGGATATGCAATATAATTGTGTGTGTGTACGTATATATGTGCGTGTGGGTGTGTATACACGTCTGTGGGTGTTTATGTGTGTTGATCTTGACTTTATCGTTTTATATTTATAGAATCGGAAGCCCATGATGAGTGTCAAGAAACGAAAGTTATGACCTGTCTTATTTGAATTATGGATTCACAAATATCGTCATCAATGGAGAAGAACGACCTCAGTGTGTTATTTGTAGTAAAGTTTGTCAAATGATTCTATGAGACCGACACAGTTGAGGAAATCATTTGTTGAATGTTCATCCTCAATACAAGGACAAGGACAAAACCTATTTTGAACGTCTTGGGAATGCTGTCAAAAGGATGAGACTGGATTTAACAGGGGTATTCCAAGAAACAAACCAAAAGGTTACTGAAGCTTCCTATGTCGTAGCACTGGAGATAGCGAAGCAGAAAAAACCACATACATTCGGGGAATCTTTGATCAAACCTTGTTGTCTCAAGATGGTGGAAATTGTGTTGGGAAATGAATCAGAGAAAAAACTTGCAGCGGTTTCACTATCAAACGACACTGTTCAAAGGAGGATCAGCGAATATGGCCAATGACATCAAGGATCAAGTTGTGCAAGAGATCAAGTTTGCAGCATTTGGGCTCTATTCAATTCAAATTGATGAATCGACTGATGTGGCATCGTGTTCTCAGTTGATAGTGTTTGCAAGGTATGTGCATTCAGAATCATTTAAAGAAGAACTTCCTTTTTTGTTCTCTTGAAACAACTACCATGGCCTCTGATATTTTTGAAAAGGTTTCATCTTTCCTTGAATCAGAAAATCATTTATGGGATAATATGTGCGGGTGCTGTACAAATGGAGCACCAGCTATGTTGGGGACCAAATCAGGATATTCAAGTTAGTGTGAAGAAACGTGCTCCAAAAGTGAAAGGCATTCATTGCATGATCCATCGTCAAGCACTGGCCTCCAAAACACTTCCAGCTCCTTTGGGGAAGGTTTTGGATCAAACCGTTCAGATAGTGAATTTTATCAAAGGAGGAGCTCTCAACTCACGGCTTTTTAAGCAGTTATGCGTTGACATGGATGCAGGCCACCATTTGCTTCTTTTCCACACAAATGTTCGATGGCTGTCAAGAGGAAATGTAACTGCGCGAGTATATGAGCTGAGAGACGAGCTCAAATTATTTTTTGAAGTTCAGGGTAAGATGGACTTTTTCGCCTGGCTGGATGATGAGGAATGGATCATGCGCATTGCTTATTTAGTTGATATTTTTGAGCAGTTGAATAAACTCAATCTTCAGATGCAAGGAAGGTATACAAATATCAAACAATTTGTGAATGCTCTGAGAGCTTTTATGAGCAAGCTGGAAAACTGGAAAAGAAAGGTCAATATGACAAATGTTGCAATGTTTGAGAAGCTGTCATCCGTTCTCGTTGTTGATGGTAAAGACCAAGTACTTCCACAATTTGCAAAAAATGAAATTGTGCAGCATTTGACAGCGCTAGAAAATGAATTTGAGCGATATTTTCCTGAACTTAGTGATGATGAGCTGGATTTGGTGCGAAACCCATTCAAATTATCAGTTGAAAAAGTTTCTGATGATTGTCAAGATGAATTTCTGGAGCTGAAAAATGATTCGGGGGCAAGGGATGTGTTCTGTGAGAAACCAATCACGGAATTTTGGCATTTAATGTGCGGTTCATACCCAAAAGTGGCAGAAAAAGCAATCCGTGCATTGCTTCCATTTGCGTCATCATATCTTTGTGAGTCAGGCTTTTCAGCTCTGCTAGAAATTAAAATGAAACGACGCAACAGATTAGATGTTGAAAACGATCTCCGTTGTGCCCTTTCAAGCACTCCTCCGCGTATTTCAGAATTGCTGCGGGAAAAACAATCACAGTGTTCTCATTGATTACAATTTTCATTTAAATTACGAATCTACAATATCCAGGTTTTGTAATGAGCGTTTTGTTTGATAAAGCACAATTTTCTGGCATCCAGGTGTCGTATATCAAGCTACAATTCTTTGACGTTTTAACTGTTTGTTTATTGTAGTATGATTAATGTGGTGTTTTAATAAAATATTGCGAATGTAAAAATGCCTCCATTTAAGTTTTAATATCCATCACCATATTCATTTGCTATTAACTGTAGAAAACTACACTATAAAATGTATCTTTACATGTGAAGGTTATGTACAACTATGCAAGAAAATAAGTATTTTCACTATTATAGGCATGTTATTTTTAATGCACCTTTTGAGGCTGACAATTTTGGAAAGTTGGAGGGGGCGGGGGGGGGGGGGGGGGGGGGAATGACGTTCTGAAAATATGGTGAAGGGGGGAACGGGCCAAAAAAGGTTGAGAACCACTGGTCTAAGTGCAGTCAAATCATACAAATGTTAGCCTAAGTCCAATCTCCATACCAGAAAGATAATCGTCCGTAAGTCGCGCTCACCTGCAGAGACCAAGAGGTGGGTCGGAAACTTAGTTGTCACTAAATGTAGTATTTTATTCCTCTTATCCCATCAATTTTCCCAGTTATCACTAAATGTTCTACTTTATTCCACTTTTCCCATCAATTTTCATGTTGTCACTTTTTTTTTTCTTTATTCCACTTTTCCCATCAATATTGCCAGTTTTCACACAGGTTTTCTATTTTATACCTCCTCATAACATGCCCCAAAATACTTTGACGTCTAATTTTTCTAATCAATTTACATTTTTCATTTGTTTCTTGTAGAACTATCTCACTTGTGTTTCTGTCCGTCCATGCTACTCTGTGAACTGATGAATCAATGTCCTAGGCATCTGTAAAGAAGGCAGACAGTCATTGCTCTCCTGTTTGGCCAGACTGGTCAGTGGCCGTAGCCATTGTCTCTATAGAGAGATCCTCTGTCTGCTGTCATGAACTAGAGACAACAACCAACAACTATCTGTCGGCTGCTTTGAAGCTCAATCTACCACCTACTCTCCTTCTTTCACATCACCCTGGTTGGGGAGCTAAACAGGTACTCATCCTTGCCCAAGAGTGTCTCATAGGCTAGCGGAGGGAAGGAGGCATCTTACTTCTCCTTTGATAAGATCGCATATCTCACTGGGTAGCGAGTATTATACTTCTCCATAAGATATTAGCCAGGATTCTTATCAAATCAATCAGAAAGCCACCAATACCTGCTCACGACGACTACCATGTTATGGACAGACCAGAACAAGTCATTATTCTGCGCCTCAGAACAGGACACAATAGATTACGCAAACACATGTATATAAAATTCAAGATTGGTGAATAAGCTATGTGCACATGTGGATTGGTGTCGCAAACAGAAGAGCACATACTCCAAGACTGCCTAAATTACAACATATCTAGGCAAACCTTCTGGCCTAGAGAGACGACAGTGGAAGATAAACTCTATGGACCACTGAGTGAACTAAAAAAGACAGTTAAATTCATACAAGAGACAACATTGCAGATATTGACATATTTCAAGCGAACGAACGAAGAAGAAGGAGCCAGGATTCTACCAGGTGAATAAACAGTCCTATCCCTTACCCATTAGGATCTCACATCTCACTGGCACCTGGCCATCTTTACAAATTTCAGCTTATTATTACATTTGGCTTCTAACAAGGCAAGATAACTACAACACATGGGAGTAGCTAATGTTATACCTCTCCATAAGGTATTAGCCAGGATTCTCCCAGGTCGAATAAGCAGTGCTGGACACACTTGTTTGTTCAAGTGGCCTAAAGAGCAATAACAATGGTGGCAATCAATGAATGGTGGGTTATTTGTAGAGAATTGTCTGCTGTTTTGTCCTGTTTGTTTTTAATCCAGTAACAAGTTACCATTGACCAACCAATCATATAACATTGCTTCCATTGCGTGCTGAACAAATTGTTTTTACATCTTATGAATAAATTATCATATATTCTGACAGTTACCATCTTTTTTTTTCTCGTTATCTTTTAAGTGTTCTCATTATCACTGTAAACAGACAAGCTGAGAAACATCTAACGGCGGTGTAAGTCACTTAAAAGTCAACAGGGTCGACTTAATTGCACCGGGTTTTTATCCCATATGGTTCGGTATCTTTCACAGCGTGGAAAGCGTCGCACAAAGCAAGAACTCCATAGCTCTAGCGACGACCCACAGGAGTCTCCGAAAAATTTAACTCGTGAACCGAAGGACGCGGCATGGAATCGAACCTACAACTTTCGGAGCCTGAGTCAAACGGCTTGACCACTTCGCCACAGATACTCCTAAAGCGGTGTAAGTGTGGTTTCTGAGGGAAATGCAAAGAATACCATTGATGGAAAGAAAAATTATTGTGGGACGCAGAGATGTTTCCAAGGCACCACTACCAGGTTCTATTCTGACCAAGGCCTACTGACACATCCTAGTCACACGTCCTGGGCAACAGGTCCCTTCGGGGTCCTGGCTAACGTCAGTAGGATCGCTGACTCCTCCGAAGTCGGAGAGTGTCTGCCTGTACGGCGAGGAACCACCAGTCTACACACCAATAAGCCAGACATAGCACAACGGATACTCACGCAAACCTCAGGTCCGGTATGACATCACACTGATGTTGGACAACAGGATGCCTTCATCCGACATACAGGACTTCATGCTGGAGTTCACAGCCAGTGAACGCAAGCAAGCAAAAACCATTGTTCAAGTCCTGTAAGAAATAGATGAAAATCATACACTTATTACAGAAAATAGGCGAAGATGGTCAAGAGATGTTTTGGGCACGTTATGTTAAAAAAATGTTAGTTGCATATCCTTTACAGGAAGAGTCAGTTGCAGCAGCATTTTTTGCTGTTGTGATCTCTTGGCAAGTTTACGTTCAGTAGTTTGCCATTGCTTTCTGAACGAAACCCATACCATTTTGTAAAAAACCAAATCAAGACTTTCTGCTGCCAAATCACCCGCAACTGTGTTTCGAACGCGGATATGCGAGATTGCGATCTGCCCCCGTTACTTTTTCGTCACGGAGACGGCAGGCACGTTATGAGAAGAAATAAACTAGACAACTTAGTGACAACTGGCAAGATTGAGGGGAAAAGAAAAAGGGCAAGGCAGAGAGAGAAATATATAGATGGTTTGGCCACATGGCATAATCGAGAGAAAAAAAAAGCAGAGCTGATCCACGACTCTGGTGATCGTGTGAGATGGCGAAACATGACCGCCCATGCGTATCGGCAAGGCACATGATGATATTGACAAACACTGTCTCTGCGATGGATCTCCAATTTGTTATTTTTCATGAAATACCTCAGGGGTGTACAGAGTAACAATGATGATGATCTGCGTAGCTTGTGGACATTATCTATTCCAATTCCAATTCCAATTTCTGGAGCGAGTACCTCCTTTCAGCCTTCGAATTTTCGACATAGCTATGTAGGGGTGTCTATGGTGTAGCTTGAAGTTTGTCTTTCGTACTTTGGGCTTCTTGTTGTCAGCTTCCCGGCTTCTACTGGGTTGATTGCATTCGTTACTTTCTTGATGATGTTTTTCATGTCTCGACAGAGTCGCGCACTTGTTGAGGCCTGGAGCAATTGGATACCCACCACGAAATATTGTGATGTTTCTTTCAGGAAGTTTTACCAGTTGTCGTCTCTCCTGGTGTTCCTTCTATTTCCCTGTCGTGAGTTGCCTTCGAATTTTCTCGGCGTTCGCCAGTCGGATCTTGGTGATGAGCGATATCGTTCTTCCTCTGTTGATTCTTCGTCTGTTTGTGCTCTTGTATCCTCTGGTTCGGATGTGGCTTTCTCGATCTTGAGCAGTTCAAGTATCTTATCAAGAGTGTCTTCTGTGTTTCGTTTAACATCTTGTATGTTAGATACAAACGTTTTAAAGAAAAGCTTTTTAAAAAAACGTTTACAGACGTTTATACAAACGCAAAGTTTTTTTTTTAAACGATAGAAACGTTTAAACAGCTTTCATATGCGGTGTCTGCGAAGAATACTTGGTATTAAGTGGCAAGACAAAATCACAAATACTGGAGTATTGGAAAGATCAGGTTGTGTGACGGTGTGTTCCATGCTCAGTATTCGTAGACTTAGATGGATAGGACATCTTAGGAGGATGGATGATGGTAGAACACCAAAGGACATCTTTTTTGGTGAATTACAGACGGGTAGGAGATCTCAGGGTCGGCCTCTACTACGATACAAAGATGTGTGTAAGCGGGACATGATTGATACAGGCATTGATAATGCACATTGGGAGCAAGTCGCCGCTGAACGTGTTGCATGGAGGGCAACTATCAGAAATGGAATAAAGACAAATCAGAAAATGATTGCAGATAAAGCACACACAGAGCGTGAATGACGTATGATGGTGCACAATGGTGGAAATGACCATGTTTTCACATGCATCTACTGTGGGCAAACATTTGCAGCAAGAATTAGCCTTACCAGCCACACTTGCCACCGCCATGGGTCGTAGTTATTAAGCCTTTTTGAAGCGCAATGTACCAAACTATCGTCTGTCAAGACGGAAAGGTGCCCAAGGATGGTCCATAATCTGTATCTGTCTACTCTATCGAAAGCCTTTTCCTGATCTACAAGCACAATATTCTGCTGGTCACTATATTCAATAGTTTGTTCACATATTTGTCTAAGTGTGCTGGCTGCTTGCTTGTGTTCGCTGGCTGTGAACTCCAGCGCCAAGTCCTGTATGTCGGATGAAGACATCCTGTTGTCCAACATCAGTGTGATGTCATACAGGACCTGAGGTTTGCGTGAGTATCCGTTGTCCCATGTCTGGCTTATTGGTGTGCAGACTGGTGGTTCCTCGCCGTGCAGGCAGATGCTCTCCGACTTCGGAAGAATCAGCGATCCTACTACGTTAGCCAGGACCCCGAAGGGACCTGTTGCCCAGGACGCAGGGCTAGGACGTGCTAGTACAGTGGTTCTCAACCGGTGGGGAATCCCCCCTCCCTCCCCAGGGGGGAATTTTAGGGTTTCCAGGGGGGGGGGGGGGGAGGGATTAAGATTATTTCAAGATCGCATTAATACAAGAACCAGTTACTTGATATTGTTTTTCCTTCTAATTTAACAGTTCTGTACTTCTCGCCCTAATTAAATTCTTTTTATAACGTAAGTAGACAAGCAAATAATGTTTTATGTAGATGTCTAGACTTGTTCTAGTATGTGTTATTAAATTTGGCTTCCATATTTATGTATAATGTAAGGGGGAGGCGGGATTATAGGGAGGAAATTCGAAAGGGGGAAATGACGTTCTAAATATATGGTGTTGGGGGGCATGGGCCAAATGATCGCGAGATCGCATTAATACAAGAACCAGTTACTTGATATTGTTTTTCCTTCCAAATTTAACAGTTCTGTACTTCTCGCCCTAATTAAATTCGTTTTATAACGTGAGTAGACAAGCAAATAATGTTCTATGTAGATGTCTAGACTTGTTCTAGTATGTGTTATTAAATTTGGCTACCATTTTTATGTATAATGTAAGTAGAGGGGGATTTATAGGGAGGAAATTCGAAAGGGGGGAATGACGTTCTGAATATATGGTATTGGGGGGCATGGGCCAAAAAAGGTTGAGAACCACTGTGACAGTAGGTCTTGGCCAGTATAGAACCTGGCCCTGGTGCCTTGGAAACACCTCTGCATCCCTGTCTAAGTGTAAATAGTGCATCAGTGCAACTTTTACTTTTCCGAAAACCGAATTGTACTTCGCTAAACTGTTGTTCAACTGTAGGTCTAGCTAGCTCTTTGTTCCGATAGTTTTGCGTACATTTTCCCTATATGGCTCAGATTATGGGATAATTAATTTGGTTAATGTTCTTTGTAGACCAAGAAGACGGTGGAGATATAATATACATACAGATCTACAAGCACTTGGAATCAATGACTGGCAAGAGAAGGTCAACCAGAGAGACTAATGGAGACGGCTTGTATAGCTGCAGCAAAGAATCTCAATGGCTCGGAATGCTTAAGAAGAAGAAGAGAATTTTTTTTACATTGTGTGTGGCCCTAGAAGGCCAGTTAAAAATTAATTTTGAGATTTTAATAGTAATAGTACACTTTTAGGTAGTAAAGATAAATGTAGAACGAAAAAAGTTGATTATAAAATGTAAGTAAGTAAAGATTAAACACATTTTATGTAAGTACACTAATAGGATTATCATTGACATTATAAGATCTGACTGCTGCAGTGATTTCGTAATTTCCAAAAGATAATAAATATATTTCTGAATTAGTTTATGACTTATAGCTGGTATAGTATTGCCTTTTTTAATAAATTCTAGTTATTTCCCTTGTAAAACTATTATATGTTTATGTCCCCTACTCAATGCTTAAATCAATCAATAATGTGCCATGCCGGAAAGCGTGGGCGGTCATGACTCGCCATTTCACTCAATCATCAACGTCGTGGATCAGCTCAGTGTTCCTGTCTCGCCCATGCCATGTGGCCAAGCCATCCAGGTATTTTCCTCTCGGTCTTCCTCTTGGTCTGTTCCCTTCGATCTTGCCAGTTGTCACTAAGTTCTCCAATACATGAGAAGAATTGGACTGGAGAACTCATTGCTTATCTAGGTGTTTTTCTTTTAGATATCTAGTAATTCTGCAGAATGCTTGAACATAAGTATTAATAAGTGTAGTGATCAATCAAGGCATTACTATCATGATATCATGATATTTTAAATATTCTCTAAGCAAACGTAATTGCACCAGCATTTGGAAGGGAGGGGGGGGGGGGGGGGTGAGGGAGATAGAGAGCGAAAGAGAGGAGGGTGAGTGTAAGAGAACTATTTGTTCAAAATGAATGAAATTTATAAACATAAATGACATTTCCTCTAAGCATAATATTTGTCAACATAAACCCCATAAACTTTCACGGCCTTTCGCCAATGCGAAAATACGTGCATGCAGGCCTTGACAGTGCAAGACCAGGCTTTCTCCTGCTCACTTCGCCTATTAATCTGTCACCTCTCTCATTCCTGTCACCTAGGCCATAGCCACCAGTCACACGACTCACCTTCTCGTTGCTACTTTGGCGTTGAAATCCCCGATGATTATAGTCATTTCAAATTTTTACACTAGTCCTCAGCTAAGTCTAATTCGTTATATCATTCAAGAAGCTCTGAGCAAGAAAACGTGAGGCGAAGAGATTCATTGGCATTGAGAATCTTTAGCATTTACTGAACCCTTGCCTTCTACAAATCCACATTGTTCTTCTCCTATTTATATATCCATCATAACTGTCATTTACTGCCAATATAGTTCCTTGCGGTGTATGGCAGAGATGTCTTTGAGCCTGAGGAATTAAGGCCGCCTGGCTAGTGCAGTCGTCGCGAACTGTGCAGGTTAGGATTTTCTTTCTGCCCCCGACAGAAAAATATCCCACACCTTACCGTTCGAACCCGGGTCTCCCCAAGGAGAGTCCGGCGTTCTAGCCATTCTACCAGCCGCTTTTCTCTTTCATCATAACTGATACCCCTATATTTGTTTTTCTCTCCACCCGAATGGTTTATGTTACATTCCTCGGAAGTTATAATACTCTCTGGTCTCACATATTTTTAACATGTTAATATTCAGTCTTCTTATTTCTGTCTTAATGTTATCAAGGCCTCGTGCTGGCTGTGGAATTGTCGGAACCTGAGTTGGGACATGTTTCCAAACTAGTATAGTTAAAAGCGGTAACTACAGAACTCTTCACAATCTCTCAATTAAGACCACGACCTTGCAACGTCTCGTGTCAACTCTCTAGCCTTTCTTCCGAGCGAGGGTGGTGAGTCTAAGTGCAGTCAAATCATACAAATGTCGGCCTAAGTCCAATCTCCATACCAGAACTGTAATCGTCCGTAAGTCGCGCTCACCTGCAGAGACCAAGAGGTGGGTCGGAAAATCAGTTGTCATTAAATGTAGTATTTTATTCCACTTTTCCCATAAATGTTCCCAGTTGTCACTAAATGTTCTACTTTATTCCACTTTTCCCATCAATTTTCATGTTGTCACTGTTTTGTTTTTTTCTTTATTCTTCTTTTCCCATCAATCTTGCCAGTTTTCACAAAAGTTTTCTATTTTATACCTCCTCATAACATGCCCCCAAAAATTTGACGTCAAATTTTTCTAATCAATTTACTTTTTCATTTGTTTCTTGTAAAACTATCTCACTTGGGGTTTCCTGTCCGTCCGTGCATTCTGTGAACTGATGAACAATTTCCTAGGCACTGTAAAGAAGGCAGATAGTCATTGCTCCTCCTTTTTTGGCCAGACGGGTTTCTGGCCGTAGCCATTGTCTCTATCAGAGTCCTCTGCCCTGCTGTCATGAACTAGGGGAAAACAACCAACAATATCTGTGGGGCTTTTGAAGTTTCAATCTACCACCTACTCTCCTTTGTTCACATCACCCTGGGGGGGGGACTAAAAAGGTATTTTATCCTTGCCCCCAAAAGTGTCCCCAAAAGGCCCAGCGGAGGGAAGGGGCATCTTACTTCCTCTTTGATAAGATCGCTATCCACGGGTAGCGAGTTTTTTAAATTCTCCCAAAGATAAATTTGCCAATTCCCCTTTTCAAATCAATCAGAAAGCCACCAATACCTGTCACACGACTGCCATGTTTGGACAGACCCGAACAAATCCCTTATTCTGCGCCTCGGAACAGGACACAATAGATTTTCCACCACCTGTATATAAAAATTTAAGATTGGTGAATAAGCTATGTGCACATGGGGGATTTTGGGGGCGCAGACAGAAGACACATACTCCAAAACTTTCCCCAAAACAACATATCTAGGCAAACCTTCTGGCCTAAAAGAGAGACAGTTTGGGAAAATAAACTCTATGGACACTGAGTGAACTAAAAAAGACAGTTAAATTCATACAAGAGACAACATTGCAGATATTGACATATTTCAAGCGAACGAACGAAGAAGACGGAGCCAGGATTCTACCAGGTGAATAAAACAGTCCTATCCCTTACCCATTAGGATCTCACATCTCACTGGCACCTGGCCATCTTTACAAATTTCAGCTTATTATTACATTTGGCTTCTAACAAGGCAAGATAACTACAACACATGGGAGTAGCTAATGTTATACCTCTCCATAAGGTATTAGCCAGGATTCTCCCAGGTCGAATAAGCAGTGCTGGACACACTTGTTTGTTCAAGTGGCCTAAAGAGCAATAACAATGGTGGCAATCAATGAATGGTGGGTTATTTGTAGAGAATTGTCTGCTGTTTTGTCCTGTTTGTTTTTAATCCAGTAACAAGTTACCATTGACCAAACAATCATATAACATTGCTTCCATTGCGTGCTGAACAAATTGTTTTTACATCTTATGAATAAATTATCATATATTCTGACAGTTACCATCTTTTTTTTTTCTCGTTATCTTTTAAGTGTTCTCATTATCACTGTAAACAGACAAGCTGAGAAACATCTAACGGCGGTGTAAGTCGCTTAAAAGTCAACAGGGTCGACTTAATTGCACCGGGTTTTTATCCCATATGGTTCGGTATCTTTCACAGCGTGGAAAGCGTCGCACAAAGCAAGAACTCCATAGCTCTAGCGACGACCCACAGGAGTCTCCGAAAAATTTCACTCGTGAACCGAAGGACGCGGCATGGAATCGAACCTACAACTTTCGGAGCCTGAGTCAAATGGCTTGACCACTTCGCCACAGATACTCCTAAAGCGGTGTAAGTGTGGTTTCTGAGGGAAATGCAAAGAATACCATTGATGGAAAGAAAAATTATTGTGGGACGCAGTGATGTTTCCAAGTCACCACGACCAGGTTCTATACTGGCCAAGACCTACTGACACGTCCTAGTCGCACGTCCTGGGCAACAGGTCCCTTCGGGGTCCTGGCTAACGTCAGTAGGATCGCTGACTCCTCCGAAGTCGGAGAGTGTCTGCCTGTACGGCGAGGAACCACCAGTCTACATACCAATAAGCCAGACATGGGACAACGGATACTCACGCAAACCTCAGTCCGGTATGACATCACACTGATGTTGGACAACAGGATGCCTTCATCCGACATACAGGACTTCATGCTGGAGTTCACAGCCAGTGAACGCAAGCAAGCAAAAACCATTGTTCAAGTCCTGTAAGAAATAGATGAAAATCATACACTTATTACAGAAATTAGACGAAGATGGTCAAGAGATGTTTTGGGCACGTTATGTTAAAAAAATGTTAGTTGCATATCCTTTACAGGAAGAGTCAGTTGCAGCAGCATTTGTTTGCTGTTGTGATCTCTTGGCAAGTTTACGTTCAGTAGTTTGCCATTGCTTTCTGAACGAAACCCATACCATTTTGTAAAAAACCAAATCAAGACTTTCTGCTGCCAAATCACCCGCAACTGTGTTTCGAACGCGGATATGCGAGATTGCGATCTGCCCCCGTTACTTTTTCGTCACGGAGACGGCAGGCACGTTATGAGAAGAAATAAACTAGACAACTTAGTGACAACTGGCAAGATTGAGGGGAAAAGAAAAAGGGCAAGGCAGAGAGAGAAATATATAGATGGTTTGGCCACATGGCATAATCGAGAGAAAAAAAAACAGAGCTGATGCACGACTCTGGTGATCGTGTGAGATGGCGAAACATGACCGCCCATGCGTATCAGCAAGGCACATGATGATATTGACAAACACAGTCTCTGCGATGGATCTCCTATTTGTTATTTTTCATGAAATACCTCAGGGGTGCACAGAGTAACAATGATGATGATCTGCATAGCTTGTGGACATTATCTATTCCAATTCTAATTCCAATTTCTGGTACGTGTACCTCCTTTCAGCCTTCGAATTTTCGACTTAGCTATGTAGGGGTGTCTATGGTGTAGCTTGAAGTTTGTCTTTCGTACTTTGGGCTTCTTGTTGTCAGCTTCCCGGCTTCTAATGGGTTGATTGCATTCGTTACTTTCTTGATGATGTTTTTATGTCTCGACAGAGTCGCGCACTTGTTGAGGCCTGGAGCAATTGGATACCCACCACGAAATATTGTGATGTTTCTTTCAGGAAGTTTTACCAGTTGTCGTCTCTCCTGGTGTTCCTTCTATTTCCCTGTCGTGAGTTGCCTTCGAATTTTCTCGGCGTTCGCCAGTCGGATCTTGGTGATGAGCGATATCGTTCTTCCTCTGTTGATTCTTCGTCTGTTTGTGCTCTTGTATCCTCTGGTTCGGGTGTGGCTTTCTGGATCTTGAGCAGTTCAAGTATCTTATCAAGAGTGTCTTCTGTGTTTCGTTTAACATCTTGTATGTTAGATACAAACGTTTTAAAAAAAGCTTTTTTTAAAAAAAACGTTTACAGACGTTTATACAAACGCAAATACAAACGTTTTATACAAAAACAAACGTTTTAGAAAAGTTTTTTTTTAAACGATAGAAACGTTTAAACAGCTTTCATATGCGGTGTCTGCGAAGAATACTTGGTATTAAGTGGCAAGACAAAATCACAAATACTGAAGTATTGGAAAGATCAGGTTGTGTGACGGTGTGTTCCATGCTCAGTCTTCGTAGACTTAGATGGATAGGACATCTTAGGAGGATGGATGATGGTAGAACACCAAAGGACATCTTTTTTGGTGAATTACAGACGGGTAGGAGATCTCAGGGTCGGCCTCTACTACGATACAAAGATGTGTGTAAGCGGGACATGATTGATACAGGCATTGATAATGCACATTGGGAGCAAGTCGCCGCTGAACGTGTTGCATGGAGGGCAACTATCAGAAATGGAATAAAGACAAATCAGAAAATGATTGCAGATAAAGCACACACAGAGCGTGAATGACGTATGATGGTGCACAATGGTGGAAATGACCATGTTTTCACATGCATCTACTGTGGGCAAACATTTGCAGCAAGAATTAGCCTTACCAGCCACACTTGCCACCGCCATGGGTCGTAGTTATTAAGCCTTTTTGAAGCGAAATGTACCAAACTATCGTCTGTCAAGACGGAAAGGTGCCAATGACATGTTAGATAGCTGTTCATTCTTCTCAGCCTTTATGGTAGCCATTCGAGCGACGTCCTGTTCTATCTTCTGCTGCATGTGCTTCATTTGGTCGAGGATGCGCTGAACGGCCGTTATCTGTGTTTCTTGCTTCTTGTGTTTTTTCTCCTCCCTGCTTGATAGCCTTTCTTCTGTCTCAGCCTGTATAGCAGCCATTCGAGCGACATCCCGCTCAGTCTTCTGCTGGACTTGCTTGGTTGCGTCCAGGATGCGTTGAGCGGCTGTTATCTGTGTTTCTTGCGTTTTGTCTTTCTCTTCCTCCATGCTGGTGAACTTTGATCGCAGTCCTTCAGTTGGCCTTCCAGTTGTGCATTGTCACTTTTGGTGAGTTGATTGGTGGCCTCGTACTGTCTCCTAGCTTCTTTATAGGGCAGGTTAGTCTTGATGGCGATCTTCATAGCTTCCTTGCTGTCTTGGTGGCAGGGGCAACAGAGGTACATGGCGCCGTGGTTACAGAGGCAGTTGGCGTACTTTCTGTTGAGTTAGGCCTCCTGAATTTCTTATCGATCTTTGCATGCAGGCACTGACTGTATGGATGAGTTCCATAGCAATATCTGCAAACCTCAACCTCACTCTTGCAGGTATCACGGTTGTACCAAAACTTCTGGCACTTAGAGATGTGTGGGGGATGTGTGGGTGGCAGCATTGTCGGTATGTAGTGCTCTGGAACTTGGTCTCTCTTGTCCCATCTGACGTATTGAGGGATCACTCGGTCCTCCGATGTTACTATGACGACTGTGGAGGGGATGTTGTTCTCTCCGATGATCCTCTCGGCACTGGTGAACTTGAGTTTCTTGTTCTCCCTTGTCAGCATCTCCCTGATCTGGTCGTTGGTGAGATGGGTCTTGACTCGTTTAATGACCCATCGTTTCATCATGCTGTGTCGGGCGGCTTCCATTACTATGTCATGGTGAAGCTGTATGGTGGTTTTCTCCTCTTGTGTTATCTTCTGGATAAGTGCTGTGGTTTTGGGGTTTTTATTGATGGAGACCACTACTCTATCAGGTGTCTTGCGCAGCTGGTTGATGCTGTGTCTTCCCAGCTCGTTTTCCAACAGACTGATTATCTTGTCTATTGGTAGCGCCGACAGTTTAGCTTCTCCCACGCTTGTCTATTTTAGCAGTATTCTGACGGTGAAGTCCTCAGATGTTGCTGTTTCCTCCTGTGTGGAGGTCACCAGAAGATTAGGCTGCATCGTCTTGGAGCTGGTTGGAACTTCCCGGCTGCTGCTGGCTTGAGTTGTGGTTTCTTCATCAACTGGGATGGCTTCAGCTGGTGTAGGAATCGGACTGCTGCTCGTAGATATAGGCTGAGCAGTCGTAGCGACTTTCCTCGCCTCTACCTTCTTCTTCCCGGCTGCATACAGCGCATGTCTCTGCGCGGCACTTTTAACGCGAGGCATCCTCTGCGTTATACGATAAGGCGACTTGATCTCGATAGCGCGTCGAGTCGACTGTGATGTGATGGGATGAAATGAGTTGTGGACATTATCTGCTTTTTCTTCTCATTTGTATTAAAATCAATTAACATAAAACTAACATTAGCCAATCAATTAGGTGGAACTCTGCGTGGCCGAAAGGCTATAAACACTCGCTCTTAAATTTTCTATGTGCAGATGTCAAAGTAATGGGTTAATTCCCTACACCAGTTTAAATGTTGACTTCTTGTTCAGAAATCAATGGCAAACTACTGAACCTAAAAACTGCAGTTATATATTATATGAAGCATGCAACTGCCGAGATGCAGTGAAGTATGCCAGGCAAGAAATCAGGCAGCATTTTGTTTATGGTGTCTGTGGCTAAATTCACTCAGGCAATACATTGTTTTGAATTTCTGAACTATGTCTAATTTAACTAATCAATCTACGGCAGGGGTGGACAACCCTTTTGTGTGTAGGGCCACATTGACAAATGTAAAGCTATTGGGGGGCCGCATATATATTATGTCCACTTTGTTTACAGCACCCTATCACAATAAGTAATTATGAATTATTTATAGGTTATTAAACAGTATACATAACTAATTTTTGCAATTGTATTTTACTTATACATTATATTTTACAATATGGACAAAAACTTTTACTAATTTGTTAACAAGATTTCACAATTTATTATTAAAATAATTTTTTTTTAAATTATCTATCAATGGCTTTAATTTAGACACAAACTGACTAAATTGTCACTTCAATTGTTGGTTTCTAATGAGAAGTATGTAACTGCTTGCAATTTTTGACAATATTCTTGAAATATGGAGCAATTTTACTTGAAATTCGCATTGCATCAATAATTTTTTACGTTACACAATGTATATGTACAATTTTCTCCATTTCTTTTACAACTTTTTGCTAAAATGCTCACGACAATCGTCAGTGTATGTGTGTGTAAAGTGTGGGAGTTTGTTCATACTAGTTTCAGTGATTATGTGAGGCGTCATGTATGTGTCCAGATGTGAGGATGTGTGTGTGGGTGTGTATGTGGGGGATATGTGTGGGGCGATGTGTGTGTGGGGGTGTATGTGTGGAGGGGTTGTGAATGGGGGATGTGAGTGTGATGGGTGTGGGGATGTGAGTTTGGGTGGGGGATATGCCTGGATGGAGGTCTGTGTGGGTGGGTGAAGGATGTATGTGTGGATGGTGAGAGTGTTTGTAGGTTGGGGATGTTTTTGTGGGTGGGAGATGTTTGTGTGGGTGAGGTAGGTGAATGGGGGATGCGTGTGGTGGGACGTGTGTGTGTGAGTGAGGGATGTAAATATGTATGGGGTGTTGTATGGGAGGGGAGATGTGTGTGGAAGAGGTGTGGGTGAGTGTTGAAGTTGTGATTGGGTATGGGATGTGCGAGTTAGTGAAGGATGTATGTGAGAGTGGGGGTGTGTGTTTGGTTGTATGGTTGGGGTGTGGGAGTGTGGGACAATACATGGGAGATGTGTGCGTTGATGGGTTGGTGGTGGATGTGTGGGTGTGGTGGTGAGTGACTAAGGGATGAATATGTGAGTGGATGGATGTGTCTAGGGGATGAGTGTATGGGTGGGGATGTGTATGTGGGTGGGAAGATGTGTGTGGGTGGGGTATATGTGGGGAGTAAATGTGGGTGGTGGGGTGTGTGGGTGGGAGGTGTATGTTTGTGGATGGGGATGTGTTGTTGGGTGGGGATGTGTGTGTGGTTGAGGGATGAGTGGTTAAGGGATGGGTGATTAGGGGTAGGTGGGTGGAGGATGTGTGTGAGTGTGTGTAGGTTTGCTGATGGGTGGTAGATGTGTGTGTGTGTATGTGTGTGTGTGGGTTCGGGATGTGTGGATGGGTTGGTGGAGATTGTGTGGGTGGTTAAGGTATGGGTGACTGGGGGTGGGTGGGTGGAGAATGTGTGAGTGTGTGTAGGTTTGCTGATGGGTGGTAGATGTGTGTGTGTGTGTGTGTGTGGGTTCGTGATGTGTGGATGGGTTGGGGGAGAATGTGTGGGTGGAGATGTGTGTAAGTGGGGGAACTGTTGGTGGGTGCAGGTTTTGTATGTGGGTAGGTGCGGGATGTGTGGGTTGGCGGGGATATGTGTGGGTGGGTGATGTGTGTTTGGCTGGGTGGTTGGGGGTGTATGGGTGGGTAGTGGAGGATATGTGGGTGGTAGGTCTTGGTGGATTGAGGATGTCTGGGTGGGGAGATGTGTGTAGGTAGTTTGGGATGTGTGGGTGGGTGATGGGTGGGTATGTGCATCTATGCCTGGGGTGTGTGGGTGGGGGATGTGTGTGTGGTGGGTGGGAGATGAGTGTGTGGCTGGGCAGATGTGTGCAGGTGGGTGTGGGATGTTGGGGATGGGTGGGGCATGTATGTGTGCCTGGGGTGTGTGTGGTTGGGTGGGGGATGTGTGGGTGGATGGGATGGGTCGGGGATATATCTCATAACATGGTAATCTGCATTGTTCTTATTTACAACATTCATTTGACAATGTTTTTTTTTTCCTGTGTCAATGTATTATACACTATTGATGAACGGAAGATGAGTGGTTGGAAGGGATGAATGTAAGACGGGCCTGGGTGCCCAATTTGTTACCCTTTGAAAATAAAGTCCGTTCGTTCGCATGACAGCATGCAAGGTGCAGTCTGACAATAAAGACCTACTCCTAGATTTGTTGATCTTCAAGTAAGAAAATGCTTGTTCGCAAATGTATCCAAACAATGATAAAAGTCTACAAAATAGAACATTAGAAATACATTTTATCAAAATGATAAGACAATCATAACGGTACATGAAATTCTGTAAAATTCAACAAAATAACTTAAAAACGAAGAAAACATTTTTGTTTCTAAGTGCCCTCGAGGGCCGCATAATATTAGTTGCCGGGCCGCATGCGGGCCGTAGTTAGCCCATCCCTGACAAAGGTCATAGCCAACAGTCATACCACTCACCTCGTTGTTACTCTGGCGTTGAAATCCCCGAGGATGACAGTCATTTCAAATTGTTACACTGGTCCCCGGCCAAGTCTAATTCGTTGTATCATTCAAGAAGCCCAGGGCATGAATACGTGAGGCGAAGACATTCATTGGCATTGAGAATCTTTACCATTTACTAACCCCTTGCCTTCTACAAATCCACATTGTTCTTCTCCTATTTATATATCCATCATAACTGATACCCCTATACATGTATTTGTTTTTCTCTCCATCATAATTGTTTATGTTACATTCCCCGGAAGTTATAATGCCCTCTGGTATCACATATACCTAACATGTTAATATTCAGTCTTCTCATTTCTTTCTTAATGTTTCAAATTTTTGGATGCAGGTCAGCATGGCCGAATTGATAAGAACGCGTGTTCTTAAACATCCGTTGCCCTGATGCCGAGGTAAGGGGTTCAACCTGTACACCGGACAGCTGGACTAAAATGTTGACCTGTCATCTTTGACTTGGGGACGTAAATTACAAGTACCACTGAAGTCACAGTGGGTTCGCCTGATGGCGAGGGACACTGTTAATAGAGAAAGCTAACCCACACGCAAAATTCAGTCCATCACTACTATAAATAGTGTGTATGTACTACGCTTGAGTTCAAAGCGAGCGAGCGCAAAAAAGAATGTTTGGGATAATTATCATCATCATCTTCCACTTCTGCTGTCAAGCGTCGTGGGGAGGGATAATTTGCGATCCAGCGCCCGGTGGGCGGCACTGGATAGTGTCATTCCGTGTCATTGTACAATGTCTTTGATGTCGTCAATCCATTTTCTTCTTGGACTCATATTTATACTCATATTGTATCTGCTGCAGGTTGAACTCAGATTATTAATATTATTTTGTAGTCTGCCCTCATCGCTGTTAAACTGGCACTGATCATCTGCAAATAGAAGTTCATTTATTTCCTGTAGATCAGTTGTTTCATCTGGAGTAAAAAGTTCTAAATGTTCTGAATCTGTTCTGTCAAGTCTTGCTTCTTTGGATATTCTGTCCATGTAGACATTAAATAGCAGACGAGAGAGCACACATCCCTGTCTCACTCCTGTATTGACTGTGAACATATCTGGTATAGCTTCTTGTGTTCTTACTGCACTTCGGCTCGAGTGGTACATGGCTATGATGTTTTCTAGCAATTGTCCTTGTATCCCAGTCTTCAAGGATGGTCCATAATTTGTATCTGTCTACTCTGTCGAAAGCCTTTTCATGATCTACAAACACAGTATTCTGCTGTTCACTATATTCTATAGTGTGTTCACATATTTGTCTAAGTGTGCTAGTTGCTTGCATGCTTGCGTTCGCTGGCTGTGAACTCCAGCGTAAAGTCCTGTATGTCGGATGGTCACATCCTGTTGTCCAACATCAGTGTGATGTCATACAGAACCTGAGATTTGCGTGGGTATCCGTTGTCCCATGTCTGACTTATTGGTGTGCAGACTGGTGGTTCCTCGCCGTGCAGGCAGATACTCTCCGACTTCGGAAGAATCATCGATCTTACTACGTTAGCCAGGACCCCGAAGGGACCTGTTGCCCAGGACGCACGGCTAGGACGTGCTAGTACAGTGGTTCTCAACAGGTAGGGAATCCCCCCTCCCTCCCCAGGGGGGAAATTTTAGGGTTTCCAGGGAGGGAGGGGGGGGTGGGGGGGGGGGAATTAAGATTATTTCAAGATCGCATTAATACAAGAACCAGTTACTTGATATTGTTTTTCCTTCTAAATTTAACAGTTCTGTACTTCTCGCCCTAATTAAATTCGTTTTATCACGTAAGTAGACAAGCAAATAATGTTTTATGTAGATGTCTAGACTTGTTCTAGTATGTGTTATTAAATTTGGCTTCCATTTTTATGTATAATGTAAGGGGGCAGGGGGATTTATAGGGAGGAAATTCGAAAGGGGGGAATGACGTTCTGAATATATGGTATTGGGGGGCATGGGCCAAAAAAGGTTGAGAACCACTGTGCTAGTAGGTCTTGGCCAGTATAGAACCTGGCCCTGGTGCCTTGGAAACACCTCTGCATCCCTGTCTAAGTGTAAATAGTGCATCAGTTCAACTTTTACCTTTCCGAAAACCGAATTGTACTTTGCTAAACTGTTGTTCAACTGTAGGTCTAGCTAGCTCTTTGTTCCGGTAGTTTTGCGTACATTTTCCCTATATGGCTCAGAATATGGGATAATTAATTTGGTTAATTTTCTTTGTAGACCAAGAAGACGGTGGAGATAAAATATACATACAGGCCTACAAGCACTTGGAATCAGCGACTGGCAAGAGTAGGTCAACCAGAGAGACGAATGGAGACGGCTTGTATATCTGCAGCAAAGAATCTCAATGGCTCGGAATGCTTAAGAAGAAGAAGATAATTTTCTTTAAATTGTGTTGTGGCCCTAGAAGGCCAGTTAAAAATTAATTTCGAGCATTAAATTGTAGGTAGTTATTAAAAGTACACTTTTAGGTAGTAAAGATAAATGTAGAACGACAAAAGTTGATTATAAAATGTAAGTACGTAAAGATTAAACATATTTTATGTAAGTATACTAATAGGATTATTGTTGACATTATAAGATCTGACTGCTGTAGTAATTTCGCAATTTCCAAAAGATAATAAATATATTTCTGAATTAGTTTATGACTTATAGCTGGTATAGTATTGCCTTTTTTGATAAATTCTAGTTATTTCCCTTGTAAAACTATTATATGTTTATGTCCCCTACTCAATGCTTAAATCAATCAATAATGTGCAATGCCGGAAAGCGTGGGCGGTCATAACTCGCCATTTCACTCAATCATCAACGTCGTGGATCAGCTCAGTGTTCCTGTCTCGTCCATGCCATGTGGCCAAGCCATCCAGGTATTTTCCTCTCGGTCTTCCTCTTGGTCTGTTCCCTTCGATCTTGCCAGTTGTCACTAAGTTCTCCAATCCATGAGAAGAAGTGGAATGGAGAACTCATTGCCTATCTAAGCGTTTTTTTTAGATATCTAGTAATTCTGCAGAATGCTTGAACATAAGTATTAATAAGTGTAGTGATCAATCAAGGCATTACTATCATGATATCATGATATTTTAAATATTCTCTAAGCAAACGTAATTGCACCAGCATTTGGCAGAGAGAGGGGGGATGAGGGAGATAGAGAGCGAAAGAGAGGAGGGTGAGGGTAAGAGAACTATTTGTTCAAAATGAATGAAATTTATAAACATAAATGACATTTTCTCTAAGCATAATATTTGTCAACATAAACCCCATAAACTTTCACGGCCTTTCGCCAATGCGAAAATAAGTGCATGCAGGCCTTGACTGTGCAAGACCAGGTTTTCTCCTGCTCACTTCGCCTATTAATCTGTCACCTCTCTCATTCCTGTCACCTAGGCCATAGCCACCAGTCACACGACTCACCTTCTCGTTGCTACTTTGGCGTTGAAATCCCCGATGATGATAGTCATTTCAAATTTTCACACTAGTCCCCAGCTAAGCCTAATTCGTTATATCATTCAAGAAGCTCTGAGAAAGAAAACGTGAGGCGAAGAAATTCATTGGCATTGAGAATCTTTTGCATTTACTGAACCCTTGCCTTCTACAAATCCACATTGTTCTTCTCTTATTTATATATCAATCATAACTGTCATTTACTGCCAATATAATTCCTTGCCGTGTATGGCAGAGATGTCTTTGAGCCTGAGGAATTAAGGCCACCTGGCTAGTGCAGCCGTCGCGAACTGTGCAGGTTAGGATTTTCTTTCTGCCCCCGACAGAAAAATATCCCACACCTTACCGTTCGAACCCGGGTCTCCCCAAGGAGAGTCCGGCGTTCTAGCCATTCTACCAGCCGCTTTTCTCTTTCATCATAACTGATACTCCTATATTTGTTTTTCTCTCCACCCGAATGGTTTATGTTACATTCCTCGGAAGTTATAGTACCCTCTGGTCTCACATATTCTTAACATGTTAATATTCAGTCTTCTCATTTATTTCTTAATGTTATCAAGGCCTCGTGCTGGCTGTGGAATTGTCGGAACCTGAGTTGGGACATGTTTCCAAACTAGTATGGTTAAAAGCGGTAACTACAGAACTCTTCACAATCTCTCAATTAAGACCACGAACTTGCAACGTCTCGTGTCAACTCTCTAGCCTTTCCTCCGAGCGAGGGTGGTGAGTCTAAGTGCAGTCAAATCATACAAATGTCGGCCTAAGTCCAAACTCCATACCAGAATACTAATAGTCCGTAAGTCGCGCTCACCTGCAGAGACCAAGAGGTGGGTCGGAAACTTAGTTGTCACTAAATGTAGTGTTTTATTCCACTTTACCCATCAATTTTCCCAGTTGTCACTAAATGTTCTACTTTATTCCACTTTTCCCATCAATTTTCATGTTGTCACTGTTTGTTTTTTTCTTTATTCTTCTTCTTCTTCTTCTTCTTCGTTCATCCGGAGTTTTTTTTTTTCGGACGTGATTGCGTTGTGCCTGTCCACAGCAGAGCTGCGTTCTTGCGCCGTTAGGCCGACACATCCGACTTCTGCGGGCATTTGTTGACCGGGTTAACCTTCCCGGGGGTTTCTTAGGACGTTTGGCTCTCACTGTTGTGGTGTTATCCCCCATCCCAGCTGGCCCATATAGAACAGCCAAAGACATCCTGGTCAGCCCTCAAGGGAAGGCAGGGGCAGACCATGGGCATTCCCCGCCATCCAAGGAGGCTTCCATACTTGCAGAGCCAACACACAGCGCTCTGGTACTGGGCTCACCCAAGGAATCGTCACGTCCTGCACATGGCTGCTTAGCCTCACTTCCGTATATTGGGCCTTCCATTCACCATAGGCTGTTCTTCCGGAAACCAGAAGTATGCAGTCTGCAGATGACATCCACACAGTGAGCTTTCGATTCGGACTTTCCACATAATGGATTTGCTATCCAAGCAATATTCCATTTCGTGCCACTAGGACACTTTTTCCACCTTTTATGAAGCCCACACAGTGTGCTTTCGATTCGGACTTTCCACATAATGGATTTGCTATCCAAGCAATATTCCATTTCGTGCCACTGGGACACTTTTTCCACCTTTTATGAAGCCCACACAGTGAGCTTTTGGTTCGGACTTTCCACGTAATGGATTTGCTATCCAAGCAATATTCCATTTCATGCCTCTGGGGCGCTTTTGTAACCGACATACCTGTGGTATGAAGTGCGGCAGTCTAAATACTTCTTCATGCACCTTTAAATGTCAACCTGTATGTAGTTAAAGTAAGCTGCGGTCAACTTGAGCTTGCTGATATCTCCATAGAGCTTGTCCTCAAATGAAGCAGGTGTGGGCCAAAGTATCTTTCTCTGTTCTGCATATATTGGGCACTCCTGCAGCAAATGTTTAGCTGTCATTTTACCAGTTCCACAATTGCATTCATCGGTATCTCCTATCTTTAGTTTATTGAACAAGTGGTATTTCAGCCTGTTATGTCCTGTGCGGAGTCTGAAGATTGCTACTTGTTCTCTTCGGTCGAGTTTGTAATATGCATCATCCTTCTGGTGACCTGGATGCTCTGATTCCCATTTGGTTCTATAAGTGCTTTTTATCAACCTCTTTGCCTCGTTATAGGTTATGTCTATGTCAGGCTGTGGTAGTCGTCCGCCCTCTTTTGCCAGTCTGTCAGCCTCTTCATTTCCAGGTATACTGCAATGTGATGGTATCCACTGTATTACAACTTTTTTGGATTTCTGGCATAGACCATGGAGTGCTGCTCTTAGGTCAGCTATTTCTGTGCTGTAATTGCTCTTCAGTATTGAGACAGCTGACTTTGCATCTGTAAAGATAGCTATTTGCTGTCTCTTTATTTTCCTCCATCAAGAGCATTTCTGCTGCAGTTTTCAGAGCCTCTACCTCCGCTTTGAAGTTACTTGAAAACTTTCCAGTTGCCACTGAATGTGTTTTTTTCACTCCATTTTTTAAATTTAGGAGAATTCCTCCTCCTCCATTCTCTACTGAATTTTTGGCTGATCCATCTGTATATGCATGGGTCCAATTGCTGCTTGGGTAATGTTCTTTTATGTAGTTTAGGGTTATTTCTCTTCTTTCGGTTTCATGCTGAGTGTTCTTTTTCTCAATACCAGGAATGTTTTCTATCATCTCAGGCAGTAGCTGCTGTCTCCAAGCTGGGAACTTGTCTGCATTGTAAATGGGTTTGACTGTTGATATGTTAAGTATGGGATCTGCCCTAATCTTTCGTTTTGCAGTTTCTACAAAGTTGCTACGCTTCAGTCTTCCCTTTCCAAAACCATTAAACCTGTTATACATAGGGTGGTCTGTCAATCTTCTAAATTTTTCAGCTTGTTGCTGGGCTCTGCTATCTCTTCTATCCTGCATTGGTTGTAAACAAGTGATCTTTTCTAGTTCATTAATAGGCGTTGTCTTCAGGCTTCCAGTTATGATTCGCATTCCTTGAATTTGGACTATGCTTATTTTGTTAAAGTTTGACTTAGCTGCTGTTGCCCAAGCTGCAATGCCATATTCCAGTACTGGCCTCACCCGTCCAGTATATAACTTCTTGAGAACTGTCTCATCTGCTCCCCACGTTGTACCAGCAAGCTTTTTCATGATTGCCATTCTTTGCCTTGCTCTTGTTCGATTTTTCTCAACCTGTGTCTTCCATGTCAGGCGACGATCAAAGGTGACTCCTAGATAGTTTGGATTTTCTTCATGGCGCAATATTTTTCCATTCAATACCAGCTTAGGTTGCTGAGTTTTAGTTGAGAGGGAGAATACTGTGCATGTTGTTTTCTCCTCACTTATCTTCACTAGCCATGATTTTGACCAGTCCTCTAGCGCTAATAGGGCTTGCTGTATTCTGCTGTTAGCTGTACTAATATATTCTTCAGATGTCCATATGGCTAGGTCATCTGCAAAGGATGATGTGTGTACTCTGGCTGGAAAATTTTCCGTGATGTCGTTTATATATGCTAGGAATAATGTTGGTGAAAGAACTCCTCCTTGGGGGACACCTTGCTCCAACAGCATCATTTTGCTGGTTTGTCCTTGTACTTTTGTCCTGGCAGTTCTGTTTTCAAGGTAGTGGCTGATCCATTTGTACATTTTCCCACAAACATGCATTTTTTGCAGTTTTACTTTCAGTCCTTCCTTCCATACTTTATCAAATGCTTTTTCTAAATCTATCCAGACCGCTAGTGTGTGCTTTTTCTCTTGGAAGGCATCCTCTATTTCCTGAGCTATATAGGTTATTTGATCTTCAGTGGATCTGTACTTTCTGAATCCTGCTTGGTGAGGTGTTAAGAGTTGGTTTTCTTCCAGATGCCATGTTAGCCTGCCATTGATAATGCGTTCCATTAATTTTCCTACACAGCTAAGAAGACTGATAGGTCGATAGCCATTTGGTTCTTCCAGGTCTTTTCCTTTCTTTGGGACTGGTATTAGTATAGCTTCCTTCCATGCCTGTGGGACTATTCCCCTCTTCCAGCTGTAATTTAGGACTGCTAGTAGTTTCTTTTTTGCCTTAGTGCCTAGTCCTATTAGCATTTCATTTGTGATTCCATCCTTTCCTGGTGATGTCTTCTTTTTTAGGGTATTCATTGCCTGTTCCATTTCTTCCATTGTTAGATTTGCCATCATATATTCTGCTGCTGTCTCTGTATATCTATGATGTATCTGTTTATCTTTGATTGCTTTCTTCTGTTCGGCTGTAATATCAATGTGGTTTGCACTGGCATAGTGTTCCATTAGTGCATTTGCAGCCTTTTTTCCTGTAAGCAAGGCATTTCCTTGTTTAATTGTTATTTGTTTGTTTCTAGGTCCTTCATTGTTCATGGCTTTCACTAGTTTCCATAGTTTGTTTCCATCCCTGTCAAAATTCAGGTTTTCTGTTTTTTTCCTCCAACAATCTCTTGTTGTTTGATTTACTGTTCTTTTATATTTTGCTGAGATGGCTTTGAGAGAGATGTTTGCTTCAGTTGTTTGTTCTCTCTCTGCGGTCTTCCTAGCATCTTCAACTTTGTCCTCCAAAATTTGTAGTTCCTCAGTCCAGTATGGTTTGTAATTTTTCCTCGCTCCTCTTGGAATAGACTCAGTGGCCGCCTGTATTATTGCTCTGTTTAGACTTTCCACCATTTGCTTCATGTTGCCATATCGTGTATTTATGTTTTCACAATATTTGTCTGTTAGTATGGAAAATCTGTCCCAATCTGCTCTTTTGTAATTCCAGCGAGGCAAAGGCTTTTGCTCCTGTGGAACATACTCCATATTTATTACAAGCTTGATTGGTCTGTGGTCACTACCTGCTAATTGGTCAAGCACATGGCGATCGATTTTGTGGAGGATGTCTCCTGTGCAGAAAGCTAAGTCTGGAGTAGAAGTGGTAATCCATCTTCTGGAGTAGAAGCTTGGTGTGTCATCCGCTTTGTTGAGTAGATGGAGATTTGAGTCTATTTCCCAGTCCTCCACTTCATCTCCTCTTTTGTCAGTATCTGGGTATCCCCATCTTTCTGAGCGGCTATTAAAGTCTCCGACAACAATGCAATTTGTGTCAGTTATTTCCATGTTTGAGAGTGTAAGATCCTTATCTGCCGGGCTATACAGATTGTAAATTCTTATTTTCATGTCCTTTATCATTATATCAACACCTATAATTTCCGTTTGGTTGTCAGAGATCACAGATACTTCGCTGCAAGGTATTGTATTTCGTGTAAGTATTACAACTCCTCCTTTGTGTCCTTCGCGGTCGAAACGTGTGGCCTGATATCCCTCGACTGAAAATGTGCGATTGGCGTTGAGGTGTGTCTCTTGAATGCATGCCACATCTATTCTATCTTTATGAAGACGCTGTGTTAGGGAGGCTTTCTTGTTATAAACTCCTTCGGCATTCCATTGTAGTATGTTGAGAGTCCGGGGTGTTTGGTCAATAGCTCTTAACCTACTCCTCTGTGCCTTGACTCCACAGCACAGGGGAAGGTGACCACCAGTAGTCATGGGTGGACCCCCTCGAGGCAGGGGGCCCGGCACTATCACCGCCTGATGGGACTTCACGGGATTAGCACCATAACGATTAATTTTCATCTGTGGCATCATGAAATGATAAAGTTACGTTGCACTTCTTTGTCAAGCCTGTGGCTCAGTACATCCGATTTCGACAAGCATTTTTCGGGATGCTTTCCCTAGCCTTTGACTGTCCCCAGTCTACCTACAAGGCAGCAGGTTCTTTTCCCATCAATCTTGCCAGTTTTCACAAAAGTTTTCTATTTTATACCTCCTCATAACATGCCCCCAAAAAAATTTGACGTCTAATTTTTCTAATCAATTTACATTTTTCATTTGTTTCTTGTAGAACTATCTCACTTGTGTTTCTGTCCGTCCGTGCTATTCTGTGAACTGATGAATCAATGTCCTAGGCATCTGTAAAGAAGGTAGGCAGCCATTGTTCTCCTGTTTGGCCAGTCTGGTCAGTAACCGTAGCCATGGTCTCTATACAGAGATCCTCTGCCTGCTGTCATGAACTAGAGACCACAACCAACAACTATCTGTCGGCTGCTTTGAAGCTCAATCTACCACCTACTCTCCTTCTTTCACTTCACCCTGGTTGGGGAGATAAACAGGTACTCCGCCCTGCCCAAGAGTGTCCCATAGGCTAGCGGAGGGAAGGAGGCACCTTACTTCTCCTTTGATAGGATCGCATATCTCACTGGGTAGCGAGTATTATACTTCTCCATAAGGTATTAGTCAGGATTCTGATCAAATCAGTCAGAGAAGCCACCAAAACCTGCTCACGACGACTACCATGTTATGAAAAGACCAGAACAAGTCATTATTCTGCGCCTCTGAACAGGACACAATAGATTACGAAACCACATGTATACAACATTCAAGATTGGTGAATCAGCCATGTAGATTGGTGTCACAGACAGCAGAGCACATACTCCAAGACTGCCCAAATTACAACGTGTCTAGGAAAACCTTCTGACCTAGAAAGACGACAGTGGAAGATAAACTCTTTGGATAGCTGAGTGAACTAAAAAAGACAGTTAAATTCATACAAGAGACAACATTGCAGAATTGACATATTTCAAGCGAACGAAAGAAGAAGAAGGAGCCAGGATTCTACCAGGTGAATGAACAGTCCTATTCCATTACCCATTAGGATCTCACATCCCACTGGCACCTGGCCATCTTGACAGATTTCAGCTTATTATTACATTGTGCTTCTAACAAGGCAAGATAACTGCAACCCATGGGAGTAGCTAATGTTATACATCTCCAATATAGTTGGAATATGTAGGCACCGAGAAGCAAGATGGAAGAGAGAGAGAGAGAGAGAGAGAGAGAGAGAGAGAGAGAGAGAGAGAGAGAGAGAGAGAGAGAGAGATTGGAAAAGTGCCTACGACGCGCCCCTGATGTATGCGGGGTCGGTCGGTCTACACACACGAGGCTTCACTCATACTGTACCCTATGAAATAGAGCCAGTAAGGTTGATTTTTATACAACGTACATGAGGATCAAACCCCCAGTGGTTGTGTTATTGGGGCTGTGAAACATCAGACCACCAGCAATATAGTTGGAATAGGTAGGCACAGAGAAGCACGATGGAAGAGAGAGAGAGAGAGAGAGAGAGAGAGAGAGAGAGAGAGAGAGAGAGAGAGAGAGAGATTGGAAAAGAGCCTGCGACACGCCACACATGGCATGGGTAGGCACAGAGAAGCAAGAGTGTTGAGAGAGCGAGAGAGGGAGAGGGAGAGAGAGGGAGAGAGAGAGAGGGGGACAGAGAGATAGAGAGATGGGCAGAGAGAGAGGGTTGGTGTAAGATTATTGAGAGAGGGAGAGAGAGAAAGAGAAAGACATATATATCTGTGCACATACATACATACATACACATATGAACTAGTATCTATGTGCACGCCCACCCGACCGCATATACAGTGTAGTTGCTAACTAGTAGGGGGATAAGTGATTACATTACTAGTGTGCGCTGAATTGCGTACGACGAGGAGTGCCAAGAGTGGTAATGTGAAATGCCCAGGTAGCTAATGGTACGGTCACTCGGAATCGGGCCGAGGGGGACAGGGTAGAGTATAATATTGGTGGAGAAAAGGACTGGTTGGAGACCGGAAGAGGGTTACACCTAGGAGGGTGGAAGCAACAGAGTGGGGAGGGGAGGGGAAATGACTACGATTAGATGAAACTATGTTGGGTGTTGAGGCCGTGTGGTGTTAGGCACCCCATAGTGAATATGTAGCCGGTTTTCTGTATTCTTGCGATGTTGAGCACCAGAGGAGCAGGACTGGATGACAGTGACCTGGACATCCGAAGCACCTTGATGGTTTGCGCTGTTGAAGTGGGTGGAGACAGGCTTGGGGGCGTTGGTGTTGATGTCCATCAGATGTTGGCGGAATCTGTCGGCTAGCATGAGGCCCGTCTACCCAATATACTTCATATCACACCGTTTGCATATTATGGCGTAAATGATGTTGCGACTGGTGCAGGAAAATTCTTCTGTGATACGTAAACTGCCTTTAGGGAATCGCACCACTGGGGTGTGGATCACATATGGGCAGGTCTTGCAACGAGATCTCAGGCAAGCCTTAGTTCCTAATTGTGATGGTGGAGGTGGAGATCCCTGTACTCTATTATGGACGAGTACATCTTGAGGTTGCGGTCACGTCTGTAGGCCACTAGTGGTTTCTCTGAAAATATCGCGCTGGTAGTAGTGTCAGCTTGAAGGATAGATAGATGTCGAAACAGGATATTTTTGACTGAAATATTGTGCGGATGGTAGGTAAGAGAAAGTACCGGTCGAAGGTTTTTTGGTTTAGGTGCAGAGGTGAGAGCCTCTGCGCGGCTAATGGGTAGAGCCCGGCGGAAGGCTGATGATAGGACATGATCAGGATAGCCACGGAGCCTGAAGAAGTCCAACATTTCCTGAGCCCTGTGGCGAAAATCCTCATCATCTTGGCATAGTCGTCGAAGGCGAAGAAGTTGAGAATAAGGAATTGCGTCTTTACAGGACGGAGGGTGAGAGGAGGTGTAGAGTAGAAAGGCGTGAGAGTCAGTCGGTTTGTAGTAGACCGTCGTGGTGAGACCATGGGTCCCAATGGAAACAGTAAGATCTAAGAAGTTGACAGACGTCGAGGAAATATGGGAAGTGAGTTTGATAGTAGGGTGAAAGTTGGAGAAGAAGTCTATGAATGTTTCGTAGATCCGCCAGTGGCATACAGGTGACACCAACACCATCATCGATGTATCGCCTGTATAGTTCAGGGACTCTACCGTTGTAGAGTTGCCATATCTGGTACTCAAGGTGGCCCATAAAAAGGCATGCATATAACGTTCAACCTTACTGCCTCTATTTCATAGGGAACAGTATGAGTGAAGCCTCGTATTTGTTGACCGACCGACCCCGCAAAAATCAGTGGTGTGTCGTAGGCACTTTTCCAATCTCTCTCTCTCTCTCTCTCTCTCTCTCTCTCTCTCTCTCTCTCTCTCTCTCTCTCTCTCTCTCTCTCTCTCTCTCTCTCTCTCTCTCTCTCTCTCTCTCTCTCTCTCTCTCTCATCATGGTTCTCTGTGCCTACGTATTCCAACTATATTGCTGGTGGTCTGATTTTAACACAACCACTGGGTGATTTGATCCTCAAATACGTTGTATAACAATCAACCTTACTGCCTCTATTTCATAGGGAACAGTATGAGTGAAGCCTCGTATTTTTAGACCTACCCACTCCGCTATACCTCATGTGGTATGTCACAGGCAGTTTTCCAACCTCTCTTATTTTATGTTATAGTTAATTTTTTACTCTCTCTCTCTCTCTTCTCTCTCTCTCTGTCACTCTCTCTCTCTCTGTCTCTCTCTCTGTCTGTCTGTCTCTCTCTCCTAATAATGTTTCTTCTCTGTGCCTACCCACACCAGGTGTATTACCAGTGGTTGGGTCGTATGCAGCCCCTATAAAACAAGCACTGGGCGATTTTGATTTTTACATACGGTGTATAACAATCAACCTTACTGGCTCTAGTTCATAGGGAACAGTATGGGTGAAGCCTCGTATGTGTAGACCGACTCATCCGCATTCCTCATGCGGTATGTCGCTGGCAGCTTTCCAACCTCTCTCTCTCTCTCTCTCTCTCTCTCTCTCTCTCTCTCTCTCACACACACTCTCTCTCCCCTTACATCTTGCTTCTCTGTGCCTACCTACTTCACGTGTATTGCCAGTGGTTGGATCTTATACCGCCCCAATAACTCAAGCACTGGGCGGGTAGATCCTTTAATATGTTGTATATCAATCAACCATACTGACTATTTCATAGGGTACAGTATGAGTGAAACGTCGTACGTGTAGACCAACGTACTCCGCATACCTCATGTGGCATATCACAGGCACTTTTCCTCTCTCTTTCTCTCTCTCGCTCGCTCTCTCTTCTTACATATACTTTGCACATGCCCACACACACTAGCATTTTGTCTGTTGAGGTGTGTCTATGTTTGTATGCGCGTTCACGCATATCAGTCCACCCAGACTATAAGACTCACCCCTGTAATAACACAAGGGTTTTTTTGGCTAGTACCACATTCAATCTTACGCGCCTCGTACTTTACTAGTACATCCACTGTGATTGCTCAGATACCCTTACAAACCAGTTACCTCCTCCTGCCCCGCCCCCTTCCTTCTATGTGCTCACTGAACCGTAACACCCGGCGCCGGGTATCAGAAAACATCGGAGATTTTCTTAGTCACTTACAGTTCCGAACGGTGAGGTGAGTATGAAGGTTTTCTCTATTAAAAATTTTTTTATCAATTAAACATTTTATTCAACTAACATTCTAATCAATTAACATTTTTTTCAAATCTCATTTTCTCTTCATTGCTTCCATTTTTTCATGCTTTTGTTCTTCTCGTCCTATCGTCACCTTCTGATGTAGTCACAGAAGATCTCCTTGACTGTATGTTGTGTTTGTGAATGTGTTTGTTTGCTGATGAAGGCTAATCGCCGCAACGTTCTGTATGTGTCTTAACTCTGTTATGTAAAGCTGAAGGACTTTTTTCTGGGCACGTTATGTTAAAAAAAGTTAGTTGCATATCTTTTACAGGACGAGTCAGTCGGAGCAGCGTTATTTGCTGTTGTGATCTCTTGGCAAGTTTACGTTAAGTAGTTTGCCATTGCTTTCTGAACGACACCCATACCATTTTGTAAAAAACCAAATCAAGACTGTCTGCTGCCAAATCACCCGCAACTATGTTTCGAACGCGGGTATGCGAGATTGCGAACTGCACCCGTACCTTATTCGTTAAGGAGACGGCAGGCACTTTATGAGAAGAAATAAAGTAGACAACTTAGTGACAACTGGAAAGATTGAGGGGAAACGAAAAAGGGGAAGGCAAAGAGAGAAATATATAGATGGTTTGGCCACATGGCATTATCGAGAAGAAAAAAACTGAGCTGATCTACGACTCTGGTGATCATGTGTGATGGCGAAACATGACCGCCCATGCTTATCTACATGGCACATGATGATGATGATCCACGACTCTGGTGGTCGCGTGAGATGGCGAAACATGACCGCCCATGCGTATCGGCAAGGCACATGCTGATATTGACAAACACAGTCTCTGCGATGGATCTCCAATTTGTTATTTTTCATGAAATACCTCAGGGGTGTACAGAGTAACAATGATGGTGATCTGCATAGCTTGTGGACATTATCTGCTTTTTCTTCTCATTTGTATTAAAATCAATTAACATAAAATTAACATTGGCCAATCAATTGGATGGAAGTCTGCGTGGCCGAAAGGCTATAAACACTTGCTCTTAAACTTTCTATGTGCAGATGTCAAAATAAAGGGTTAATTCTCTACACCAGTTTAAATGTTGACTTCTCGTTCAGAAATCAATGCAAAATACTGAACGTAAAATTTGCAGTTATATATTATATGGAGTGTGCACCTGCCGAGATGCAGTGAAGTATGTCCGGCATGAAATCAGGCAGCATTTTGTTTATGGTGTCTGTGGCTAAATTCACTCAGGCAATACATTGTTTTGAATTTCTGAACTATGTCTGATTTAACTAATCAATCTACGGCTGGGGAGGGAAAACTTATTGTACGTAGGGCCACATTGACAAATGTAAAGCTATTGGGGGGTCGCATATATATTATGTCCACTTTGTTTACAGCAACCTATCACAATAAGTAATTATGAATTATTTATAGGTTATTAAATAGTATACATAACTAATTTTTGCAATTGTATTTTACTTATACACTTATCTAAATATATAAAAGACAATGCATGTCCGTATGTTCTTTATACGTTCGCGAACGGTCCACACGATTGAGATGAAATTTTCTACATGTGATCTTCTCATTCCGGTGCAGCCAACTGTCATAGTTTGTTAGTGTACAAACAGTTATTTACGTAATACAATTTATTTTTTTTAAAATTTAAATTATAATTAATATATAGCGAGGGGACTTAACTTAATAAAAGTAATATCCACGGACAAAACATTTAGTAGCATTGCTATATATTTTATATATCATTGTTGCATTTTTATCAAAGCTTTATAAAATGTTTATCTACAGTTATCTACAGGCATATGCGTTATAACATATAGTGATAAAATCTTTAAGGTATGTTTAAAGTTTTCATAAAAATAATGCATCTATTTTGAATACCTGAAAATTTTCTATCTCATCTTTTTATTTTTTCTTCAACAGCACATTAGATGAGTTACTCAATTTTTTTTAAACAATTCCCATATGTATGGCAGTTACACCCACGTTGGAAACTAAATCAGAATTGACATCTAAGAACACTACTGACACTGACACTGACACCGAAGAAGATGGCCTACTGTTTTAACATCTACAATCTGATCAATTCTGCACCAAGACAACAAGAAAAATAAATAACTATCTCTACTAGACAACCTCGTTCGTCTCTGATTTCGTATTACTGTTAGTCAACAATATCATTTGCTTGTTTTGATTAATTTATGATGACTAATGATATTATTATTATTAGTCTGAACATTTCAGGTTTACGCACAAAACATAAACACATCGTCACACCCATACATAAATACAAAGCCGACTTCATTCTCCTACAAGAAACAAACATATGCGAATACACACACGTAAAGCAAATCACTACACAATTAGGGATCAGACACTCATGCTTCAGCCTGTTGACACATTGTACGGGTTCTGGAACCGCCACACTGCAGACATCAGACAAATGGGAAATTACTGGCACACACAAGGACGACCAAAGAGACATTACCATCACACACGTTAGAAACATCACACACACACATACGCTTTAGTCAACATACATGCCCCAGCAAATTACAGCTACCAACCACAATTCTTTGAACACTTAGAAAACTATTAGCACAGACATTCAGAGGGAGGCATGTTGTTTTAGCAGGTGATTTTAATTGTTGTTTAGCTTCGGTTGACATAACAGGCGGGGAAGTGAAAAAGCAGTTAAGAAGAGCTGGCCGAGACGACATGAATCAACTTGATACATTGCAATACATAATTGACACACATAACCTAGTAGACGCATTCAGGCACAAACACCCCAACAGTCACGATACAACGCACAGAAACCATGCACATAACAGATCATCTAGGTTAGATAGAATATATGTACCATCAACACACCACATAACACAAACTAAACACCTACAAGAAACTCTCCAGTATACAGACCACAAAGAATACTAGCACACATCACTATAAATAACACACCCACACAGCCTTTCAAACGATCACCACACTGGAAATTTAACAACACATTACTCCAACACACAGAATATATACAATATATGACAGGCCTGATACATTCATACACTGATAGTATACCAACTGACAACATTAGACAATAATGGGACTTACTGAAAAACATAATACGGAGCAGGACACAACACCTAGCATCCATCATACACAAGCGTAGACTACAACAAGAACAGATCATACAAACAGTAATACATTTAACAAAGCAAATCGACAGAAACTCACCATACTTGCATGCATTAGAAATACAACTGGAACAACACCAACAGCACAGATACCTGGGTGCACTAATTAGAACAAAACACAACACCGTCACACGAGAGACACCCAGCAAACAATACATGGCAACAGAACAAACCATACAGCGTAGCAAACAGATAAACACAATAATAGACATGCAAGGAATCACACAAACTGAAACCACACGTATAACAGAAGCATTCCAGCAATACTATACACACTTATTTACAGCAGAGACAGTAAACACACAAATACAAGATAGCTTCTTACAATATATACAAAGCAAAGACAGACAAGACACAACTGAAAAACTGCAGACCAATTTCACTTCTTAACACAGATTACAAACTTCTGGCCAAATCACTAGCACACAAAATCACACAATTCCTACCAAAACTAGTACACCCAAACCAGCAATGTAGTGTACAGCAAAGGAATATACAAAACCACACACACCTCATTAGAGACATTAAAACGTACACACGCCAGAAAATTGGTCAATCCTCCCTCTTGTCTTTGGACCAAGAGAAGGCCTTTGACAGAATCGCACACTCCTATTTGCACAAAACCCTAGAACACTGCAATATAGGTCAGTACGACAGAAAGTGGATACAGATTTTGTATAACAACCCTGAAAGCAAAGTCATAGTGAACCATTCACTGACTGCTAGCTTCAGGCTGACAAGATCTGTAAGACAATGGTGCCCACTATCACCACTTCTGTGTATACTGACACTAGAGCCATTATTTGAAAAGATCAGACAAGATACCAGCATTAAAGGCACTTTCATACAGGGAATAGGAGAGCAAAATGTCATTGCTTATGCAGACGATATTGCATTCTTCCCTACAAGCAACACATCCATCAGAAACATACTGCACACCTTCTCCCACTTTGGGAAAGGCAGTGGAGCCAAAATTAATATACAAATATCACAAATTATGGGTCTGGGAAAGTGGAAACAAAAGTCTGATTTCCCTCCAGACCTAACACATATACACAATATGAAAATGTATGGGATCACATTTCCATGTGACCCCCGAACAACACACAGAGAAACATGGCTACAACTAACACACCAAATCACAGACATGCTACATAGGTATAAATACACAACATCAACAATATTTGGTAGAAGCATAATAGTTAACACATACATCACACCAAAAATAATATACTTAGTGACAGTGTAAAACCATCCAAAACAGACAATCACAGACATAAATAAACACATAAGACATTTCATATTTAGTAAGACAATACACAGCATACAGCATAAAACTCTCATTCGGGATAAGAAACAAGGAGGAATAGCACTTAGGACATACAAACAAAAGTACAAGCACTTAGAATCAGTCACATAGGTAATATTATCAGACATCCAGAAGAACATAGAATAGCATTATATTATATAGCAAACAAAATAAAACATTTCACAAAACTAAACAATGCAGCAGCACATTATCAGGGCATCCTACGATATTTCTTTCACACATGTATACAGGCAATACAAGGACATGAACATCTAATAAATGAAACAACATGAGAAATATACAAACATTTAGTTAGTAAACAAGCACCATCGCTTAAACTGAGAATCAAAAGAGGACAAACATATTTCATGTTAGACTACACATCCACCTTTTCCAACTTACACAACAAACACATCACTTCTAAGGCGAAAGAAGTAACTTGCAGACTGATTGTTAATATAATTCCCATAATACCCAAATTAGCATTCACATCCAGACAAATAGGAAAATGCCAATTATGCAGGAACAACACAAAAGAGACAGAAGAACACATATTTTTCACATGTCAAACAGTCACAGATGCAGTGGAAACTCTACAAAAAATAATACAAACACACACAGGCAAACAAACAGACATTTACAGGGCAATCTTTCTTAACACTCTTCCTAAAACATCCGAACACACACACACAAAACTACTTCAAACACTAGCGGAATACAGAAAATTAGTTTGGACTTGCAGAATCAAGGCAAGGTTCAACTCCCTTACATACAACAGAAACATATTTTTACTAATGTTCAAATACAAACTAGCTACTATTTTTCCTGACTGAAATGTGTAAATTTCCTTAATTTCATTTACTCTTGCAATTAGAAAAAAATGTCATTATTATTATTTTGTTACAAAAGTTAATAATATCAAAAACAGCTAAGATGTTTTACACCCGATCGTATTGACAGACGATATTTGGTTTCTGCTGCAAGGCATAAAATCTAAGACCTATAGCAGTGGTGAACGGGACTGTCCCAGACCAGTCCCTGCTGTGGAAAATTTTAGAACGTGTGTGCGTCTCGCGAGCCCTGTGTGTGGCTTATTTTGTTAATACTTGGGAACACTTCTCACTAGGTGGTAACAAGCATTAGAGAGCGCAGATAGTACATGCCACAAATTCTTCCCAAGGGTGCTTTGAATCACAGATCCACCCCTCTCCTCCCCCCAAACAACTTTAAAGAGAGATATATAGCTCCTCTGGCCTAGGTACACAAAGGCTTTGTGAAAACTGGCTGCGTGTCCGCTGTAAGACCCGACGTGTGTCTAGTGGCTAGTGGTCACTAGACAATTTTGCGTTCAGCGGTTTGCCCTTTGCCTAAATTCAACACGATTCCCCAGCACGAATATAAACATTGTTGTAGAATACAAAAAGCTAACATGTATGGTATTTATATATGGGTAGCCATGTATGGGTGAATTTGTGTAGGTATTTATGTAAATATAATTATGGCTCTGTGTTAATATACAGGTATTTATATGAATATATGCATATGGAAATCCCCCCCCCCCCCAAATATAAATATATATATATATATATATATATATATATATATATATATATATATATATATATATATATATATATATATATATATATATATATATATATATATAAAACAGAGTGTATGTGTTTGTGTGTTTGTGGGATTTATGTATTGGATGCGTTCGATAACGGTACATCCGATTGAGATGAAATTTTCTACACGTCTTCCTTTCATTCCTGTGCAACCGACTATAATAATTTCTTAATGTAAAATCTTCTACTTATTTAATAACATTTACTTTTCCATTTTCATTATATAATGTCTATATAGCAGGGGGACTTCACTCTAGAAAAGTTATTTCAAGGGGCATAACTTTTAATAACATTTCTATATACTTTATAGTCATATTGTTGGACTTACTTGCACTATTGTTAAACTCTTTGTCTATAGTTATTTTCAGGCATATGAGTTATAATAAATAATGATATAATCTTTAAGGCATTTTCAAAGTTTTCATAAAAATAATGCATAATGCATAACATTGTAACCCATCTTTTTCTACAGTTTTCATTGAATGGTGTGTGGAAGGACATTCTTTTAAGTTACTGTGCGCCAGGAGCTGGGCGAAACCACGCCGGGTCAGATAGATAGACAGATAGTCGGGAACGGAAGCTTATTTGACTACTTATATGAATTAAATGACATGCTCCCCACCAGGGACTGGGTGAAGCCGGGCCGGGTCAGACAGACAGATAGACAGACAGACAGTCGGGAACGGGAGAGTTTATATGACTACGTATATGAATTAAATTAGATGCTCCCCACCAGGGACTGGGTGAAGCCGGGCCGGGACAGAAGACAGACAGATAGACAGACAAACAGATAGTCGGGAACGGGAGAGCTTATATGACTACGTATATGAATTAAATGAGATGCTCCCCACCAGGGACTGGGTGAAGCCGGGCCGGTCAGACAGACAGATAGACAGACAGACAGATAGTCGGGAACGGGAGAGCTTATATGACTACTTATATGAATTAAATGAGATGCTCCCCACCAGGGACTGGGTGAAGCCGGGCCGGGTCAGCCAGACAGACAGACAAACAAGCAGACAGACAGACTGATAGATAGATAGATCCCCTCCAGGGCCTGGGCGAAGCCGGGCCGGGTCAGCTAGTATATATATATATATATATATATATATATATATATATATATATATATATATATATATATATATATATATATATATATATATATATATATATATATATATAAAATAATTTTGGAAGCCACAATTTAAATAGAATGAAAATGTAAAGGCTAGTGCCGAAGATCACGGAAATCCATGAACTATTATCTACAGAAAGCAAGAGATAGATCAAGACAGAATGTGTGTGTGTGTGTGTGTGTGTGTGATGAGAGAGAGAGAGAGAGAGAGACGAGAGAGAGAGAGAGAGAGAGAGAGAGAGAGAGAGAGAAAGAGAGAGAGAGAGAGAGAGAGAGAGAGCGAGAGAGAGAGAGAGAGAGAGAGAGAGAGAGAGAGAGAAGAGAGAGAGAGAGATGGACAGGTGTAACATGTAAATGAAAAGAGGAATGTGTGTTTACATGTACTATGCCATAAATGTCATATTCATCATTGGCACCTTGCCGTCTTGACAGACGATAGTTTGTGCTTTAAAAAGGCATAATAACTTTTACCTATGGCGGTAGCTGAATGTGACTGATAAGGCCAATTTGCGCTGTAAATATCCGTTCACAGTGGGTGCATGTGAACACGTGGTCATTTCCACCATCAGCACCATCTTACGTCTCAAACGCTCGGTGTGTGACTTATCTGCAATAATTTTCTCCTTTGTCTTTATTCCATTTCTGATGTTTGCCCTCCATGCAACACGTTCAGCGGCGACTTGCTCCCAATGTGCATTATCAATGCCTGTATCAATCATGTCCCGCTTACACACATCTTTGTATCGTAGTAGAGGCCGACCCTGAGATCTCTTACCCATCTGTAATTCACCAAAAAAGATGTCCATTTGGTATTCTACCATCATCCATCCTCCTAAGATGTCCTATCCATCTAAGTCTACGAAGACTGAGCATGGAATAAACTGTCACACAACCTGATCTTTCCAATACTTCAGTATTTGTGATTTTGTCTTGCCACTTAATACCAAGAATTCTTCGCAGACACCGCATATGAAAGCTGTTTAAATGTTTCTCTTGGTGTGAGTAAGTTGTCCAGGTTTCACTGCCATAAAGAAGAGTACTAAGGACACAGGCTTGATAGACAAGGACTTTTGTTTTTGCAGTAAGCTTCCTGTTCTCCCAGACTCTTTTTCTTAACCTGTTCATTGTTGTTGCTGCCTTACCAATCCGGATGTTGATTTCCTGATCTAGGGATAATTTGCTATTTACCACTGATCCTAGATATGTAAAATGGTCTACCATCTCTAGTTCGGCGTCGCAATAAAGATTGATGGTACCCCATGTGCACCTTGTGACATAATCTGTGTCTTCTTTTTGCTAATTGTTAAACCAAATTCAGAACAAGCATTGGAGAATGCAGATAGTAGACATTGCAATTCTTCCTCAGAGTGGGTCGTAACTGCAGCATCATCTGCAAAAAGCAACTCTCTGATCAGTACCCTCCTAATTTTGGTCTTGGCCTTCAATCTCTGAGCATTGTAAAGGCCGCCATCTGAGCGTGAGTGAATGTATATACCACCTATCCTGATCACGAAAGGCATATATTCAGTAGAAGTGAACAGTATATTCCAAAGACGGTGGGAGCTAGTACACAACCTTGCTTAACTCCACTCTTGATTTCAAACTCTTCAGAAGTTGCACCATCAAACTTGATTATACCCTTCATGCCTGTGTGGAACGATTCCACAATGGACAGAAGAGTTGGTGGGCAGCCAATCTTCTTTAGTGCCTTGAACAGACCCTCACGACTGACCAAATCAAATGCCTTTGTGAGGTCGATGAGGGCAATAAACAGTGGTTGATTCTGTTCACGGCATTTTTCTTGCATTTGTCGCAATGAGAATATCATATCAATGGGTGACCGGTTCTGTCGAAAGCCACACTGTGATTCGGGGTAGACTTGATTTCCTAGGACTTTAAGACTGCGCAGAACAATTCTAGCAAATACATTTCCAACAATACACAGAAGTGAGATACCCCTATAGTTGTTGCAGTCGCTCCGATCGCCCTTGTTCTTGTACAGTGTTATGATGTTTGAATCTTTGAAATCCTGTGGGACTTGTCCTTCTCGCCAGCATAGTTCTATTAGCTGGTGGATCTGTAGAGTGAGTGTATCTTTCCCACTCCTGATAACCTCTATTGGAATCCCATCCTACCTGGAGCCTTGCCAGATGCAAGTTCATTTATAGCACACTTAACTTATGTTATGGTGGGAAGTGTGTCCAGGTGGTCAAGAGTTGGTAGAGCCTCTATGGCGTTGAGGGCACCATCCGCTAGTTTGGTCTCACTTGAGTAAAGCTCCAAATAGTGCTCTACCTATCTGTCCATCTGCTGTTTCTTATCAGTGATGATTTCTCCAGTCAAGGTTTTCAGTGGTGCACTTCTTTTGATCACTGGACCACAGGCTTTCTTTATTCCTTCATACATGCTTCTTATGTTTCCCTTATCACTTGCGATTTGAATGGACTCGCATAACTTGATCCAATAATCATTTGCACACTGCCTGGCAGCCTTTTGCACATCCTTCCTAGCTTGCCTTAGCTCACTCAGAGTGTTACGCGTTGTCTTTCCTTGTTTCTTAAGAGAGCTTTCTTCTTCTTATCAATCAAGGGCTGCAGAGTCTCGCTGTTTGCCGCAAACCAGTCTTGCCTCTTATGATCCACAGTGCCGTAAACCCCTACGGCAGTTTTATAAAGAGTTTCCTTAATTTGACCCCACTTTTCATTCACTGTACAATTTTCTGGTTTATTAGTGAAAGCGTCTTCAAGTTGCTGTTGAAACTGAAAGCACTTTTCAGGATCGTGAGTGTTAATAATATTAATCCTGGGGCTAGATTTGTGTTTAGCTGTGTAGATTCTCTTTGGTCTCAGTCTAACCCTTGCAACAACCAAAGAATGATCCGTATCACAGTCAGCACTGTGGTAACTTCGAGTCAATGATATATGGTTCAGATGTTGTCTCCGTGTGATGATGATGTCCAGCTGGTGCCTATGGCCGGATCTTGGATGTTTCCATGTGACCTTATGATCTCTTTTGTTTTAAAAAAGGAGTTTGTAATACATAGATCATTACTGGTGCAATGTTCCAGCAGCCTTTGCCCATTATCATTCATGCGACCGATGTTGTATTTTCCAAGGCACACTGGCCATGAACTCGAGTCCTTACCCACACGAGCATTGAAATCACCGAGCATATAAATGTAGTAAGATTTTGGAACTGCCTTGATCACGGAGACTAACTCCTCATAGAACGAATCCTTCACATCATCAGAGGAATCGAGTGTCTGTGCATATGCAGAAATAATGGTGGCAAACCCACAAAAGGTTGCCAAGCGCAGGGAAAATAGTCTTTCATTTCCTCCTGCTGGAATTTCAATCATTCAATCAAATGTCATATTATCATAATTGTATATGCTTGTATTTGTTTTATTAGCGCATGTGACACATAACACTAACAAACGGCAACGCTCTGTAATATACACAAACAAAGAAACGCACATTACACCTTGTAATATACATTGCTTTGTATGAAATAAACGTTGGAAAAGACAACGTTGTATTTATAATGCCCATGTTACACATTGCCTCAACGAGTTATTTTTCATGCGTTTTGTTGTCAAAGAATTGTTTCATAAGAGATGTTGAATGAAAGAATGTATGAGAGGAAATGGAGAAGAAGGGCAGAATGTAGGACGGGCCTGCGTGCCCAATTCTTAACACTTTGAAAATAAAGATTTTCGTTCCTTTAAAAAAAATGTAATTTTTTGTTAGAGAAAGTTAGTTGCATATCCTTTGCAGTACTCTGCAGTCAACCCACCGCCAACCATTTATTGGCTGTTCGTGATATCTTGGTAAGTTTACTTTCAGTACTATCTATTCTTCTACTACACAGACAGACAGACAGACAGACAGACAGACAGACAGACAGACAGACAGACAGACAGACAGACAGACAGACAGACAGACAGACAGGCCGACCGACCGACCGACCAACAGACAGACAGACAGACAGACAGACAGACCTACCGACCGACCGACCGACAGACAGACAGACAGACAGACAGACAGATAGACAGACAGATCCCCGCCAGAAGCTGGGCGAAGCCGGGCCGGGTCAGCTATCACATTATATTTTACAATGTGGACAAAAACTTTTACTAATTTGTTAATAAGATGTCACAATTTTTTATTATAATAATTTTGTTTTTATTATCTATCAATGGCTTTAATTTAGACACAAACTGTCTAAATAGTCACTACAATTGTTGGTTTCTAATGAGATTATGTAACTGCTTGCAATTTTTGACAACATTCTTGAAATCTGGAGCAAGTTAACTTGTTGAAATTTGCATTGCATCACTAATTGTTTACGTTACATAATGTATATGTATAATTTTCTCAATTTTTGACAATTTTTTTCGAAAATGCTCACGACAATCGTCAGTGTATGTGTGTTGTGTATAAAGTGTGAGAGTTTGTTCATACTAGTTTCAGTGATTATGTGAGGCATCATGTATATGGCTAGATGTGAGGATGTGTGTATGGGTGTGTATGTGGGGGATGTATGTGGATGGATGGGGGATGTGTGTGTGATGAGTGTGGGGGGTGAGTGTGTTAGGGGATATGTCTGGATGGAAGTCTGTGTGTGTGGGGGGATGTGTATATGAATGGGGTGTTACATGGAACGGGAGATGTGTGCGGGTGGCTGGTGAAAGTGTGATTGGGTGTGGGATGTGCGAGTTGATGAAGGACTATGTGAGGGTGGGGGTGTGTGTTTGGATGGGTGGTTAGGATGTGTGAGTGTGGGTGAGTAGATGGTAGATGTATGTGTTTATGGGTGGGTGATGGATGTGTGGGTGTAAGTGGTTGAGGGTTGAGTACGTGAGTGGATGGATGTGTGGGGTGATGTAGTGTATGGGTGGGGATGTGTGTGTATGTGGGAAGATGTGAGTAGGTGGGGGTATATTTGGGGGTAAATGTTGGTGGTAAGGTGTGTGTGGATGGGAGGTGTATATTTGTGGATGGGGGATGTGTTGTTGGGTGAGGATGTGTGTGGTGGGATGTGTGGTTAAGGGATGGGTGACTGGGGGTGGGTGGGTGAAGGATTGTGGGTGGGTGAGTGTGTGTACGTAGAGGGGTGTTCGGAATGTGTGGGTGGGTTGGGGGAGATTGTCTGGACAGTGATGTATGTAAGTGGGGGAAATGTGGGTGGATGGTGGGATGTGTGTGTGGGAAGGGGGTGTTCGGGAATGTGTGGGTGAGTTGGGGGAGATTGTCTGGATGGTGATGTATGTAAGTGGGGGAAATGTGGGTGGGTGGGGATGTGTGTGTGTGGGAAGGGGTGTTCGGGATGTGTGAGTGGGTTGGGGGAGATTGTCTGGATGGTGATGTATGTAAGTGGGGGAAATGTGGGTGGGTGCGGGATGTGTGGGTTGACAGTGATATGTGTGGGTAGGGGATGTGTGTTTGGCTGGGTGGTTGGTGGTCTTTGGTTGGGTAGTGGATGATAGTGTGGGTGTTGGTGGATGGAGGATGTGAGGGTGAGGAGATGTGTTTAGGTGTTTGGGATGTGTGGGTGGGTGATGGGTGGGTATGTGCATGTGTGCCTGCGGGTGTGTGGGTGGGGTATGTGTGGTGTGGGGATGAGTGTATGGTGTTGGGAGTATGTGTGGAGAAGTTGTGAGTGTGGGATGTGTGTGTGGGTGGGGGATGTGTGTGTGGTGGGATGGGAGATGAGTGTGTGGCTGGGCAGATGTGTGCAGGTGTGTGTGGGATGTTGGGGATGGGTGGGGCATGTATGTGTGTGCCATGTGACGATATGAGGCAGACAGCAGTAAACAGATAGATTAAGAGTAAGTTTAACATAGAAGAAGAATTGCCGTAGTAAAGAGCAATTCACGCGAGCACAATGTGTTAACACACACGGATAAATCAAGGATAGTCAGTGCGGACACATGATGATGATGAATGACGAAGGGAGGTCATTCTAGGAAGTTGCGTATCACGTGACCGGAGAAAAGTAGTCCCGGTAGATGGGGGATGGCCAGCTAGAGCAGGCTATGGTTCTTGTGAAAGATAGACGTCATCTTGTGTTATAGTTACGAACGAAGATAAGAACGCTTAGTGCAATGATGCTTTAACAACAGTAGAAGTGTTCGTCCAGTTGTGTGGCTAAATATAGCCTGTTGACGCTTAGTGCAGTGTGCTGATTTAGAGATGACCCAGCTCTAAATTGATCAGCCGGCGTCAATGGCAGCCAGGCGTAAGTAATGACTTTAAGTAGGGCAGACATTGTGGTAGCTGGTACTATTCGGTGGATGACCGATTGTCTTCTGTTAAAGTACTGAACAATAGTCAGCAAATATAAATATATTCATCACCTGTTATCCCACGTCTACTGTAACTTGTCATCGTCAATGTTATGATAATCATCCACAATAAACATTGCGATGTGTCGAGGACGACATGCTGTTCATTGTTGATATCGTATGAATGATTCTACCAAGTCTGTCGGATGAATGATCCTGCTGAATCTGTCATAGAGGCTGAGATAGCGAGCAGAAGGGGAGGCTCGTATTATAAACAGCAGGAGCACATCAATTCAAAGTCACAGCAATCATTTATATGATGAACATTTTCGCCATGGCAGTGAATTCAGCGATGTCAGGTAAACTGCAATAATATTTACTACATCTGCCCTGTTTACCCTGGCCGTGACCACGTTTTGTTCGTGAACTTTCCTGGGCACAGAAATTGTGAACTGCCCAAAGATATTGAATAGCTGCAGAAATTAGCAGCTAGGAAGTGACATCAAGAAATACGAAGACGGCGCATCAGTAAGCAGCCTAAATACTGAAATACAACTTTATCACTATCCAATATTTAACATACGAACATTGTAAATCAAAACGACGACGATGTCCTGAAATTAACTATTTTTCCTCATTTTGAAAAATCAGTAGTATGCAATGCGCAAATCCAGTCGAATTTAGGGAGCACCAGAAATATGAACAATTTATATCAAAACGTAGATGATGTCCCCAAATTGATGGTTAACAACATTGTTATTGTCACAGAAGTAGTATACCAAGCTATTTTCCACCCGATTTTGATCACCGACTAAATTTTTCAAGGAGGTGTAATAATTCAGAACTTTGCTTTACAATCAATCCCACCTACATGTACAGCCTGGAGAAAGACACCAGACCATTGGAGAATCTCAGCAAAACACCAGAGCAGACAAAACAGGGCCAGTTAAATTGTCTGACTGTGTTTGTTTCATTTGTACAGTTGGTTAGAGGTAATATTCGGATACTTCCTCCATAAAGTAACTGTCGGTGTCTTCATGGTCCTATTATCTGAAGACGCTAATACTAATAGACTCTATAATCATAGTACATCGTTACAGTACAAGTTATCGACACAGGAAAAGTAGACAAAGTACTCAACCACAACATGTCTACATTAACAGACTTTATAAAACTTGGCGAAAAATTCTGTTGTACAGGCCTAGAACTTTTGACATGGGCAGAAACCAAACTCTTAGAAGTTCGAAGACAGATAAAAGAAGACCAATCAACAGCTAACGAACTGAAAGAATCGCAAGAGAGACAAAGAGATAAAGAACTAGTCCTATGAAGACAAAAGCTAGCATCTTGAAGTAAAAAGACTACAGTTTGAAATAGACAAGTTGAATATTAAAAAAGAGGAAATAACATTACCAGTGACACAAACAAACATGATAAAACCAATAAAATGTTCTCTTTGTTATACTTTTGGCCACGTAGCAAAATTGTAGACTAAAACAAATAACTAAAGAGAGACTAACAGAATATCGCTGACACCAAACAAGAAAGGAGAACAGGACGAATGGACAAACACAACACATATGCTAAATAAAAACAACGCAAGACTACTTACAAAGGGTAGGCTTAATGACACCCGCAAAGCAACGACACAAAAAGTAAATGCAGCAAATATCCTAAACGGGAGTCTACAAATCCTAAAAGCACTTGTCAACGGCATGATCACCACATGCATGAGAGACTCTGGATCATCAATAGTAGGGGTTGCTCAGAAATATGTTAAAAGGAAAGACTATACAGGGGAAAAAGTGAATTGTCGAACTTTTGGCGGAACCCTCGAAAGATATGACATAGCATGGATCAAATCGACAGCCCATTTATACTGGCAGAGTGCAAGCAACAGTACTACCGAACCCGTGCGCGGGATTAATAATCGGCACCATACCACTTGTAAAAGACTGTACGCCAGAAGAAAACCAAGCATGGCAAGCCAAACACACTTTAGCAAATGCCGTAACAAGAGCACAAGAAAAAGAAGAGAAAAGGAACAGAATAATATCACTTGCAAACGACCCCACCCAGACAACGGACTGATCACAAACTCACAGACTAACGACTTGAGTGCACAACAGAAAAACTGACATTTCACTACAAACATGCTTCCAACGAATCAACCGACCATCTAAACGAGCGAAAGAAGGTAGATGGAAATTTAAATTAGACAATAACATCCTCACTAGAGAATACAGAAAAGGCCCAGTGCTTCCTTTCACAAACCGTGCTGCCGTCACAACATCGCAGCAATGCGCTGAAATTGGCGCACGACTCCCCATTTGCAGGACATATGGGGATGGCCAGGACAAGACAGAGATTATTATCTCAATTTTACTGGCCAGGCTATTCAAAGGACGTGAAGAACCATGTTCGTTCCTGTGAGCTATGCCAACGGACTACCCAAAAGGGTAGACACCCGAAAGCAAGAGTTCAAGAAACGGATCTGGCTTCAAGACCGTTCGAAAAAATAGCCGTCGACATTGTGGGGCCCCTCAACACGACAACGGACCGAGGGAACAGGTACATCCTAACCATGATGGACCTGTGCACAAGATGGCCAGAAGCAATCCCACTAAAATCAATAACATCCAAAGCCATTGTAGAATCATTGCTTCTCATTTTCAGTAGGATAGGATTCCCATCATGCATCTTGTCAGACAGAGGTAGCCAGTTCATTTCAGAAGCAACACAATGTGCAATGGAAAAACTAGGGATATAAACAGGCATTTAGTTCACCCTACCATCCTATGACCAACAGGGTCAATGAGAATTTCAATGGGGTACTTAAACGGACATTAGCCAAAATAACGGCGGGTCGCCCAAAAGACTGGGACATAATGCTACCTGCAGTCCTGTTTGCATACCGAGAGGTACCGCAAGCAAGTACTGGCTTCTCCCCGTTTGAACTCGTGTACGGGGCAAACCCAAGAGGCCCATTGTTATTGTGGAACGAACTACTCACAGGCAAAGTACACGACCACCCGAAAAGGGAGGCGTACGAGATGGTGACAAACCTACGGGAGAAACTGATAACTGCCTGCCAGATTGCAAAGAAAGCATTACACAATGCAGGACTAAAATACAGGCAGTACGATAATAGAAACGCCAAGACAATAGTCTTGAAAGAAGAAGACAAAGTCCTACTATTGCTCCCAGACCCCAGAGATTCACTCATCGTGTCATGGCAGGGTCCATTCCAAGTATTAAAGAAAATAACTGATGTTGACTATCAAATAATGGTAGGAAATAGAAAGAAAATTTACCACATAAACATGTTAAAACCTTTCATAGACAGAGGACCAGACAACACATGCACAGAAAACCAATTATCACCTAGAGAAGCTGCAGTATGTTGGGTCATAAATGAGCAACAGGAAGACTCATTGACAGAAAAAATTCCAACACCAACAGTTAACAACACTGACAGCTGGAAATCAATACAGATAAATCCAAAGTTACCAGACAAAGACAAACGACAGTTAAAACAATCACTGAAGAAATTTAAAACCATTTTCTCAGACAAACCTGGCAGAACCGATCTGGTAACGCACAAAATAACTTTACTTTCGGATAGACCAGTAAAAGTGAAGCCGTACCCAATACCAGTTCACTACCAAGAAAAGGTTATAGCTGAAATATCTGATCTGGACCAGTGTGGTATAATACACAAATCCACCTCCAACTATTGCTCACCGTTAGTAATAGTCAAAAAGAAAGACAGTACATTAAGGATCTGCGTTGACTATAGGAAGATCAATGCACTCACCCTACTAGACGCAGAACCCATGCCGAACATTGATGACCTCATTGACGGCATGGCAAAATCAGTATTATTCTCCAAAATAGATTTAACAAAGGGTTATTGGCAAATCCCGATGGAAAGGGATTCAATGCATATAACTGCATTCGCCACACCCTTAGGTCCTCTATGAATGGGCCTATATGCCGTTCGGATTACAGAACGCCCCGAGCACATTCATGCGAATGATGCGCAACCTGTTGCCAAATATAAAAAACGTAGCAACCTATATGGATGACATTTGTATCCATACGGTAGACATCCGACAACACACCGAGGTCCTAGAGCAGGTATTTCAGAGGATACAAGACCATGGATTGAAAGCAAAACCTTCAAAAATCGAAATAGGATATAAAGAAATCCAGTTTCTAGGCCATAGAATTTCTAATGGGTTTCAGAAAACAGACCCTAACCTAGTCACAAAAATTTTGCAGATCGAAGCTCCTACTACAAAGAAGGAAGTAAGGAGCGTACTAGGTCTAATTAATTACTACCAGAAATTCATCCCAAACTTTGCAGACATGACCTTCACATTTTCAGAGCTGCTCAAGAAAGATCAACCTAACAAAATTAACTGGAATGACAAACATAACGAGATGTTAGAACAGATCAAAACACTGTTTAGTAAACAGCCCATTCTCAAACTTCCAGACATTACGAAACAGTTTATACTACAGACTGATGCAAGCATACATGCAATTTCAGCAATACTCCTTGCAAAACCATAACGGACAATTACACCCAATACTATATTACAGCAGAAAACTGACAGAGGCTCAAAAGAACTATTCCATCACAGAACTAGAAGCATTAGCTTTAGTCGAAAGCATTAAGAGGTTTTCCAAGTACTTATTGGGACAGAAATTTATTGTACTATTAGATAACAAACCACTAAAGGTATTTAAGGAAGGCCATCCAAAGAACTCAAGAATCCACAGATGGTCGTTACTCCTACAAGATTATGATTTTGATATCTGCCACATTCCAGGCAAAGATAACAATCTGGCAGACCTCTTAAGTAGATAATTGTCAGCATCCCCAATAAGCCCTTACAGGAGTAAGGAGTTAACACTAGGCTAGTAGAGAGACACCCAGACAGGGAAGACACCGACTGCTATTAATACCTCGCAGGGAGACACATTTGTATCAGACCAGAGGGCAAAGAGTACGGATGAGCGAGGGCTTTCCCCAAACAAACTTTAAAAGGCCAAAAAAAAAACAATAAAAAAAAAACCCCCAAAAAAATTTTTGGGGAAAAACTTTTATTTTTAAAAGGGCCCCCCTTTTAAAAAAAAAAATTTTTAAAAAAAAAAAAAAATTTAAAAAAATTTTAAAAATTTTTTAAAAAAACCCAAAACCCAAAAAAAAAATTTTAAACCCCTTTTTTTTTTTTTCCCAAAAAACCAAAAAAAAAAAACCCCCCCAAAAAAAACCCATTTTTTTTTAATTAAAAAAAAAAAAAAACAAAAAAAAAAAAAATTTTGGAAAAATTTAAAAAAACCCGAAAAATTTTTAAAAATTTTTTCCCAAAAAATTTTTTTTCCCCTTTTAAAAAAAAAATTTTCCCAAAAAAGGTTTTAAAAAACCCAAAAAAGGAATTTTTTAAAAAATTCCCCCCTTTTAAAATTTATTTTTTCAAAAAAGGGAAAAAAAAAAGGGGTTTTTTAAAATTCACCCAAAAAAAAATTTTTTGGTTTTTATGCCTTTTCCTTTTTAAAATAAAAAAATAAAAAAAAGGGGGGGAAAAAAAGGAAAAAAGGGAAAAAAAAAAATTAAACCCCCCAAAAAAAAAAAAAGGGGGGGGGAAAAAACCAAAAAACCCCCCCCCTTTTTTTAAATTTGTTTTTTTTTTTAAAGGTTTTTTTTTGGAAATTTTTAAAAAAAGGGGCCAAAAGGGGTTTAAAAAAAAAATTTTAAAAAAAAAACCCCTTTAAACAAAAAAAAGGGGTTCGGGGGTTTTTTTAAATAATTAAAAAAAAATTTTAAAATTAAAAAATTTTTTTTTAAAAAAACCCCAAAAAAAAGGGAAAAAAAATTTAAAAAAAAAAAAATTCCAAAAAATTTTTTAAAAAAAATTAAAAAATAAAGGAAAAAAAAAAAAAAGGGGGGGGGGGGTTTTAAAAAGGGAAAATTTTTTTTTTTGGGGGAAAAAAAAAAGGGGGGGTTTTTTTAAAAAAATTTTTTTGGGGGGTTTTTTTGGGGGAAAAAAAAAAAAAAAAAAAAAAAAAAAAAGGGGGGTTTAAAAAAACCGGCCCCTTTAAAAAAAAAAAAAAAACCCCCCAAAAAAAAAAAAAAAAAAAAATTTTCCCCAAAAAAAAAAGGGGGAAAAAAAATTTTAAACCCAAAAAAAAAAAAAAGGGGGGGGGGAAAAAGGGGGAAAAAGGGGGAAAAAAGGCCAAAGTTAAAAAAAAAACCCCAAAGGGGGGGGCCCCCCCCAAACCCCAAAATTAAAAAAAAAAAAAGGGGAAAAAAACCCCCGGAAAAACCCTTTTTTTTAAAAAAAAAATTTTTTTCCCCCCCAAAAAAAAAAAAATTTCCCGGAAAAAAAATTTTAAAAAAAAATTTTAAAAAAACCTTTAAAAAAACCCCCCAAAAAAACCCCCCAAAAAAAAGGGGGCCCGGGGGGGGTTTTTTCCCAAAAACCAAAGGAAAAAATTTTTTTTAAAAAAAAAACCCCAAAACCAAAAAAGGGGTTTTTTTTTTTTAAAAAAAAAAATTTTCCCCTTTTTTTTTTTTAAAAAAAAAAAAATTTTTCCCCCAAAAAACCCCCAAATTTTTTTTTTTGGGGGGGGGGGGAAAAAAAAAAACCCCAAAATTTAAAAAAAAAAAAAAAAAAAAGGGAAAAAAAAAAAATTAAATTTTTTTTTTTTAAAAAAAAAAAAAATTAAAAATTAAAAATTAAAAAAAAATTTTAAAAAAAATCTTTTTTTTTGGGGAAAAAAAAAAAAAAAAAAAAAAAAAAAAAACCCCTAAAAAAAAAATTAAAAAAAAAAAAAAATTTCCCCCCCCTTTTTAAAAAAAATTATTTTCCCCCAAAAAAAAAAAAAAAAATTTTTTTTTTTTTTTCCCCAAAATTTTTTTGGTTTCCAAAAACCAAAAAAATTTAAAAAAAAAAAAAGGGGGGGGGGGGGGGGGGTTTTTTTTAAATTTTCCCCGGGGGGGAAAAAAGGTTTTCCCCTTTTGGCACCATCTTACGTCTCTCATCGCTCTCTGTGTGCTTTATCTGCAATCATTTTCTCCTTTGTATTTATTCCATTTCTGATAGTTGCCCTCCATGCAACACGTTCAGCGGCGACGTGCTCCCATTGTGCATTATCAATGCCTGTATCAATCATGTCCCGCTTACACACATCTTTGTATCGAAGTAGAGGCCGACCCTGAGATCTCCTACCCGTCTGTAATTCACCAAAAAAGATGTGCTTTGGTATTCTACCATCATCCATCCTCCTAACATGTCCTATCCATCTAAGTCTACGAAGACTGAGCATGGAATACACCGTTACACAACCTGATCTTTTCAATACTTCAGTATTTGTGATTTTGTCTTGCCACTTAATACCAAGTATTCTTCGCAGACACCGCATATGAAAGCTGTTTAAACGTTTCTCTTGGCGTGAGTAAGTTGTCCAGGTTTCACTGCCATAAAGAAGAGTACTAAGGACACAGGCTTGGTAGACGAGGACTTTTGTTTTGGCAGTGAGCTTCCTGTTCTCCCAGACTCTTTTTGCTAACATGTTCATTGTTGTTGCTGCCTTGCCAATTCTGATGTTGATTTCCTGATCGAGGGATAATTTGCTATTTACCTCTGATCCAAGATATGTAAAATGGTCTACTATCTCCAGTTCGGCGTCGTCAATAGAGATTGATGGTACACCATGTGCACCTTATGACATAATCTGTGTCTTCTTTTTGTTAATTGTTAAACCAAATTCAGAACAAGCATTGGAGAATGCAGATAGTAGATGTTGTAATTCTTCCTCAGAGTGGGTCGTAATCGCAGCATCATCCGCAAAAAGCAACTCTCTGATTAGTACTCTGCTAATTTTGGTCTTGGTCGTCAATCTCTGAGCATTATAGAGGCCACCATCTGAGCGTGAGTGAATGTATATACCGTCATCCTGATCACGAAAGGCATATTTCAGTAGAAGTGAAAAGTATATCCCAAAGAGGGTGGGGGTTAGTACACAACCTTGTTTAACTACACTCTTGATTTCAAACTCTTCTGAAGTTGAGCCATCAAACTTGATTATACCCTTCATGCCTGTGTGGAACGATTCCACAATGGACAGTAGAGTTGGTGGACAGCCAATCTTCTTTAGTGCTTTGAACAGACCCTTACGACTGACCAAATCGAATGCATTTGTGAGGTCGACGAAGGCAATAAACAGTGGCTGATTTTGTTCCCGGCATTATTCTTGCATCTGTCGCAATGAGAATATCATATCAATGGTAGACCGGTTCTGGCGGAAGCCGCACTGTGATTCGGGGTAGATTTGATCTCCCAGGACTTGAAGTCTGCGCAGGACAATTCTGGCAAATACTTTCCCAACAATACACAGAACGTGAGATACCCTATAGTTGTTTCAGTCGCTCCGATCTCCCTTGTTCTTGTACAGCGTTATGATGTTTGAATCTTTAAAATCCTGTGGGACTTGTCCTTCTCGCCAGCATAGCTCTATTAGCTGGTGGATCTGTAGAGCGAGGGTGCCTTGTCCACTCCTGATAACCTCTATTGGAATCCTATCCTTACCTGGAGCCTTGCCAGATGCAAGCTCATTTATAGCACACTTAACTTCTGTTATAGTGGGAAGTGTGTCCAAGGGGGGTCAAAAGTTGGCAGGGCCCCCTAGGCGTTGAGGGCCCCACCGCTAGTTTTTTCACCCGAAAAAAACTCTAAAGGCCCACGTCTAAAACTGGTTTTTTTCTTAAAAAAGGATTTTATTTTCCCCCTTTTCAGCGGTGGGAAACCCCCTTTTTCCCAAAAACCCCCCAGGGTTTCTTTTTCCCTTTTTAAAAACTTCTGATTTTTTCCACACGCTTTGAAAATTTTTTTTAAATTTAACCAAAGGAGCAATTGGGCCCTTTTTTACAAAAAAACCCTTTTCCCCGTTTTTTTATTTAAGTTTTTTTACGGTTTTTTGGGCTTTTCCTTGGTTTCTTAAGGAGGGTACCCTTTTTTTAATTAACAAGGGGTGGAATAAAACTGGCTATTTTCCGAAAGGTTTTTCCCTCAGGTCCAAAATGCCGGAAAACCCCTCCGGCTTTTTATGTAGTTTCCTTAAAAAATTTATTTTAAAATTTTTACTAAAATTTTTAAATTTTTGATTTCCAAAAAAAGAATTTCCTCTTGCTTTTGTTTTAAAAACCCAGGAAAAAGTTTGGTTTTTAAAAATTTTTTTCCTGAGGCTAGACTTGTGTTTAGCTGTGTAGATTATCTTTGGTCTCAGTCTAACCCTTGCAACAACCAAAGAATGATCTGTATCACAGTCAGCACTGTGGTAACTTCGAGTTAATGATGTATGGTTCAGATGTTGTCTCCGTGTGATAATGAAGTCCAGCTGATGCCAATGGCCGGATCTTGGATGTTTCCATGTGACCTTACGCATCTCTTTTGTTTTAAAAAAGGAGTTTGTAATACATAGGTCATTTCTAGTGCAATGCTCCAGCAGCCTTTGCCCATTATCTTTCATGCGACCGATGTTGTATTTTCCAAGGCACACTGGCCATGAACTCGAGTCCTTGCCCACACGAGCATTGAAATCACCGAGCATATAAATGTAGTCGGATTTTGGAACTGCCTTGATCGCAGAGTCTAGCTGCTCATAGAATGTATCTTTCACATCATCAGAGGAAGTGAGTGTCGGTGCATATGCAGTGAGAATGGTGGCAAATCCACAAGAGGTTGTCAAGCGCAGTGATAATAATCTTTCATTACCTCCAGCTGGGATATCAATCATTCCCAGTAGCGAATTCTTCACTGCAAAGCCCACACCGTGTTGCCTTTTTTCTGCCTGCCCTCTTCCCTTCCAAAAAAAGGTGTAATTGTTTTCCCTGAGTGACCCTTCCTCAGCGAGGCGAGTCTCCTGCAGGCCAGCAATATCAATGTTAAGACGATTGAGTTCAGCATCAATCACAGCCGTTTTTCTCACATCGTCAGTATTTGTCAAGTCAGTGGGAAAATCCTGGACACATGGTTCTCACGTTCCAGGTTGCAAGCCGTAGCTTGAGGTTTCTATTATTCTTTTTATTAGTACCTGGTGCATTGGTTTTACAGCCTGCGATTCAGATTTTGTCCTAGCCTCAAGCACCCATTGAAGCAGGCAGGCTGTGGCGGATCAGCACCCAATTGGCTGGGGGCTGCCAAGCTTGAGGCGGGCGGTAGCTGATCAGTGACACATGTAGGTGTCTCCCACCGTCAGAGGCAACGCGTGGCGCCCCGTGTCTACGCCAACTGACAAGGACTTATAACCCGTAACAGTTGCCTCTCGCTTTGATTCCGAGACCGGTTAAGACCAGGGATGGAGTTATTGCCTCTCCATAGCACAAAGCCTGGGCTAAAATAAAGAAACCATGTGTTGCCCATGCAGCATGATCCCTCTCTCGGCCTGCCTAGTTCACTCCAGAGGAAAGTTAACACCTATACATCTGGAACAAGACAAGCTGCAGAAGCTGCCGGATCAGCAAAGCAATGCTCTAACTGTCCGCCTGTCGGAGCTTCGATCCTAGACCAGCTGCCAACCAAGGCTTAGGGCCTGGTCTGCCCTGCCATGACTTATTTTGTCTTCGGGTTGCATTTCCTCGCACCAGGATAAGGCTAGTACCCTCCCAATTGCGCTCTTCCGCCCGAAGCCGTTGGCACAATGTGGGGTGTCGGGTTTGGTAAGCGCCGCCCAACATTCGGCGCTGACAGAAAGCAGGTAGTACCGTCTACTGTCATACGGTAGCTCAGTCATATCTGACTAAGACCTGACTAAACAATACAACACTATTATATTTATAGTACCTAATTATTAAATTAGACATACAATTATCTGACAATTATCCGAATATTAATTAACCTTCTGAACTACTGTATAGAAGGATTACAAATTTCAGCAGTCAATTTGACATTTTAGGTGTGCCTGTAATTAATTTAAATTCATTCAGATCTATATATACATATTTTTTCCATTCATAAATTAGCAGAGTGTACAGAAAACAAATGTGATCAAACACTCACTGCAAAGTAATGGAGTATGATTATGATCACTCAGTACTCATTATTACTTCATAAATCATACAGGTTTCATATTCCATCAATCATGATCATAATATCATATCATGAAACAGAAACATACCATCAGATTCATTACAAGTACTTTTATTTTTCTCCTTTTTAATTTTACTTCTCAATATCATCACTGTAAATCAATTTTCCTTTTTAATTTCACTTTTCAATATATCATTGTAAGTTTCACCTGTAATATTTCATTTGATGTTCATTGGTAATCATGTCATCACACATATTACAATGATGCTACAGTAGTGATAACAATATCGCATTTGGTATCCTATAGAAGAGATATTTTCATAACACATAAACGTTTACATGTATCTTTCTACATATTCAGATCATCTGATCTCTTCACACAGTAGTAGACAACACTATAAGCACTGAAGACTAATACAAGAGACACAAATCAAAAATGTAAAGTTCAAGACTAATGTGAGAGACACAACTCACAGTTGACAACAATGGTGTCCACAAGAGGAAGAGTAAGCAACAATGGTGAAGAAACAGATGGCAACGAATGATAAGATGGTATAGTGCTATCTAATTATAAGGGTGCTACTATAACATCGAAGCATATATAGCACGTTAATAATTTAATTTGATGTGCAGTTCTCTTTTAAATTTTCTTTCAATCGATATTGTTCCACGATCATCTCTAATGGGTCAATGATATTTTGTACTGATAATTTTATTCTTCCATTGAAATATCTCATGGTGGAAGTACTCATGCACAGAAAGATACATATATTTTTATGCCAGACTATTGATTTAGAATACCAACAGAAAGTCATGAGATTGTATTTCAGAGAAATGACTGAATACCGAGACAGACAAATGTTTCACAATAAACAATAACCACATGTCAACGTCACGAAAGACAATGTATAATGAACTACACCAAACGCAGCAACATCAACCCACAATTGTGATGAACGATCAAAGTATTATAAACTTTGACATATATAAATATGTTCATAATAGGATATATCATACATCTATATGAACAAGTTAATGAATATACAGTGATAAAATAAAAGTACAACATCAATTACGAAGAAGAAGTAATCACCCTGGACAGAAAAACGATACAACCAAACCTCAAGTAAACAACTGCTGAGGCAATGACCCCCCTTGTCAACAAATGAGGTAAACTAAGTCAAACGGTAACCCCAAATGACTGTCGGCAACCATAACGGTATAGAGGTCATAGATATATTAGTCATATTCCACATACCAACCATAAATAATAATATAGAGGGTGATGGGACCCATTAATCACGCACGTTCCCTCATTCGGGCGTAATGGCCTTGATAGGTTTGGGGATGCTTGTCGATAGGGCAAATGAGGAACTACTATGGGGAGGCCACGGGACCTTCTGAAACTCATACTAGTTAGCCAAGCCCCCCCCCCCCCCCCCATAGGCTGGGCTACACGACGTCTGCGAGGGAGACAGATAGAAGAGCGTGTCCGATAAATAATTTTTTTTTATTTTGTGCAAGTGGTTAAGGGAATACCATACCATCATATTATCACAGAGAAAAGGTGTGGGGAAATACATGTATGAATGAAAGTATATGTATGAAATGACTAAAATGAATGAAAGTATATGTATGAAATGACTAAAAATAACTGTGAATATCGCCACAAGTCATAGGAATAGAAACCGAAGAGACTGTGAAAATGGCTACACCATTTTCAAAAACAAGGGGGGGGGGCATAATGCCATGTGCCGATATGAGGTAGACAGCAGTAAACAGATAGATTAAGAGTAAGTTTAACATAGAAGAAGAATTGCCGTAGTAAAGAGCAATTCACGCGAGCACAATGTGTTAACACACACGGATAAATCAAGGATAGTCAGTGCGGACACATGATGATGATTAATGACGAAGGGAGGTCATTCTAGGAAGTTGCGTATTACGTGACCGGAGAAAAGTAGTCCCGGTAGATCGGGGATGGCCCGCTAGAGCAGGCTAGGGTTCTTGTGAAAGATAGACGTCATCTTGTGTTATAGTTACGAACGAAGATAAGAACGCTTAGTGCAATGATGCTTTAACAACAGTAGAAGTGTTCGTCCAGTTGTGTGGCTAAGTATAGCCTGTTGACGCTTAGTGCAGTGTGCTGATTTAGAGATGACCCAGCAGTACGATCAGCCGGCGTCAATGGCAGCCAGGCGTAAGTAATGACTTTAAGTAGGGCAGACATTGTGGTAGCTGGTATTCGGTGGATGACCGATTGTCTTCTGTTAAAGTACTGAACAATAGTCAGCAAATATAAATATATTCATCACCTGTTATCCCACGTCTACTGTAACTTGTCATCGTCAATGTTATGATAATCATCCACAATAAACATTGCGATGTGTCGAGGACGACATGCTGTTCATTGTTGATATCGTATGAATGATTCTACCAAGTCTGTCGGATGAATGATCCTGCTGAATCTGTCATAGAGGCTGAGATAGCGAGCCAGTAGGATTCAGCTCTGTGGCAGTGTGCCTAGGGTGTGTGTGTGTGTGGTTGTTTGGGGGATGTGGATGGGATGGGTGGGTGGGGGATGTGTCTCATAACATGGTAATATGCATTGTTCATATTTTCAACATTCATTTGACAATGCCTTTTTCCTATGTGAATGTATTATGCACTATTGATGAACGAAAGATGAGTGGTTGGAAGGGCCGAATATAATACGGGCCCGCGTGTCCAATTTGTTATCCTTTGAAAATAAAGTCTGTTCTTTTGCATAACAGCATGCAAAGGTCCGACAATATAGACCTATTCTTAGATTTACTGAACTTCAGGTAAGAAAATGCTTGTTGGCAAATGTATCCAAACAAAAATAAAAGTTTACAAAATAGAAAATAGAAATTTTATCAAAATGTTAAGACAATCATATCGGTTCATGAAATTGTGTAAAATTCAACAAAATAGCTTAAAAACGAAGAAAACATTTTTTATTTCTAAGTGCCCTCGGGGGCCGCATAATATCAGTTGCCGGGCCGCATGACCACCCCTGACCAAGGCTATAGTCAACAGTCATACCACTCACCTTCTCGTTGTTACTTTGGCGTTAAAATCAATCAGGATGACAGTCATTTTACATTGTTACACTGGTCCTCGGCCAAGTCTAATTCGTTATATCATTCAAGAAGCCCGCGGCATGAAAACGTGAGGCGAAGAAATTCATTGGCATTGAGAATCTTTCGCATTTACTAACCCCTTGCCAATCTTTCGCATTTACTAACCCCTTGCCTTCTACAAATCTACATTGTTCTTCTCCTATTTATATATCCATCATAACTGATACCCCTATACATGTATTTGTTTTTCTCTCTATCATAATGGTTTATGGTACATTCCTCGGAAGTTATAATGCCCTCTGGTCTCACATATACCTAACATGTTACTATTCAGTCTTCTCATTTCTTTCTTAATGTTTCAAAGTTTTGGATGCAAGGTCAGCATGGTCGAATGGATAAGAACGCGTGTTCTTAAACATCCATTGTGCTGATGCCGAGGTAAGGTGTTCAACCCTTACACCGGACAGCTGGACTAAAATGTTGACATGTCATCCTTGACTTGGGGACGTAAATTACAAGTACCACTGAAGTCGGAGTGGGTTGGCGAGGGACACTGTTAATAGAGAAAGCTATCTCACACGCAAAATTCAGTCCATCACTTCTATAAATAGTGTGTATAGACTAGGTTTGAGTTCAAAACGAGCGAGCGCCAAAAAAAAAAAAAAAAAGTTTGGGATAATCATCATCATCATCTTCCACTTCTGCCGTCAAGCGGCGTGGGGAGGAATAATTTGCGCTCCAGCGCCCGATGGGCGGCACTGGATAGCGTCATTCCGTGTGATTGTACAATGTCTTTGATGATATATTTTCTTCTGGGGTGCCCTCTTGGTCTCGTCGCAGATGATCTTTGATGTAAGGCTAGTGATCGTAGTTGATGGTGTTGCATTCTAACGACATGGCCAACCCACTTGATCTTCTGTCTTTCAATAAATGTGGCACAAGGTGTTGATCCCACTGTCTGTCTGATAACAGCATTTCTCACTCGGTCTCAGATTGTTACGTTGGGAGCTCTCCTCAGGCATCTCATCTCACAGGTGTTGATTTTGCGTAAGTGTGATTTGAATGAAGACCAAATTGAGATTGGTAGCATAGGGTTGGTGTGAATATGCTGTTTATTATCTGTCGTTTTGCGGAAATGGGTATATTTGGATGTTTCAGTAAAGGTGATAGTTGATATGTAAATGCACTAGATTTGTGACATCTGATTTCGATTTCTCTGTCCAGTCTGCCATCTTCTGTCATCATACTTCCAAAATATTTGAATTCTTTTAACTTGTTTCAGAGTTGTGCTATTTATCTGTATACTTAGTGGACCGGGCGATCTGCTGACTTGCATTACTAGGGTTTTGGCTGTGTTTATACTCATATCTGCTGCAGGTTTAACTCAGATTATTAATATGATTTTGTAGTCTGCCCTCATCGCTGTAACACTGGCACTGATCATCTGCAAAAAGAAGTTCATTTATTTCCCGTGGATCAGTTGTTCCATCTGGAGTAAAGAGTTCTACATTTTCTGAATCTGTTCTGTCAAGGCTTGCTTCTTTGGATATTCTGTCCATGTAGACATTAAATAGCAGACGAGAGAGCACACATCCCTGTCTCACTCCTGTATTGACTGTGAACATATCTGATATACCTTCTTGTGTTCTTACTGCACTTCGGCTCGAGTGGTAACTGGCTATGATGTTTTCTAGCAATTGCCCTTGTATCCCATAATCTTCAAGGATGGCCCATAATTTGTATTTGTCTACTCTATAGAAAGTCTTTTCCTGATCTACAAACACAATATTCTGCTGGTCACTCTATTCGATAGTTTGTTCACATTTTTGTCTAAGTGTGCTAGCTGCTTGCTTGTGTTCGTTGGCTTGAGCTCCAACGCGAAGTTCTGTATGACGGATGAAGACATCCTGTTGTCCAACATCAGTGTGATGTCATACAGGACCTGAGGTTTGCGTGAGTATCCGTTGTCCCATGTCTGGCTTATTGGTGTGCAGACTGTTGGTTCCTCGCCGTGCAGGCAGATACTCTCCGACTTCGGAAGAATCAGCGATCCTACTACGTTAGCCAGGACCCCGAAGGGACCTGTTGCCCAGGACGCACGGCTAGGACGTGCTAGTACAGTGGTTCTCAACCAGTGGGGAATCCCCCCTCTCCCCAGGGGGGAATTTTAGGGTTTCCAGGGGGGGGGGGGTAATATTATTTTATTTCAAGATCGCATTAATACAAGAACCAGTTACTTGATATTGTTTTTCCCTCTAAATTTAACAGTTCTATACTTCTCGCCCTAATGAAATTCATTTTATAACGTAAGTAGACCCGCAAATAACGTTTTATGTAAATGTCTAGACATGTTCTAGTATGGGTTATTAAATTTAGCTTCCATTTGTATGTACAATGTGTAAACCGGGGGGGGGGGGGGGGGGGGGGAATTTATAGGGAGGAAATTCGAAAGGGGGGAATGACGTTCTGAATATATGGTAGGGGGGCAATGGGCCAAAAAAGGTTGAGAACCACTGTGCTAGTAGGTTTTGGCCAGTATAGAACCTGGCCCTGGTGCCTTGGAAATACCCCTGCGTCCCTGTCTAAGTGTAAATAGTGCATCAGTGCAACTTTTAACTTTCCGAAAACCGAATTGTACTTTACTAAACTGTTGTTCATCTGTAGGTCTAGCTAGCTCTTTGTTCCGATAGTTTTGCGTACATTTTCCCTATATGGCTCAGAATATGGGATAATTAATTTGATTAATCTTCTTTGTAGACTAAGAAGGCCGGTCTCTTTGGCTGAGGGGTTACAACACTTTCTCCGTAATCCCGTTTATCACGCAGAGTCTCGTAGCGGGAGAGAACTGGGAGCGGTTCGAACCTACTGGTGACTTGCGGGATACTGAGCCGGCCGCTCAGAAAGCAATGGCAAACTACTGAGCGTAATCTTGCCAAGAGATCAACAGACAGCTGAAAGATGCTGCTGTTGTATGCGATGTAAAGGATATGCAAAAAAAAAAAAAAGAAAACCAAGAAGACGGTGGAGAGATAATATACATACAGACCTACAAGCACTTGGAATCAGCGACTGGCAAGAGAAGGTCAACCAGAGAGACGAATGGAGACGGCTTGTATCTGCAGGAAAGAACTTCAATGGCTCGGAATGCTGAAGAAGAAGAAGAGAATTTTCTTTAATTTTTGTGTGGCCCTAGAAGGCCAGTTAAAAATTGTTACTCAGGATACAATAAACTTCTGGTCATTGAAAGTACACTATTAAATATTAAAGATAAATGTTGAACGTTAAACGTTGATTATAAAATGTAAGTAAGTGAAGATTAAACAAATTTTATGTAAGTACACTAATAGGATTATTCTTGAGATTATATATCTGACTGCTGTATTGATTTCTTTGTTTCCAAATGAATATTAAAGAGATTTCTAAATTAGTTAGAGATCTTATAGCTAGGTTATAGGATTGCCTTTTTTAGATAAATTCTAGTAATCTCCCTTGTAACATTTTTAGATGTTTATGTCCCCTACTCATTGCTTATTTAATAGTCGTTTTTCTTTTAGATGTCTAGTAATTCTGCAGAATGCTTTAACATAAGTATTAATAAGTGTAGTGATCAATCAAGGCATTACTATCATGTTATCATGATATTTTAAAAGTTCTCTAAGCAAACGTAATTGCACCAGCATTTGGCAGAGAGAGAACGAACGAACGAACGAACGAACTAACACACTTTATTTTAAAAGGGTAACAAATTGGGCACGAAGGCCAGTCTTACATTCGGCCCTTTCAATCACTCATCTTTCATTCATCAATGATTCATTCAATCAAGAGAGGGGGGATGAGGGAGATAGAGAGCGAAAGAGAGGAGGGTGAGGGTAAGAGAACTATTTTTTTTAAATGAATAAAATTTTCAAACATAAATGACATTTCCTCTAAGCATAATATTTGTCAACATAAACCCGATAAACTTGCACGGCCTTTCGCCAGTGCGAAAATATGTGCATGCAGGCCTTGACTGTGCAAGACCAGGTTTTCTCCTGCTCACTTCGCCTATTAATCTGTCACCTCTCTCATTCCTGTCACCTAGGCCATAGCCACCAGTCACACGACTCACCTTCTCGTTGCTACTTTGGCGATGAAATCCCCGATGATGAGAGTCATTTCAAATTTTTACACTAGTCCCCAGCTAAGTCTAATTCGTTATTTCATTTAAGAAGCTCTGCGCAAGAAAACGTGAGGCGAAGAAATTCATTGGCATTGAGAATCTTTCGCATTTACTTAACCCTTGCCTTCTACAAATACACATTGTTCTTCTCCTATTTATATATCCATCATAACTATCATTTACAGCCAATATAGTTACTTGCGATGTAAGGCAGAGGGGTCTTTGAGCATGAGGAATTAAGGCCGCCTGGCTAGTGCAGCCGTCGCGAACTGTGCAGGTTAGGATTTTCTTTTTGCCCCCGACAGAAAAATATCCCACACCTTACCGAGGGTTCGAACCCGGGTCTCCCCAAGGAGAGTCTGGCGTTCTAGCCACTTGGCCAGCCGCTTTCCCCTTCCATCATAACTGATACCCCTATATTTGTTTTTCTCTCCACCAGAATGGTTTATGCTATATTCCTCGGAAGTTATAATGCCCTCTTGTCTCACATATACTTAACATGTTAATATTCAGTCTTCTCATTTCTTTCTTAATGTTATCAAGGCCTCGTGCTGGCTATGGAATTGTCGGAACCTGAGTTGGGACATGTCTCAAAACTAGTATGGTTAAAAGAGGTAACTGCAGAACTTTTCACAATCTCTCAATTAAGACCAGGAACTTGCAACGTCTCGTGTCAACTCTCTAGCCTTTCCCTCTGAGCGAGGGTGGTGAGTCTAAGTGCAGTCAAATCATACAAATGTCGGCCTAAGTCCAAACTCCATACCAGAACGGTAATCGTCCGTACGTCGCGCTCACCTGCAGAGACCAAGAGGTGGGTCGGAAAATCAGTTGTCACTAAATATAGTATTTTATTCCACTTTTCCCATCAATTTTCCCAGTTGTCATTAAATGTTCTACTTTATACCACTTTTCCCATCAATCTTGCCAGTTTTCACAAAGTTTTCTATTTTATACCTCCTCATAACATGCCTCAAAAAGATTTACATTTTTCATTTGTTTCTTGTAGAACTATCTCACTTGTGTTTCTGTCCGTCCATGCTATTCCGTGAACTGATGAATCAATGTCCTAGGCATCTGTAAAGAAGGTAGGCAGTCATTGCTCTCATGTTTGTCCAGACTGGTCAGTGACCGTAGCCATTGTCTCTATACAGAGATCCTCTGCCTGCTGTCATGAACTAGATACCACAACCAACAACTATCTGTCGGCTGCTTTGAAGCTCAATCTACCACCTACTCTCCTTCTTTCACATCACCCTGGTTGGGGAGCTAAACAGGTACTCCACCTTGTCCAAGAGTGCCCCATAGGCTAGTGGAGGGAAGGAGGCACCTTACTTCTCCTTAGATAGGATCGCATATCTCACTGGGTAGCGAGTATTATACTTCTCCATAAGGTATTAGCCAGGATTCTCCCAGGTGAAATAAGCAGTGCTGGACACACCTGTTTGTTCGAGTGGTCTAAAGAGCAATAACAATGGTGGCAATCAATGGTGGGTAATTTGTAGAGACTTGTCTACTGTTTTGTCCTGTTTGTTTTTATTCCAATAACAAGTCACCATTGACCAAGAAATCATATAACATTACTTATATTGCGTGCTGAACAAATTGTTTTTACATTTTATGAATAAATTATCATATATTCTGAAAGCTACCGTCTTTTTTTTCTGGTTATCTTTTAAGTGTTATTTAACGGCGGTGTAAGTGTGGTTTCTGAGGGAAATGCAAAGAATACCATTGATGGAAAGAAAAACCATTGTGGGAGGCAGAGGTGTTTCCAAGGCACCACGACCAGGTTCTATTCTGACCAAGACCTACTGACACGTCCTAGTCGCACGTCCTGGGCAACAGGTCCCTTCGGGGTCCTGGCTAACGTCAGTAGGATCGCTGACTCCTCCGAAGTCGGAGAGTGTCTGCCTGTACGGCGAGGAACCACCAGTCTGCACACCAATAAGCCAGACATGGGACAACGGATACTCACGCAAACCTCAGGTCCGGTATGACATCACACTGACGTTGGACAACAGGATGTCTTCATCCGACATACAGGACTTCATGCTGGAGTTCACAGCCAGTGAACGCAAGCAAGCAAAAACCATTGTTCAAGTCCTATAAGAAATAGATGAAAATCATACACTTATTACAGAAATTAGACGAAGACGGTCAAGACTTTATTTTGGCACGTTATGTTAAAAAAGTTAGTTGCATATCCTTTACAGGACGAGTCAGTTGCAGCAGCATTTGTTTGCTGTTGTGATCTCTTGGCAAGTTTACGTTCAGTAGTTTGCCATTGCTTTCTGAATGACACCCATAACATTTTGTAAACAACAAAATCAATACTGTCTGCTGCCAAATTACCTGCAACTGTGTTTCGAACGTGGGTATGCAAGATTGCGAACTGCGTCCGTAACCTCTTCATCACGGAGACGGCAGGCACGCTATGAGAAGAAATAAACTAGACAACTTAGTGACAACTGGCAAAATTGAGGGGAAAAGAAAAAGGGGAAGGCAGAGAGAGAAATATATTGATGGTTTGGCCACATGGCATAGTCGAGGGGGAAAAACAGAGCTGATCCACGACTCTGGTGATCGTGTGAGATGGCGAAACATGACCGCCCATGCTTATCTACATGGCACATGATTATGATGATCCACGACTCTGGTGATCGTGTGAGATGGCGAAACATGACCACCTATGCTTATCTACATGGCACATGATGATGGTGATCCACGACTCTGGTGATCGAGTGAGATGGCGAAACATGATGCCCATGCGTATCGGCAAGGCACATGATGATATTGACAAACACTGTCTCTGCGATGGATCTCCAATTTGTTATTTTTCATGAAATACCTCAGGGGTGTACAGAGTAACAATGATGATGATCTGCATAGCTTGTGGACATTATCTGCTTTTTCTTCTCATTTCTATTAAAAGCAATTAACATAAAATTAACATTGGCCAATCAATTGAAATTGAAGTCTGCGTGGCCGAAAGGCTATAAACCTCGCTCTTAAACTTTCTATGTGCAGATGTCAAAGTAATGGGTTAAATCCCTACACCAGTTTAAATGTTGACTTCTCGTTCAGAAATCAATGGCAAACTACTGAACGTAAAAACTGCAGTTATATATTATATGAAGTATGCACCTGCCGAGATGCAGTGAAGTATGCCAGGCAAGAAATCAGGCAGCATTTTGTTTATGGTGTCTGTGGCTAAATTCACTCAGGCAATACATTGTTTTGAATTTCTGAACTGTGTCTAATTTAACTAATCAATCTACGGCAGGGGTGGGCAAACTTTTTGTGCTCAGGGCTACATTGGCAAATGTAAAGTTATTGTGGGGGTCGCATATATATTATGTCCATTTTGTTTACAGCAACCTATCACAATAAGTAATTATGAATTATTTATAGGTTATTAAACAGTATACATAACTAATTTTTGCAATTGTATTTTACTTATACACTTATACATTATATTTTACAATATGGACAAAAACTTTCACTAATTTGTTAACAAGATTTCACAATTTTTTATTAAAACAATTTTTTTTTAAATTATCTATCCATGGCTTTAATTTAGACACAAACTGACTAAATTGTCACTACAATTGTTGGTTTCTAATGAGATGTATGTAACTGCTTGCAATTTTTGACAATATTCTTGAAATCTCGATTAAGTTTACTTGTTGAAATTCGCATTGCATCACTAATTTTTTACGTTACACAATGTATATATACAATTTTCTCCATTAAAAATTTTTTTTTTCGAAAATGCTCACGACAATCGTCAGTGCATGTGTGTTGTGTATAAAGTGTGAGTGTTTGTTCAGCTAGTTTCAGTGATTATATGAGGCATCATGTATGTGTTTGGGTGTGTATGTGGGGAATGTGTGTGGAGGAGTTTGAGTGGGGGATGTTTGTGGGTTAATGGGGGAATGTGTGTGTGATGGGTGTGGGGGATGAGTGTGGGTGGGAGATATGTCTGGATGGAGGTCTGTATGGGTTGGTGGAGGATGTATGTGTGGGTGTTGAGGGTGTTTGTAGGTGGGGATGTGTGGGTGGGTGGTAGATGTGTGGAGAGATGTGGGTGATGGAGGTGAATAGGGTGGATGTATGTGAGGGATGTGTGTGTGTGTGTGTGTTTGTGGATGGGGGATGTGTATATGTATGGGTGTTGTATGGGAGGGGAGGTGTGGGTGGGTGGGGGAGGTGTGATTGGGTGTGGGCTGTGCGAGTTGGTGAAGGATGTATGTGAGGGTGGGGGATGCATGTTTTGCTGGGTGGTTAGGGCGTGTGAGTGTGGGTGAGTAGATGGGAGATTATGTGCTGATGGGTGGGTGGTGGATGTGTGGGTGTGAGTGGTTGATTGATGAGTACGTGAGTACGTGAGTGGATGGATGTGTGGAGTAATGAGATTATGGGTGGGGGATGTGTGTGTGGGAAGATGTGTGTGGGTGGAGGTATATGTGGGGGTAAATGTGGGTGGTCAGGTTTGTGTGGCTGGGAGGTGTATCTTTGTGGATGGGGGATGTGTTTTTGGATGGGGATGTGTGTGGGGGGATGGGTGTGGTATGGGTGGGGATGTGAGGTTAAGGGATGGGTGACTGAGGGTGGGTGGGGGGAGGATGTGTGGGTGGGTGAGTGTGTGTAGATTGGAGGATGTGTTTGTGGAGGGGTTCTGGATGTGTGGGTGGGTTGGGGGAGATTGTCTGGGTGATGATGTGTCCAAGTGGGGGAATTGTGGGTGGGTGCGGGATGTGTGGGTTGGCGGGGATATGTGTGGGTGGGGGGGGTGTGTTTGGCTGGGTGGTTGGGGTGTGCGGGTGGGTAGTGGAGGATATCTGGGTGTTTGTTGGTGGAGGATATTTGGATGGGGAGATGTGTGTAGGTGCTTGGGATGTGTGGGGTAGGTGATGGGTGGATATGTGCATGTGTGCCTGGGGGTGTGTGGGTGGGTTATGTGTGGTGAGTGGGAGATGAGTGTGTGGGGGATGTGTTTGTGGGGGGGGGGGTGTATGTGTGGAGGGGTTGTGAGTGGAGGATGTGTGTGTGTGGGTGTGCGATGTGTGTGGTGGTTTGTGTGGTGAGTGGGAGATCAGTGTGTGGCTGGGCAGATGTGTGCAGGTGGGTCTGGGATGTTAAGGATGGGTGGGGCATGTATGTGTGGTTGTTTGGTGGATGTGTGAGTGGATGGGATGGGTGGGTGGGTGGGGGATGTGTCTCATAACATGGTAATATGCATTGTTCATATTTACAAGATTCATTTGACAATGCTTTTTACCTATGTGAATGTATTATGCACTGTTGATGAACGAAAGATACGTGATTGGAAGGGCCGAATGTAAGACGGGCCTGCGTGCCCAATTTGTTATCCTTTGAAAATAAAGTCCGTTCTTTCGCCTAAAAGCACGCAAGGTACAGTCCGACAATGAAGACCTATTCTTAGATTTATTGATCTTCAAGTAAGAAAATGCTTGTTCGCAAATGTATCCAAACAATGATAAAAGTTTACAAAACAGAAAATAGAAATTTTATCAAAATGTTGAGACAGTCATAACGGTTCATAAAATTCTGTAAAATTCAACAAAATAGCTTAAAAACAAAGAAAACATTTTTATTTCTAAGTGCCCTCGAGGGCCGCATAATATCAGTTGCCGGGCCGCATGCGGGCCGTAGTTTTCCCACCCCTGACCAAGGCCATAGCCAACAGTCAATACCACTCACCTTCTCGTTGCTACTTTGGCGTTGAAATCCCTCAGGATGACAGTCATTTTAAATTGTTACACTGGTCCCCGGCCAAGTCTAATTCGTTATATCATTCAGAAGCCCGGGGCATGAAAACGTTAGGCGCAGAAATTCATTGGCATTGAGAATCTTTCGCATTTGTTAATCCCTTGCCAATCTTTCCATCATAACTGATACCCCTATACATGTATTTGTTTTTCTCTCCATCATAATGGTTTATGTTACATACTCCGGAAGTTATAATGCCCACTGGTCTCACATATACCTAACATGTTAATATTTAGTCTTCTAATTTCTTTCAATTCTTTTAATATTTCAAAGTTTGAGATGCATGTCAGTATGGCCGAATGGATAAGAACGCTTGTTCTTAAACATCCGGTGTGCTGATGCCGAGGTAAGGTGTTCAACCCTTACATCGGACAGCTGGACTAAAATGTTGACCTGTCGTCCTTGACTTGAGGAAGTAAATTACAAGTACCACTGAAGTCGGGAGTGGGTTCGCCTGATGGCGAGGGACAATGTTAACAGAGAAAGCTAACTCACACGCAAAATTCAGTCCATCACTACTATAAATAGTGTGTAATGGACTACGCTTGAGTTCAAAGCGAGCGAGCGTAAAAACAAATGTTTGGGATAATCATCATCATCATCTTCCACTTCTGCCGTCAAGCGTCGTGGGGAGGATTATTTGCGCTCCAGCGCCCGGTGGGCGGCACTGGATAGTGTCATTCCGTGTGATTGTACAATGTCTCTGATGTCGTCAATCAATTTTCTTCTTGGTCGTCCTCTTGGTCTCGTCGCAGATGATCTTTGATGTAAGGCCAGTGATGGTAGTTGATGGTGTTGCATTCTAACGATATGGCCAAACCACCTGACCTTCTGTCTTTCAATAAATGTTGATCCCACTAACTGTCTGATAACAGCATTTCTTACTCGGTCTCGGATTGTTAGGTTGGCAGCTCTCCTCAGGCATCTCATCTCGCAGGTGTTGATTTTGCGAAAGTGTGATTTGAATAAAGTCCAAGTTTGAGATTGGTACCATATAGTTGATGTGAATATGCTGTTTATTATCTGTCGCTTTACGGACATGGATATATTTGGATGTTTCAGTAAAGGTGATAGTTGATATGTAAATGCACTAGATTTGTGACATCTGATTTCGATTTCTCTGTCCAGTCTGCCATCTTCTGTCATGATACTTCCAAGATATTGGAATTCTTTAACTTGTTTCAGAGATGTGCTATTTATCTGTATACTTAGTGGGCCAGGCGATCTGCTAACTTGCATTACTTCGGTTTTGGCTGCGTGTATACTCATATTGTATCTGCTGCAGGTTGAACTCAGATTATTAATATGATTTTGTAGTCTGCCTCATCGCTATAAAACTGGCACTGATCGTTTGAAAATAGTTCATTTATTTCCCGTGGATCAGTTGTTTCATCTGGAGTAAAGAGTTCTACATTTTCTGAATCTGTTCTGTCAAGGCTAGCTTCTTTGGATATTCTGTCCATGTAGACATTAAATAGCAGAGGAGAGAGCACACATCCCTGTCTCACTCCTGTATTGACTGTGAACATATCTGATATACCTTCTTGTGTTCTTACTGCACTTCGGCTCGAGTGGTACATGATGTTTTCTAGCAATTGCCCTTGTATCCCATAGTCTTCAATGATGGCCCATAATATGTATCTATCTACTAAATCGAAAGCCTTTTCCTGATCTACAAACACAATATTCTGCTGGTGACTATATTCTGTAGTTTGTTCACATATTTGTCTAATTGTGCTGGTTGCTTGCTTGCGTTCGCTGGCTGTGAACTCCAGCGCGAAGTCCCGTATGTCGGATGAAGACATCCTGTTGTCCAACATCAGTGTTATGTCATACCGGACCTGGTTCCAAATGTTGCTGTATGTAGCCGGGACGCAGTGTTGGGGTGAGCGCCCAACATTGCTTAACTACCTCAATGGCTCGTGAATACATAACCTCTGCAGCAAAAGTCCAACTCCTGGCCTTCACGTGGCGGAACTGTTTTAACTAACAGGAGAAGGGGCGACGGCGAGTTTCTGGCGCCTGAAAAATAACCAGTATGCTCTAGATGTGTATGCACGTACATCCATGCGCAGTCAAGTATGTGCGCGCGTACACATCTACACTCCAGTGAGACCACAGTCTGCTCTAGCAAAGAAAGGTGCTGAAGACGGAGGCAACCAGCCAGGAGGCGCACCACAGAAATCAGGATGCCACGCAATCACGCAAAATGGAATATGTCGACTACTGCTAAATATTATGGTGCTCGCCCTGCTTTGGACCCCCAGGCAGGTGCAGTGCCGGGCCCTATGTCTTGAAAGGGTCCAACCACAAATACTGGAGGTCCTTCTCAGATGTCCTGTGGAGCCAGGAGACATGAGAATAGAACGGCTGGCCATACTAAACAAAGACTTAAAATTTAAAATAATGCACTGGAATGCGGAGGATGGAATGCGGAGGAAGTCAGCAACAACAACAAAATGAATTAGAAAACATCATGTACCAAGAAAATGTAAACATATGTTGCTTGCAAGAAACTCACCTCAACGAAAACATAGCCTTCAAAATCAGAGGCTACCAGTGTTACCGATCTGACCGAAAGGACAGGCGAAAATGTGGGAGACTGACCATTGTGAAAAATAACATCATTACTTCCCAAATCGAAGTCTACATGGAAGGGGCTGAGTATCAGACAGTTAAACTTAAGACAGGTAATACAGACATACATCTGATGAATTACTACTGTCCAAGTGACCGCCCACAGGCACTGGACACACTACCATTAAAAGAAAAAAATAATTTCAACAGCCACTCGCAGAGCTGGGGCTATGATCACATGGACCAGAGAGGAGAGAGACAGGAAGACTGGCAGGATGAGAATAGATTCATCTTGATTAACAAGCCGTACGACCCATATACTTTCTACTCGAGATCATGGCACACTACAACTACACCTGACCTGGCTTTTCATTCACCAGACCTGGAGTGGAACATTACACGAATTGTTGGGAAACAACTTGGTGGCAGTGACCATCGGCCAGTCTTTCTAACCGTAGAAAATGAGCTTGTAAGTGAAAGCAGCATCCTCTCGAGGTGGAACTACAAGAAAGCAGACTGGGCAATGTACAAGCATCGCACCAGCATACTGGTTAGAAACCTGAACACTGAGAAAGACATAAATAAAGTAGTTGAAGAGTTTGGGAAATGCATATTAAAGGCAGCACGAGAAACGGTACCAAGAGGAGCCCGTAAACAATATAAACCCTGCTGGAGTAGTGAACTGGAACAGTTGCATAACGATGTGGAAGTGTGTAGAAAGCAAGCAGAGGCCACACCCACTCAAGAGCACCACAATAAATTCCAGCACGCAAAAGCTAAATTTCAAAGGGCCAAACTGCAGGCTAGACGGAAAAGCTGGCAGGAGAAAACAGAGTCTCTGAACTTTGAAAGAGACACAAGGAAATTGTGGAAGCTAATAAAACAACTTAACGATGAGGGCACAGGGAGAAACTCAAAAATTGCACTACATAAAGATGGAAACATCTTATCAAGAAAGCAAGCAGCTGACCATTTTGCGGACTAATTCGCACAAGATAACAATATCAAAATTAGTCCAGAGAAACAAAAAGAGATTCGAGAGAAACGACAGCATACAGGACAGAAGGAAATAGTACATGAGGTTCTGGAGGCACCCATCACAATCAGCGAACTGGAGCTATCCATATCAAAGCTGAAAATGAGAAAGTCACCAGGAACTGATGGTATCTCTAATGAAATGATCAGGAACCTACTAACAGAGGCGAAGCTGTTGCAGATCTTCAATAACAGCTGGACCTTAGGCAGTGTTCCACAAGCCTGGAGAGAAGCAATCATGATACCCTTCCTAAAATCAGGGAAAGATGGTTCCATTGCCTCTAGCTACAGACCAATTAGCCTCACCAGCTGTCTCTGCAAAACACTGGAGCGCATCATCAATCACAGTCAGCAGTGGTACATTGAAAGTAAAAACGTCTTTGTGCCACAGCAGGCTGGCTTTAGGCAGTGCTACTCTACGGAAGATCAGACAACCTACCTCTCTCAAGAAATTGAGGATGCATTCCTAGAGAAGAAGCTGGTGCTTGCGGCATGGATAGATCTGAAGAAAGCCTTTGACAAAGTTTGGAAAGAAGGTCTGTTGAAGAAACTGAGAAACTGCAAAGTCAATGGAAGAATGTACAAATGGCTGAAAGCATACTTGCACAACAGAAGAGCCCGAGTACAGATAGATGGACTAAAGAGCAAGAAAGTACTACTGCGTCTCGGTGTTCCCCAGGGTGGAGTCTTGTCCCCCACACTTTTTCTAATCTTCATCAATGATCTCGTTGCTAATCTACCGCGTGGAATTAAAGCGGCATTGTACGCCGATGACCTTGTTTTATGAAGCACAAATGAACATGCAACAGTGTCCACCAAATTGCTACAAAGAGCTGTAGATACATTAGCTGCATGGGCAAATAGATGGTGTATCAGCATAAACACTGACAAGTGCAGCACCACTCTATTTACCCTCTCTTCAAAACAAAAGGCAGGGATCATCCAGATAAATGGAACACCCCTAAGAGAAGATAAAGAACCAACATACCTTGGAGTAACATTTGATGGCAGGCTGACATGGAGAAAGCACATCAACAAAGCAGTAGCAAAAGCCAGAAGGAAAATAGCTATCCTGAGAAAGCTAAGTGGAACCACATGTGAAGCCAGTGGGAAAATACTTAGCAAAGTTTACCAACAGAGCATACGAACACACCTGGAATATGGGTCAACTGTGTGGTGTTCAGCATAAACACACTACAAGAGCCTGGACAAGGTGCAAAATCAAGCACTTAGAGTCACTACAGGAGGGATGAGATCAACCCCTATAGTGGAAATGGAGAAGATGGGGAGGACACAAGCACTGAGTGATCGCAGAGATACGAAAACGCTAATACAAGCAGAAATGTTCCTCAGCTTGCCAGGCCACACAATGAAGAACATATTTGAAAACCTAGCTATGGGGCGGTTGAAAAGAAGTAGTTTTATCCACCAGGCCAAACGACTCTGCAGAGAAACCACCGATCTGCCCACAGTTGGTATCCCCCTAACAACTATTCCAGAGCGAACTCCATGGAAAGGTGTGCATAGACTATCATTACGAATCCAGACAAAAGTGAGAGGAATATTTGACAAGGAAGAACAGAACTGTGTGCAGCGCAGAACAGCCACTCTCAGCTTCCTTGATGAAGAATACCCACATGACCTCTGGATCAGAGTCTACACAGATGGGTCAGCACAAAATGCTGTTAGAAATGGAGGAGCGGGAGTGTACATAGAATACCCAAATAATACTAGGGACACAGCCAGAGTACCGACAGGAAAGTACTGCCATAACTATGATGCTGAAATTGAGGCAATCAAGATAGCAATAGAGAAATTACTAAATACCAGCAATGGCACACAACCTGTGGTGCTATTGACAGATGCAAAATCAGTACTCGAGGCGCTCCTGCCTGGGAAATTGCCAGTTCTAAGGTCACTACTTTCTGAACTTAGCAGTCAGCATAAGGTCACCATACAGTGGATACCATCCCACTGTGGAGTACCCGGAAACGACAGAGCTGATCAATTGGCTAAGGAAGGAGCCAAAGAAGAACAGCCTGATGTGCCCGTTACATACCACCAAAAGAAAAGAATGATCAAATCAGTCAGAAAGCCACCAAAACCTCCCCAAAATGACTCCCACGTTATGGACAGACCAGAACAAGTCATTATTCTGCGCCTCAGAACAGGACACAATATATTACGCAACCACATGTATACAAATTTCAAGATTGGTAAATCAGCCTTGTGCACATGTGGATTGGCGTCGCAGACAGCAGAGCACATACTCCAAGACTGCCCAAAATATAACATATCTAGGCAAACCTTCTGGCCTAGAGAGACGACAGTGGAAGATAAACTCTATGGGCCACTGTGATGAACTGAAAAAGACAGTTAAATTCATACAAGAGACAACATTGCAGATATAGACATATTTCAAGCGAACGAAAGAAGAAGAAGAATACCGGACCTGAGGTTTGCATGAGTATCCGTTATCCCATATCTGGCTTATTGGTTTGCAGATTGGTGGTTCCTCGCCGTGCAAGCAGAAACTCTCCGACTTCGGAGAAATCAGCGATCCTACTACGTGAGCCTGGACCCCGAAGGGACCTGTTGCCCAGGACGCACAACTAGGACGTGCTAGTACAGTGGTTCTCAACCGGTGGGGAATCCCCCCCCCCCTCCCCAGGGGGGAATTTTAGGGTTTCGAGGGGGATTAAGATTATTTCAAGATCCCAGGGGGGAATTTTAGGGTTTCCAGGAGGGATTAAGATTATTTCAAGATCGCATTAATACAAGAACCAGTTACTTGATATTGTTTTTCTCTCTAAATTTTACAGCTCTGTACGTCACGCCGTAATGAAATTCGTTTTAATACGAAAGTAGACCCGCAAGTCACGTTTTATGTAGATGTCTTCTAGACTTGTTCTAGTATGTTTTATTAAATTTAGCTTCCATTTTTATGTATAATGTGTAAGGGTGGAAGGGGGAGGGGGTTTATATGGATAATTTCGAAGGGGTGGGGGATTACGTTCTAAACATATGGTAAGGGGGGCATGGGCCAAAAAATGTTGGTAACCACTGTGCTAGTAGGTCTTGGCCAGTAGAGAATCTGGCCCTGGTGCCTTGGAAACATCTCTGCGTCCCTGTCTAAGTGTAAATAGTGCATCAGTGCAACTTTTAAATTCCGAAAACTGAATTGTACTTTGCTAAACTTTTGTTCAACTGTGGGTCTAGCCCTTTGTTCCGATAGTTTTGCGTACATTTTCCCTATATGGCTCAGAATATGGGATAATTAATTTGGTTAATTTTCTTTAAATTTTGTGTGGCCCTAGTAGGCCAGTTAAAAATTATTATTAGAAGTGGGATACACCTATTGTCATTAAATGTGCGCTATTAGATATTAAAGATAAATGTCGAACATTAAAAGTTGATTATAAAATGTAAGTAAGTAAAGATTAAACAAACTTTATGTAAGTATACTAATAGGATTATTCTTGATATTATAAAAGCTGACTGCTGTATTCAATATTTTATTTCCAAAAGAATAATAAAGCGATTTCAAAATTAGTTAATGATCTTATATCTAGGTATAGGATTTCCATTTTTTTTAAATTCTAGTAATCTCCCTTGTAACATTATTAGATGTTTATGTCCCCTACTCATTGCTTATCTAGGTGTTTTTCTTTTAGATATCTAGTAATTCTGCAGAATGCTTGAACATAAGTATTAATAAGTGTAGTGATCAATCAAGGCATTACTATCATGTTATTATGATATTTTAAATATTCTCTAAGCAAACGTAATTGCACCAGCATTTGGCAGAGAGAGAGAGAGAGAGAGAGAGAGAGAGAGAGAGAGAGAGAGAGAGAGAGAGAGAGAGAGAGAGAGAGAGAGAGAGAGAGAGAGAGAGAGAGAGGATGAGGTAGACAAAGAGCGACAGAGAGGAGGGTGAGTGGAAGAAAACTAATTGTTCAAATTGAATGAAATTTACAAACATAAATGACATTTCCTCTAAGCATACTATTTGTCAACATAAACCCCATAAACTTGCACGGTCTTTCGCCAGTGCGAACATAAGTGCATGCAGGCCTTGACTATGCAATACCATGTTTTCTCCTACTCACTTCGCTTATTAATGTGTCACCTCTCTCATTTCTGTCACCTAGGCCATAGCCACCAGTCACACCACTCACCTTCTCGTTGCTACTTTGGCGTTGAAATCCCCGATGATGACAGTCATTTCAAATTTTTACACTAGTCCCCAGCTAAGTATAATTCGTTATATCATTCAAGAAGCTCTGAGCAAGAAAACGTGATGCGAATAAATTCATTGGCATTGAGAATCTTTCGCGTTTACTGAACCCTTGCCTTCTACAAATACACATTGTTCTTCTCCTATTTATATATCAATCATAACTGTAATTTACTGCCAATATAATTCCTTGCGGTGTATGGCAGAGGGGTCTTTGAGTCTGAGGAATTAAGGCCGCCTGGCTAGTGCAGTCGTCGTGAACTGTGCAGGTTAGGATTTTCTTTTTGCCCAGGAAAGAAAAATATCCCACACCTTACCGAGGATTCGAATCCGGGTCTCCTCAAGGAGAGTCCGGCGTTCTAGCCACTCGGCCAGCCGCTTTCCTCTTCCATCATAACTGATACCCCTATATTTGTTTTTCTCTCCACCAGAATAGTTATGCTAAATCCCTCGGAAGTTATAATGCCCTCTGGTCTCATATATACTTGACATGTTAATATTCAGTCTTCTCATTTCTTCCTTAACGTTATCAAGGCCTCTTGCTGGCTATGGAATTGTCAGAACCTGAGTTGGAACATGTCTCCAAACTAGTATGGTTAAAAGCGGTAACTGCAGAACTCTTCACAATCTCTCAATTAAGACCACGAACTTGCAACGTCTCGTGTCAACTCTCTAGCCTTTCCTCCGAGCGAGGGTGGTGAGTCTAAGAGCAGTCAAATCATACAAATGTCGGCCTAAGTCCAAACTCCATACCAGAACGGTAATCGTCCGTAAGTCGCGCTCACCTGCAGAGACCAAGAGGTGGGTCGGAAAACCAAAGGAAGAACCGGCATCCTAGTAGCGTGCGGCGCCGTGAACGGGGCACGAAGAAGGAATCCGCCAATGGAAACGGATGGAGGCGATGGAGGGCGTGGCTGGGGAAGAAGCAGGCCCGCCACGTCCACAAGTGCTAAGTGGCAAGCATAGGATGCACAGACTCTCCTCACCGAGGGAGGGGAGGCTTGAGAGTGGACATTGATTGATTGATTGATTGATTGATTGATTGATTGATTGATTGATTGATTTAGGAACCGACATCACAGCATTCGGGGCATTCCTATAAGCGCTCCGTCCCCATCCTAAGCAGCCAGTGAAGAGTTCCAACACCAATAGGTACCAGTAGCAATCTCATTATATGTCCGTCTCGCCTTTCCTCTCGGCCAGATCCCCTTGTCACTCCTCGCTGTCTCATTCTTGCCAGACTATGGTGATCCATTTGCTCCTCCGAGGTGTACACGTACTCCCACAAGGCCGCAACCACGTCTGCCTTTTCATGCATCAATACTCCACCAAGTTTTGCAGAGCCAGTCAATCTGTCCGCTTTTTCCTTCCCCAGCACACCGGCATGCCCCGGAGAAAAGATCCAGGTGATGCTTGCCACCCGTGACCTCCGAAGCGAAGCAAGTTGAGAGTGGACATATTAACATCTAACATTTCGTTGTCCTTGTTGTGCTTTCCCTTAGCTGTTGAGAGTGGACATACTAACAGCTAAGGGAAAGCATAACAACAAGGACAACGAAATTGACCGAACGTCCCCACGGCAGAGGAAAGACGCCAGGAGTCATGACCTGGACAGGCCCGCTCCTAGAGAGTGTAAAGAGTATAATGGTCCGAAACTCTTGGGAAAGGGGGTACCCTTCTAACGATCAGAAGCTCCCGGCAGTGTTTGCTCCACGGCGGAATTTTTATCAATAACGTATGGCCAGTCCATCAGACGATCCGTATAGACGGATGGACACTATGGAAAGACAGAACACTGCTGCAGCAGCAGTGGTGAAATTGGCTCCACCGGTGAAACAGTGGGGCCGACATGCAAACCGGGCTGACACCCCTAATGCTGTATAATGTCCTTGTCGCGTCAAGTCAGAATACAAGCAGATGCCCCTTTGATCCTCCAAAAGAGGAGGTGTGAGCATGAAGGATCCATTGGTGTCCTCACGGTGACGAACCTATCCGTCCAATCGACCATGATTTCAGCCCAACGACCGGGCTGGGCATGCGTCTGTGGTAAAAGCTTCGCCACCTACCGGGGAATGAGATTTCACGCTGGACGAAAGAAGTACGAGAGTGCGTCACTGGAAGCACGGCAGTACTCCCGTGAAAGGGATATACATAAGACACAAGAGCTCCCCCGATGTGTCTCCACCTTGCCGTGGTGGGGGAGCTTGCGTGTCCCATTGACCCCATGTGCTTGCCGATGGATGAAAAACTACATATCGGACAGCATATGGGATAGGGTCCAGACTAAGAGAGACACAACCTGCTGCTCTGCAGGGAGACTGAGGATAGCAGTCAAAATTTAAGCTCCGGCGCACGAAGCCACAATCTTGGTCCAGATACTTACACAAACGCCTCCACCGATAAATGGAGGTGAGATACTGGGCACGCTACATGCCCAGTTTTACCGAAGGCTCTCAGCTGGGGGATATGAGGGATCCCCGGATGAGAGGGCCTGGCCGTTTCTCGCTCACTGCTGTACGGAGGTAAGGTGCTGAACCGGCAGCACATGTAGCCTACCTCGTGAGCGAGTACTAAAAGGTGGAAAAACACCTCGGTCGCACGGTCCGATGAAAGTCTTTAACCGTATTCATGGAGTGAGTGTAGTCAAAGGTGGAAAATTGTCTCGATGACACGAAATGGAACGCCTGGCTTGCGAATCCATTACGTGGCAGACCAAAGGAAAAGCTTGCTGTGTGGAAGTCGAAATAAGAGTCTAACTTGTCTCGAACCTGAGGAAGGCTAACCTCATTAAAAATGCCCGCCGAAGCCGGAAGTACCAGCCTACGGGCGGCAAAATAAAAATGGCACTACGCAACTACGTCCGAGTGAAATGTCTTTCGTGACCGGAAAAGCTCTAACTAGTCTTCCCTCGTGCTAGGAAAATCTACCTTGTTTCCGAATGCCGCTCTTGCTCGGAACAGCTCTGACTAGGTAGCCCTCCTAATGTCCTTCGTGCCTGGAACAGCTCTGAAGGGCACAGAGACAAGCACATGTCCGAACAGAAAACTCGCTGAGTGGATACTGTCTGCAGACTGGCCTGGTTGTGCGGGAGCGGCCCGTGGTGAAGGAACGCCCAATATATTGAAGTGAGGATTTAAAGCAGCCATGAGCAGGACGTGACGATTCCCTCAGGGAGCCCAGGAACAGGGCGTTATGTAGTCGGCCCTGCAAATATGGAAGCAACCTTGGATGGCGGAAAATGCTATGGACTGTCCCTGCCTTCCTTTTAGGGATGACCGTTGTCTTCGACCGTTCCAACTTGGCCAGCTGGTTGTAGATGGCACCACAAAAGTGAGAGTCTCCCAGGAATGCTACCTGGTCAAAAAAGCACGCTATTGTCGGATGTGTTGGCCTACGGGTTTCGGCCCAAGGGCGCATAACAGACACACCGCAATCCCATCTGAAAAAACACTCCGGATGAACGAAAAGAAGAAGAAGACACAAGAGGATCTCAGCCAGGGAGCACCCCACAGCGCTGAGAAGACTCATGATGTCGATGTCACCTGTGACGCACCAGAGCATCCTTCAGAGAGTCTCAGGGTGAAGATCAAGTTCCCCAATGCCACCAAAAAAGCAAGAGTGGGCACAATAAGATGAAACGTTGTCCCGAGTTTTAGAGGAAGAGCTAAAGCACAAGTCCCTTGAAGAGAAATTGAAAAAGTAAAAAGAAATTAAAAGAGATAGTAAACCTCCACTCGCTGATTCAGTTTGGTTGCAGCGAGAGGAAAGAAGCAAATAGTCCCCAGAAGCGACAGAAGCTTCTGGGGGAAGTAAGAGCTCAGAGGAAAGCCGCTCGGAAACGGTACAAAACAGCGGCCGAACATGAGAAAGAGGGCTTGCGCCAGGTGTGGCAACATCTGAAAGCCAGGCACAATGCCCTATACCGAGGGGAACGGTTCTGCAAGAACAAGCGGAAAACCCTGAAGAAAAGTGAGAGATTCTTCCAAGAACCATACAAGTTTGCACGGGACTTGTTCGAACAGACGCGATCCGGTATCCTCAATGTCAGCAAAGAGGAGCTCGAGAACCACCTTGTGACGACGTACTCCAACGCCCAACGGGACGTCCCACTTGGAGAAATTGAAGGGCTCAAATGGCCGGAGAAACCAGCTGTGGATTTCAATGCCAAGCCTCCGAAGTGGAGCTAGGTGGTTGCGGTGATTTAAAAAACCCGTGGAAAGTCGGCACCGGGGTCCAACGGTGTGCCTTAAACAGTCTATAAGCGGTGCCCGAACGTCCCTAAGAAACTACACGGTATACTGAGATACTCGTGGAAACGGAAGCATGTCAGCACGGAGTGGAAGACAGCCAACGGAACCTACATTCCTAAAGAGCAAATCTCAGCCAATATTGCCCAAGTCAGGCCGTTCTCTCTCCTGAACGTCGAATAGCACGCAATAGTGCTGGCGCACGAAGTTTCACAAGTCCGCAGCTGGACAACGCTGCTAAGTTTAGCCAGACGGGGACTGGACAGCTTAGAAGACAGGTCGATGTATTTGTGTAGTTGTTAGGGCACAGTAGGATAGTGACTTATCTTAGGACAGATAGAGATTGTACTTAGGAATATTATTAATGTATTGATTGTGATAATGTGTTGATGATATGTGAATGTTTATGTGAGCTCGCGGAGCCAAATGTAATCAGTACGCAATAAAGCTAATTATTCCCTTTGTACACCTACGAGTTGATATTCGAGCGGTACAAATGAAAAATCTCTGTATGCCTGTCTAAACTAGGTTGTTGACAGGCGGGATTATTCTGGTGTCAGAAGTGGGCCTTTATTTATAAAGTGCCCACAGAAATATTCTGGTGTCAGAAGGATCAATTGAAAAGTACCCACAGAAATATTCTGAAATGTTTTGGTGTTCTAAAGTATTTTGAGAACCTACCCATATTGCGACTGAAATATTCGATATTTGTTATAGTAACATTATGATGTCATAACGTAGTCTCGTTACTACCCACGACAGCAAGAATTTGGTATCAAAAGTGTTGCTATAAGAGATTATTTGAAAATTACACACGAAATTTCAGCATTACAATTTAACAGAGCACAATCAGAATGAAAGATGTATATTGAGGAATCACTCAAGAAATGACAAAGTAAAGTGATTAAATTTGTCAAAACTGAAGAGATCCTCCCTGATATGTACAGCGCAGTCTGCAAACGACAAACTAAAGACAAGACGACATAAGACAGACGATCGACAAATCATTCATTCAGTCATTCAATCATTCATATTTTCACATCATCCATATCACATTTTCGTCTCCCATTCTAAAGGAATTAAGACATAATTAACATCATGATATTTTCCAGTAAATTATTGTGTATTAATTGTTGCTGCTCTGCGTAACAGGATGTAACGTAGTAGCGAGCAGAAGTACGGTACAAAAGCAAAGAGAGTGAAACAGTCCAAGGAATCAAGCTAAACACCGAAATCAGATGAGTACAATTACAGTTTTGATTGAGCAATATTACTTGAGCATCTTATTTTGTTTCAAATTGTATTGTAAGTTATTATATATATATATTTGAATACTTTTGTTCTCATTGCCATTGGCGTATAAATATAAACAGCAAAAAATGTCAACACTCAGTGAATTTATCAAAGCAGGGAAAGATCTAGGATTTAGGGGGGATAAATTAGAACAATGGGCTAATAAAGAGTACAAAGAATACACAGATAAGAAAGCTGCAGCTGAGAGAGATGAACGGGCGCTAGAAAGACAACATCAGAAGGAGTTGGCAGAATTAAGTGAAGCCACAAAACAGAAAGAAATAGAATTAAGTCAAGCCACCAAACAAAAAGAAATAGCTTAGACAACCAGACTAAAGGAGATAGAATTAAACGAAGCCACCAAACAGAAAGAAATCGAGTCACAGACACAAGTAAAAATGAAAGAAATGGAAATTGACTCACATGTTCAGATTGCTACCACGAAAATAAAGAGTCACGAGGAAGAGAATAAATTCAATAAGTATAAAGGGTTAGTGAAGCCCTATTGCCAAGGGGATTCCATCTCCGCATGGACAGAAAATGTCGAGTTCCAACTCATGTTCCAGAAGATACCTTTAGAAGATTGGGCAATGATCTATATGAAGAATATTTCTGGGGAGCCCTTAAAAGTAATAGAGTCAATTCCACCTGAACTAAGAAATAATTACCAATACATACATGACCGCATCATGCAACATTTTTTGCTTGACGCGCCGGGTTTTCCAAGCTGAAACCAAAAGCTACAGAAACCTTCATAGATTATGTTTCAAATGTCCAAAGTATTTTCAAGAAATGGATTAACGCTGCAAAGATAGGGAAAAGTTTTGATAAATTAATGGATCTAATGGTAATGGACAAAATTATTTCCACTGTTCCAACCCCTTTCGCTAAGTTCTTACAACAAGCCGATATTGAATCACTTGAACAACTTGAAAAACGTGGTTCGGCTTATTTTTCCTCTAATAGAGATATTTTTAAAACATCTGTTGATGAATCAGAAATTGCGGCATTTGCCAAAAGTCAGACAAGGAAACCTCCCACTGGGAAACAATTTCAATTCAAAGATAGGCAAAAATCAAAGCCACCTCAGTGTATGTATTGTCATTTTTTCCATCATGAATTTTCTATGTGCGATAAAAATCCTTCGTACCCGTCACACCTGGAAATGATGATTAAGAAGCAAGAGAACAAAAGAACCACATATAGACGTGCCGTTAAATGCTTCTTTTGCCTTTCGTACGGGCATTATTCTTCCAAATGCCCTGGACGACAGAGATTGAGAGCCAGCAATGCTGTACTTATTGATACCTCGTCTGAAAGTGGGAGCGAGCACGAAAGTGAGAGTGAGGAAGTGTTACCATTCAATCAGTGTGAGAATGTGTCAGCTGCTATTGATATTTTAAATTTTGATAAATGTAATACTTGTCACCAATTCCACGAAGATGGGATACTTAAATGTGAGCACATTGTACCGGTCTCTAACGAGAACGCCAACGCAGCTATCACCTCCAGAGGCGGTTTAGTGTTCCACGATGCAATAGTTAATGACCAACCATGCCAATGTTTACTTGACAGCGGAAGTACATTAATCGGTTTGAGGAAAGAACTGGCCAAACCAGAGGATAGTATACGGGCGGCTTTGTGAAATGCCGTACCTTTTCGGGTAATATTGAAAAGTACCCACTAGCGAAAGCCCGTATAAACACCCCATTCCTTTCCGGCACATTCACATGCACCATTTTACACAATCCGTGCACAGACCTGATTCTTGGGTGCCTACCACAGTTTTAAAAATGTACATCAAAGCAAATAAAAGCCTGGAAAGACACCAGAAAGGCTAAAACACGAACAAGGTCAGAAACACCAAAACAAGTTAATGACCTACAGAAAGAAAAATTACACCAAAAAACGACACGGTGTACAGAAAATACCACCATGATAGAAAACCTGACTAAAGTACAGTGTGTCAATCTACCTATCTCACCTGATTTGCAAGGTATGGGTGAGAAAACAGAAACACACAAAATGTCATATTGTCTTAAACTAAACAATACAACTCTCAGTGAAGTAATGAAGAGAGATAACCCAGAGAATCAACAAAGGTTATCCCTTGTCAAACACCTACAAACACATTCACCATTTGCTGTTTATTGGCACTATAACAACGCAAAAGCCAGAATTTTAGCACAATTTGACTGGTTAAATTTCTATAAACAATTTAAATATTTTCAGTGTTCATGTACCTTTGATCAACTTGTAATTAAAAAATTGCAATGTAATACAGCAGAGGACCGATCATTTACATCGGCCTCTATTCATAACCATCAGACAAACGACGAACAAGATGCATCTACACCAATCAATCGGACGACAGACGAACATAACGCAACTACACTAATTAGTTTGACAGAAGACGACGACAACGCAACTACACTTAATCAGCAAACAGAATACGCACTTAGTACCACCACATTACTTAACCAAGTAGAAGACGACGACAGGGAACTACCTGTTCCAACAGTGGACATAACAGCGACAAGTGACATGACACACATTGAACCAAAACGCAGACGGTAGAATAAAGTTTAGATCACACGGTAGATATGTAGACGACATATGTGTCCATACAGTAGACTGGACCACACATCTACAGAAACTACGACATGTCTTTGACAGAATAAAACTATTCGGTCTCACGGTGAAACCGACAAAAGTAGAGTTGGGACTGGAAGAAATTGACTTCCATGGCCATACCATCACAAAAGGCCAACTGAAAACAGATAATAAAATTGTGACAAAAATATTAAACCTCACCATGCCAAAGACCAAGAAGCAGGTGAGATGTTTACTGGGGTTAGTAAACTATTATAACAAATTCATTCCAAATTTAGCTGAGATTACCAGCATTTTCTCGAATTTGTTGAAAGCTTCTGTAAAGATCAATGTAAAAGATGCTGAGTTAATAAACGCTTTATCAAAACTTAAGCTAATGTTTAGCGATATACCAATATTACGCTTGCTTAATCCGAAACTCACCTATTTTCTTAGGACAGACGCGAGTACTGTGGCCATTGCAGGCGTACTAGGTCAACATTATGATGGGATTTTCCACCCGATCATCTATGTAAGCCGGAAAATCACACCTACAGAATCGAAGTACGGAGTCTCTGCATTGGAGGGTTTAAGTATCATCTACTGTGTCCGTAAACTTCATAGGTTTTTGGCAGGGACACATTTTGTCATTCGAGACTGACAATTCCCCACTCACCGTCTTGGAGTCAGGAGTCCACAGAAACAACCGGATTTTTAGATGGTCTCTGATTCTCCAAAACTACTCTTTCACCATCAGACATATTAAGGGTAGAATGAACTTACTTGCTGACACTCTGAGCCGACCCTCTGACGTCGAGATACCTCAAGTAACGCAGAGGAATGATCCAACATCACCATAGTCAGTGACACTATAATTACACTTTGTCCAGACTGGTGTGTTACAGACACTAAAGTGCTCATATATTTGTGTGTCGCCACTAAGAGAATTGTGTATAGAACTGTGTCATTATAAAGTAAAACACCGTCATCTATTATATTCGACACAACAGCAAGTCTTCAGATAGACAATACCCAGGATCAGTACGAAGAGTATCATACTTTGTAAATAACATTGTGAAATAGATTGATATTCAATTTCAAAGAACGCGACTTCACCATCACACCTGGAAGGAATTAGTGTTAATAGTACGTTAGTTAGGAAGATATTGTGATATGTACTATAATATGTTTTTTTATTGCAGTTGCATGAAATTTGAAATCTGTCTTAGATAACATAATTTACAAAAACATCCCAATTTTTTCTTTATCGATAAGAAATTAACAACATTTACATTCTAAATTTCATTTCCATTCATGTAGGAACGGATAGATTTGCACATTATTAATTCATCGTTAAGTACATACATTTTAGGACAAGTTAGTTAAATAAATCATCACGTAAATTTACACCATTAGTGAAAATTAACATCATCATATTTACAAATACAATAAGGTAATTAACACATTTCACCCCATTTCATTCATTTAGTTAGATTAGTTCCCTTAGCTTAGCTCATTCATTTAGTTAGTTTAGCTCAGCTCACGAAAATAGAATACAATAGTTAGATTAGTTATCATACCCAGGATTGATTACAAACAATCCTTACAATCATGTAATTATTTTTGTACATAATGTGACTAGTGCCAAAACATAGCACAGTCATACGGCTCTACAACTCTGAAAACTGAGCCCAAATTTAATGTAAATATTTTTGCATTTATTTTCTATTGATGACAATATTGTAATGACATTTTGTTTTTAATCTAATATAGAATGAATGTGCGAGAAATAGGAGAGAGAAAGGAATTGAGTGAAAGGAATAAAAACAGAGTAGCGAAACATTAGTGCGACATTTGTCCGCACAGCGCGAGTTTTTGTAATTTGTCTTCGTTCCATTCATGTAACACATGTGTTGTCCGTTTTTATGTGTGTTATAGCCACTATTACATCGCAGGTAAGGAAACATATTTTAAGCTTCCTAAACCGGCAAGGCAGTCATGAATCAGGCATACGCACTCATTTGTGACTGCAATAAACCGTTTTATGGCGCTTGAAACATAACATTCAACTAAATTATAGACATACACACATGTTTGTAATTTACACATACTTTAATTATAAACAAACACGCAAACAACCAGGAATACTTTCAGATAAACATGCATACAGCAGTCACTGGAAGGGGGCTTAACTCTAAACAGGGTACATTACAGACTTACGAAACTCTGGTATAACATTGAAAGATGTTTTCACAAACGGAAGTTAGATAGGTGAAAAACTAGCACACACATCATGTAAACGAGTTGGATTAACATTATATGGGGGGGCATGAATATTATTCATGTATTGTACCCATAACAGGGACAATTTGTGCTGGTTGTCATTTATTTTGGCAATATGAGAAGGTTTTAAAAGACAAACGGCTTCGGTTCAAACAGCTCCCAGAAATATAGTGGAAGAGGAGCTTTAGCTCTGGCCAACAATACAGGTGTGTTGTGATAATGATTAGCCAGTGGATGCATACAACAGTGTGACATCAGACAGTAGTAGTCCGTCATTATACCCAGAACATTGTTAGCAACCTCAACCAGCTCTTGACAAAATTAGACAGCCTAATTTTTAAGATAATCAAATTGCGTCACACCCATAACCTAAAGTTGGTGACGCAACACAGAGGGGAGGAGAGTATGTCAAGAAGCTGAGGACAGAAGTAACAGAAGGATATAAGTTAGGGATAAGATAGGATAGAGATAACATCCCTGAACAGGGAATAGAGATTCAAGGGACAGAAGTAGAAGATAGAACTCTTAAGTAGTTATCCAACAGGACACGCACGTGTCATAAACAGGACACTGCAGGACATGACAGGGATTTACTCCCAAGTTAGAGTAGGAGACTATAAACACGGGAAGTACCCGTAAACAGTGTTAACTAGAGCACAGTAGCTAGTGACAGGCTACTGTACTACGTGCGAGGTAACCGAGCACGCAATAGTGCTGGCGCACGAAGATTCACAAGTCCGCAGCTGGACAACGCTGCTAAGTTTAGGCAGACGGGGACTGGACAGCTTAGAAGACAGGTCGATGTATTCGCCCTGGCCACTGTGTAGTTGTTAGGGCACAGTAGGATAGTGACTTATCTTAGGACAGATAGAGATTGTACTTAGGAATATTATTAATGTATTGATTGTGATAATGTGTTGATGATATGTGAATGTTTATGTGAGCTCGCGGAGCCAAATGTAATCAGTACGCAATAACGCTAATTATTCCCTTTGTACACCTACGAGTTGATATTCGTGCGGTACAAATGAAGAATCCCTGTATGCCTGTCTAAACTAGGTTGTTGACACCATCAGCTGCCCACTTGGTCAAGTGGGGCAAAGCCAACGACTCGTCCTGTCCCCTCTGTTAAAAAGGTTCAGACAGCGGAGCACGTATTCTCCGCATGTAAGGTCGCCTGACCCTGATTCACTTAGTGGCACAACAAAGTCCTTACTGAGTTGGCGGCCATAGTGAATGTAGCCAGAATGCAGGCGAACGAGGGGGCCAGGCCGAGGCCGATGGATATTTACTTCATCCGAGCCAGGCCACAACGCAGAAACAACGAAGGCAGCGCTGCCGATTTGCCGTTTCCGACCATTTTCGATGTTGCGGAGGACTTGAACCTGACCGTGGATCTAAAGGACCGTGGCAATTACCCTTTTGTGATCAGGAAGTTTGGCTTGCGAACTGACATCGTACTCAGCTTCTCGTCAGCCTAGCAGCTAACGTACGAGACAAATATTGAGGAGCAGCATACATTCAAGATAGAGAAGTACGATGACATGGTCGCTAGTCTTAAGCTAGAAGGGTATACTGTCAGGCCGTAGAGGTAGGCGGCCAGAGGTCTAGTCTCCCACTCCGTGAATGATGTGCTGAAACAAATTGGCATTAAAGGAACTCGGGCACAAAAACAAATGTGTGAGGCAGCTGAAAACAGCCTCGTGCTGGCTATGGCATTGTCGGGACCTGAGTGGGAACAATGGTTGACAATTTAAACATATTTAAAAGCAAGCTTACTTTGTTTTGCAGAACTAAGTGCATCAAAATTGATCTCGATTGATGTTGTCGCTACGCGCAAACAGTTTTCCAAATGAACATCAGTAATTCGTGTTCTCACTTGTGATTTGATGTGCTTCGTGCGACTATCAGTCAGTTATCAGTTATCAGTTGGGGTATCTTCATTGCACTCCGGACATGTCCATAGGTGCTCAGATCCTCCCCCCCCCCCCCCAGCATATGCATCAGCGTCCGGTGGCTAATAGTGCCAGCTATGTGTTGGTTGACGAGGCGCTTTGTTTTCCCGATGTACCCCTCGCGTCTGGCTGTGCCGATTCTTACTCCCAAGTCTTTCATCCTGGACAGCGATGTGGAATCACTGACGTCAAAGTCTTCTGTTATCGCCATATCTTTGAGGACGTTAATAACATCGGCACGATCCATGGACTGGCCATCTACAGGGGGTGCAGAGCCAGCCAGTTTATCAGCTCGTTCATTTCCCTCGACTCCCGCATGTCCCGGGACGAAGATGAAGGTGACTTTACGGACAACAGACTTCCGCAGCGACTCAGTCCACTGTCTACGTACAGATCCAGCTTCGACCTTCTGAATCATGCTCATTGAATCACTTAGTACACACACGTTGGTATAATGCTGTGATTCCAGCCATATGAAAGCCTGTGTAACTGCCATCACCTCCATCGTCATGCTGCTCGTGGTCATAGAGTGGGCACCACTGGATTCTTGAACGGTTCGGCCCGCTGAACGGGCTGTAAATGCCCACGCACTTCTCTGCTGCTTTACAACAGATCCATCTGTATAGATGAGCACTTCGGGGCTATCTGAGTGTTCATAGATGAGCGCGTTAACCTCAGCATTGACAGCGGCAGGGTTCTGCTCTCTGCACCGTCTGTCGAGTGTGATAATGCAGGAGAAAGTGCACTTAAAAGCTGGAGGCACCGGCACCCATTCCTTGCCGGGGTTGATACTGGTAAGACTGCAGACCTGTCTGACGACATCTTCCGCCCGACCCATCCATGATTTGCCCCTCTTTAGCCTGTCACCCTTTTCTCTGAATATAGCGTCATGCAGAGGGTGCTGCTCATCTGCACTTATTTTTAAGTATGCACGAGCTCTCCAGATCTTGATCCTGTGTTCCATTGTCGGGAAGTCAAGGAGGTATCTCATTGCTACACAGCTGGTGTCTCTCGTGCAGCCCAAAATGATGCGCATGGCTTCGTTTTGTACCTTTTCAAGTCTTCCAATCTGTGTAGGGCTGACAGTGAGGATGGCCAGGGCATACTCGATGCGTGAAAGCACCAGTCCTTGGAACAGAAGTATTAGCAGTCTTTGCTCGATATTGGCAGTCGCCATGACTCTCATTGCTGACAAACCTTTTCGAGCTTTCGTTATGACATAATCGACATGATCTCTGAAGGACAGGCTACGATCAAGCCTCACGCCAAGATATGTCATTGACTGGGTTCTACTCAAAATGCTCCCATCCATTCTTACTGCCGGCATGTCTGTTTTCACAATATGGTTGTTTAGGGAGAACCATGTAACCGATGCCTTTGCAGGGTTGACAAGGGCATCGGCATCAGCACACCATGAGGAAATTCGATCTAGTTCGCCCTGCATATCATTGGCAACCGCCTGTCTATCTCGACCCTGTCGATACACGAGGATGTCGTCAACGAATGACAGAGTCCTACCCCTCCCATCCAACTGTTGTTCAGTGATCGGCACCGTATACACGTTGAATAGTACTGGTGACAGTGGTGAACCCTGCGGCAATCCTGGACATATCGTTATCGGCTCAGAAGACCAACTCCCGCATCTTAGCACCACCTTCCTTTGGAGCATAACTGCAGCTATCCATCGTACAAGGTGAGGGTGTACTTTCAGTCTAAGGAGGGTTTGCATCAAGTGCTCGAAAGAAACTCTGTTATATGCGTCCTCTAAGTCTATGACGGCCGCACATGTCTCTTCTCTGATCTGAAATCCTTCGTAAACATCTTGAGCAAAGACCGCCGCATTCAGCCATGACTCTTTGTTGCGTCTGTATCCTCCAAGTGTGGGCGGGAAGCAGCTGAGTTGTTCCAAGTCACAAGCAAGTCTGTGTGCTACAATTTTCTCCAGTAACTTGCCAGCAGTGTTCTGCATCGTAATGTTTCAGTAGCCGCTTATCTTGGAATGGTCTTTGTTCTGTTTTGGCAGCGGCAGCAAGTAGCTGTGTAGCCATTCTTCTTTGATCTGACCCCTCTGGATACTGGTGTTGAATTCTCTGGCCAGTTCTTCCATGTCATCCTCTGATATCACCAGTAGATCATCATATCGGATGCCGTCGGGGCCTAGGGCGGTGTTAGGTGATTTCTTGCGACTAAAACGCTGTTCACATGCATAAGTGTTTCCAAATAGCGAAATCATCGACAGAGCATGTTTGTAAAACGCAGGATATATATCCTTGTCCAAATACGTTTTATAGAACTCTTCCAAACCAACTTGATGGAATTTCTCCTTTAAGTGTATATCACAACACATTTCACAATGTTCCATTTGTAATCTTCCTGGTAATAAATTCACGTCTACCGCGAATGACGTTGCAAATGCACACAAAAAATCACATTATTTTTTTTTTAAATCCTGAAATCGGTTTTCAAATTTGAGATTTAAGTCAGATAGCAAAGAAGCGTATTTATCCGCCTCCTCCTGTGTAACGTCTGGTTGCAATGACAATATAGGAAAGTGAATAAAGTGTTTTGTCCTCAATTGTTGTTCCCAAAGACAAAGTTTCATTTGAAATGCAGAAATATGATCATACATCTTATTAATTAATTGATCTTTCCCTTCAAGACGAGTGTATTAACGTCATTTAGGTGGCTAGTTATATCGACCAGAAATGCAAAGTCGAAAACCAATTCTTTGTCTTCATACTCTGGGATACTTTTTGACTTGCTTGCAAAGAATAATTGTATTTCTTGCTGCAAATCAAACACTCTTTTCAACAATTTGGCCCATGTCACATCTGCATAAAATGTAACGTCATTATAATCCTAATCCAAAGACTTTAGAAATTCTTGGAACTGGCGGTGATTCAACCCGTTCGACTTAATGAAGACCACTATTTTGACAACCACTTTCATGACATGGTCCATTTTGAGGGACTTCGAACATAAATTCTCCTGATGAATAATGCAATGAAAATTAGTAGCCTCAATTTCAATCAATTTTACTAAACCTTCGTGTTTCCCTACAATTGCTGGAGAACCATCCGTTGCTAAACCAGATAGGTTAAGTTGTAGCGAAAAGCGATTCAATGTCGATGTAACTGCCTAACAAATCTCGTGACTTAGTAGTGTCCTTAAGTGGATACAGTGCCTCTAATTCTTCTGTCTTTTTAAAATGGAATCAACACCCCTGATAAAAGTTGCCAGTTGGGCAGTATCTGCCATATCTGTGCTTTCACCCAATGCTAGAGCATAAAATATAAACTCGGATGCTCGATTTTTCAAATTATCTTCAATGTGTTTTCAAATGTCGTCCACACGCCTAGTAATAGTCTGACAAGACAGACTTACTTTTGAGAAATCCTTCTTCTTTTCTGGACACAGAATTTCAACGACGCTATCCAAACATTCCTTAACCATTTCTCCATCTGAATATGGCTTCGCATATTTTGCTAGCATCACGGCTACTACATAACTAGCTTTTACATTGCACGTTGACTCTGAACCCGCTCTAGTAAATATCTTTTGTTCCGCAGAAATTTTTTATGTTTTTTAAAGTCATTTTCTTGGTCTTGTCCAAATTGCCCTTTGCACTTATCAAACTTATTTGCATGTTTAGTCTCATTGTGCCGTTTGATGTTATACTCTTTCACAACAGAAACAGATTCTTTGCATATCAAGCACGTGGGCTGTGTTTTAATTTCCACGAGAAAAACAAAATAGTTTATAGTCCACCTGTCTTGAAAACTTCTTAATTCTTCTGATTCTTCTCTTCTTTGGGCCAACGTCTTTTCTAGTTGACGCCATGGTAGGTCTTCGGTTTTAACTGGAAAACAAAATAAAACACCACGGGAAATACTAATTAATAATTATTTATTGATTTAAATTACATGCATAAAACGTTTCAGGGTTTACTTACCTATAGAATCGATATGGTTAAAGTAGTTTGAACTCATTATAAATATAACTATGTATTTTAACGTCGATCGCAAAATCTCTCCTGGCGCAGGGGCGATAATAGAATAAAACTACACAATAACACGGAACTTTATCAAGCTGGTCTGAAAGTAGTTATGAGTATGAGCCTGACTGAGTTGCGAACTTCCCGAAGACACCGAAGACCACAGAACATATATATCAGTAGTAGAATTCCCATTTTAAATTTTATCAACACCTAGCGTCGAACAAAAGCTAAGTGACCTGGAGTGTCAAACAGCGGGATATTTGAAATAGCTAAAATCTTTGAATATTTTCCGAAAATGCGGATATTTAAAATAGCTCAAAACCAATGAATTTTTCCAAAAATGCGAGATATTTCAAATTTGTGTTAGCTTTAATTTAAAAATATATGATACGTACAACTCATGATGTAATGTTCTTTTGGTGATATGTACAATAAAGTTAACATGTATGTTTATTTGACCAAGCTCCGCGGGCCGCAACATCACTCCCGGAGGTCCGCATACGGCCCGTGGGCCTCGTGTTGGCCTTCCCTGATATATGTGTTATTTCTGTTTGTGAACGTCTCATCTGTGAATGTTGAGTCATTTGTACTTTTGGAGTGTTACAAACATGACGGGAGATGATGAGATGTAGTAAGACGTTTACACTTCCCATGACGTCACTTACCTTATCATTGACGTTCTAGATTAACCTGACGACCGTATCTTACAGTGACGTATGTCTTATCTTGACGTTATTGATAAATTATATACATTATGACGGTTCGTCTCAACATGATGACGTTTTATTTTACCATTTACGTCTTCATCTTACCCTGATGTTTGTCTCATCCTTGACGTCTCCATTTTAACAGGACGTTTTATCTTAACAAACGTTTTGTCTCAACAGACGTATCGCCTCAACAGACGTTTTGTTTCAACAGGATGACGTTTGTCTCATCGTGATATATTTATCTCATCCTGATGCCTTTGTCATTTTCTTATGACGTCTTTATCACATTATTTGTTTTATTTCATCGTTTGCGTCTTTGTCTTATTGTGATGTTATTATATCATCATGACATTTGAGTATATTATTTTTCAAATATATAGCAGTTGGTTTTTGTGTCACATCACCAGAGAGCTGGGTGATGGGTTTTTGGCTTTTCTCGTCATCATCCTACAACTTGGCGTACTGGCTTGACTGCTGATGACTGGTGAGATGTTGGTACCATGAACATCTATCATGGGACGGTCGTTGTCATCGTGTCTGATGATTGAGAGGTCGCCTTTGGGACAGCTTGAAGAGTGGATCCTCGCTATTTTTATTGACCACTAGACCCCATCCACGTAAGAGAGTCCTGCCGGCAAAGTTAAGTACTTTCCTATTGTAACTTAAACAATTCACATCCACTTTAGTAATTATAAACTGTGATTGTTCAATAAAGAATCATCAGAAGTTCACGCAGGGGAATTTAACATGCTCCTGTACATCAGTTGGAGAAGAAATATGTTTCAGAAGAACCATTTTAGGAATTATTTCTGATGCCAACTGGCAATGGACAGAGAAACATTGTTATTAGAAAGCAAATGAGTAGTGGACCAACAATTGTTCCAGGATATAACGGACTATTTTTATAGGTTTATATATGAGAACCGTGATACACATTTACTTTAGAAAGTGATTTTGTGATCTATTATTGGAATAATCTTTCATGTGGGTTGATACATGTTTGTGATATATTTATTTTTCACAATCAGAAGATCATTGATCTTCCCGCACCCACCTCCCCCACCCCCTCCCAGAAAGTGATCTAAATAGATGTGTTATTTGATACAATATAACAATACAATAGTATAAGTCCATTTACTTATTGAATATGTTCAGCCTTGTTGGTTGTTGCAGTTGCTTAAACACAAATATTGTAATATTTCGTAGAGTGAGTATCCAGTGGCTGGAAGAATTCACGGGGTCCAACTTCATTCACAGAGTTGAGTATACTCCTCTTGGCCCCCAATAAATTCCCAATACTCACGACACCTTGTAACACGAAAGCCCATTTTCTATATATATCATTTATTTGTCTTTGTTCAACTCTTGGGGCTTCGTGAGCTATTCTCTGGCTTTCTTCTATTGGCAGATTGTGCCATATTTACATTTACCTTTGCCCCTTTTTTAAACGCCACATCTGCATAAACCCCATATACTTGCACTGACTTTCCCCAGTGAGAAAATAAGTGCATGCAGGCCTTGACTGTGCAAGACCAGCTTTTCTCCTGCTCACTTCGCCTATTAATCGTCATCTCTCTCATTCCTATCACCTAGGCCAGGGGTGGGCAAACTTTTTGTGCATAGGGCCACATTGACACATGTAAAGCTATTGGGGGGCTGCATATATATTCCGTCCACCTTGTTTACAGCAACCTATCATAACAAGTAATTATGAGTTATTTATAGGTGAAACATCAGATGAAAATCATACACTTATTACAGAAATTAGACGAAGACGGTCAAGAATGTTTTGGATACAATTTGGCGGAACTGCGGTAAAGCTGTGAAAGTGTAAACAATATAAAATGACACAAAGTAGTGCAGCTTTACATAACAGAGTTAAGACACATACAGAACGTTGCAGGCGATTAGCCTTCATCAGCAAACAAACACATTCACAAACACAACATACAGTCAAGGAGATCTCCTGTGACTACATCAGAAGGTGACGACAGGACGAGAAGAACAAAATCATGGAAAAATGGAAGCAATGAAGAGAAAATGAGAATTTAAAAAAAAAATTAATTGAAAAGAATTTTAGTTGAAAAAAATGATTAATTGAAAAAAATGAGAATAGAGAAAACGTGCATACTCACCTCACCGTTCGGATCTGTAAGTGACTAAGAAAATCTCCGATGTATTCTGATAGCCGGTGCCAGGTGTTACAGTTCAGTGAGCACATAGAAGGAAGGGGGCGGGGCAGGAGGACGGTAACTGGTCTGGTAACGGTACCTGAGCAATCACAGTGGATGTACTAGTGAAGTACGAGGCGCATAAGATTGAGGGTGGTACTAAACAAAACCCCATTGTGTTATTATAGGGGCGAGTCTTAAAGTCTGGGTGGACTGATATGCGTGAACGCGCATACATACATAGACACACCTCAACAGACAAAATACTAGTGTGTGTTGGGCATGTGCAAAGTATATGTAAGAGAGAGAGAGAGAGAGGAAAAGTGACTGTAATATACCACATGAGGTATGCGGAGTACGTCGGTCTACACGTACGACGTTTCACTCATACTGTACCCTATGAAATAGTCAGTATGGTTGATTGTTATACAACATATTCAAGGATCTACTCGCCCAGTGCTTGAGTTATTGGGGCGATATAAGATCCAACCACTGGTAATACACGTGAAGTAGGTAGGCACAGAGAATCAAGATGTAAGGAGAGAGAGAGAAAGAGATAGCGAGAGAGAGAGAGAGAGAGAGAGAGAGAGAGAGAGAGAGAAGGGTTGGAAAGCTGCCTGCGACATACGCATGAGGAATGCGGATGGGTCGGTCTACATATACGAGGCTTCACTCATATTGTTCCCTATGAACTAGAGCCATTAAGGTAGATTGTTATACACCGTATTTAAAAATCAAAATAGCCCAGTGCTTGTTTTATAGGGGCTGCATACGACCCAACCTTTGGTAATACACATTCTGTGGGTAGGCACAGATGAAGCAAGATTATTAGGAGAGAGAGAGACAGACAGAGACAGAGAGAGAGAGAGAGAGAGAGAGAGAGAGAGAGAGAGAGAGAGAGAGAGAGAGACATAGAGAGAGAGTATAAAATTAACTATAAAATAAAATAAGAGAGGTTGCAAAACTGCCTGTGACATACCACATGAGGTATGCGGAGTGGGTAGGTCTACAAATACGAGGCTTCACTTATACTGTTCCCTATGAAATAGAGGCAGTAAGGTTGATTGTTATACAACGTATTTGAGGATCAAATCACCCAGTGGTTGTGTTAAAATCAGACCACCAGCAATATTGTTGGAATTTGTAGGCACCGAGAAGCAAGATGGGGGAGAGAGAGAGAAAGAGAGAGAAAGAAAGAGAGAGAGAGAGAGAGAGAGAGAGAGAGAGAGAGAGAGAGAGAGAGAGAGATTGGAAAAGTGCCTACGACACGCCCCTGATGTATGCGGCGTCGGTCGGTCTACAAATACGAGTCTTCACTCATACTGTTCCCTATTAAATAGAGGCAGTAAGGTTGATTTTTATACAACGTATTTGAGGATCAAATCACCCTGTGGTAGTGTCATTGGGGCTGTATAAAATCAGACCACCAACAATATAGTTAGAATAGGTAGGCACAGATAAGCAAGATGGAAGAGAGAGAGAGAGAGAGAGAGAGAGAGAGAGATTGGAAAAGTGCCTACGCCACGCCACCTGATGTATGCGGGGTCGATCGGTCTACACATACGAGGCTTCACTCATACTGTACCCTATAAAATAGAATCAGTAAGGTTGATTTTTATACAACGTATATGAGGATCAAACCCTCCAGTGGTTGTGTTATTGGGGCTGTGTAATATCAGACCACCAGCAACATAGTTGGAATAGGTAGGCACAGAGAAGCGCGTTGGAAGAGAGAGAGAGAGAGAGAGAGAGAGAGAGAGAGAGAGAGAGAGAGAGAGAGAGAGAGAGAGAGAGAGATTGGAAAAGGGCCTACGACACGCCACACATGGCATAGGTAGTGTCAGCAACTTGCTTGCTACAGGTCTTTCAGGACTCCCCTACTTTTGCACCGCACGAAATAACAACTCGTGTCATTTGCAAAAGGAATGCAATTTATTTAGAGCTGGCAATTTAATAGCTCTGCGAGCGGTATGCTTCATTAACATTAAACAACATGAATGCAATGAAGTGGTGAGAAATGATGCTAGTAATCACAATCTAAATCTACAGCCTAATATTTAACTATTGCCTAGAAACTTATAGCATTTGTCAAGAACACGTCTACTCTCTAATCGTCCCGTCTCCAGTCGGGTCTGTCCACACGCTACACATTGCGTGGTCAAGCACGGACGCTGTCCCCTCCGTGCAGTAGCTAGTCTTGCGTGCATGGAGTCCCAAGCACGCTGGCTCGTGAACTTGAGTAACCGGGCACTTCACGGTTACTCGTAAGGCCAAGCTTCCCAATGGCTTGGGGAAGCCCTCGCTCACTTGTCCTTATTGCCCCCTTGGTTGACACAAATGTGTCCCCTTGTGAAGCTATTTATAGCGCTGGTGTCTCTCCTGTCTGGTGTCTCCCTACTAGACTTGTGTTAACTCTTATTAACTCTCTAAAGCCTTATTGGAGATTCTGACAGGCTCCCCTCCTCTCTGTGAAGTGTTACTTCCCTTTAACTCATGTTTGTAACACGTATGGTCACAAAGAAAAATTGGATGTCCAATTTTGTCAGATATCCAATAAGTTATAAATCTCTCGTTTGGGGATAGAACAACTCTCTTCTTCCTTTACTCACACTGTTCTATCTTTTCACTCGGCTAATTGAGTAGCCCATGTATCAGTATAGTTGGTTCTATAGATATCTTTGGGAATTGTTTTGAACCGGATCCGTTGTCTTATGACTTCTGTCCTGGCTTCCGTCGTTTGACCCTATGTCTTTTGACTTTCACCCGTTGACTTCTGTCTCGACCTGTCCTCATATTGCCCAAAATGACAACCCAAATACAAGTTGACTCTGTTATGAGTGCAACACATGAGCATAAAATGTTCATGTTCCCATTAATATCCCCTCCAACTCATATACACTACAGTTCTACTTTTCACCTTCTCGCTTCCGCTTGTGAAAAGCTATTTTCAATGTTACATTAAGGTTTTTAAGAAGTTATTGTGTCCCCTGAATTTAAGTTGTTGTTCTTTGAAACAAATAGTGTGTGCAACTTTTATGTGTTTGTTTTCCTGTTTGTTTGCGTGTTTACTAATAAACTACAGTGTACTTAACTTGCTAACCTGTGTATGCGTTAGTGTATTAAATGTGTGTATTCCTTCGAGCGCCGTAAATCGGTTTATTGTGGTTACAAATGTTTGTTATTCTTATTTATGACCACAACTCCGCTTTAAGAAGCTCAAAGTACATTCCCTATCTAATCTATTAAAGTATGGCAGTAACACACATAAAAACTTGACAACACATTGGTTACACAGATGACACAGACAAGTCAAAATAAGACGTTTTCCAGCGGTAGAGAAAAAATTTGCCGCTACCTTTCTCTCTCACTCTCTTTCTTTCCATGTTTACTAATTTTCACATTCTCTCCTCTCATTTATACCTCTTTCATACATCTTTCACTCGCTTTCATACTCTCCTTTTGCTAAAACATTCACTCGTCATTAAAATATGTTTCATAGCATTAAATACATGACCATTACATATATACAATAAATGATTGGCTGAATTATAACAGTATTCACGCCAAATGTGCGTTTTGTTTGCACGTGTCATGTCTATACAAAATATACACGTTTGTGAGGATGGTTTGTCACCGATCCTGTAATAGTCACTAATATGATTTGGTGTGCTGTCCTAAATTATCCCAAGGGAAATAATCTAACTAATTAATTTCATTTAAGAGAATTGAGTTAACTACCTTAAAGTGTTATTTGTAAATAAGATGATGTTAATTCCTAAATGGTTGGGTTAGTTTAGAAATGATATTTTAGATAAATGAATTTATAAATGATTATGATTATGTGGTGATAAACTAATGTAATATCTAACAATTGTATTTCTATTATTGGTGTTATATTAAATGGTTTATTAACTAAATGATGGTGATTTCTAACTACTACATGACATAAATAAAGTTATATATGCATTTGAACATTTTGCAATTCAATTATTCATAGAAACAATGAAGTTATGTGTACTGTTAATAAAATAATATATATATATATATATATATATATATATATATATATATATATATATATATATATATATATATATATATATATATATATATATATATATATATATATATATATATCACAGTTACATTTCTATATCTAATTACACTAACTGAAGTCCTCCTTTCCGGTGTGAAGATGGAGCAATGTTCTTTGTAGACTATTATAACATAGTTCATTTCGGCAAAGTCTTCTATGCTCTCCTTCATGGATAGTGTATAAATATAGTTCCCTACTAACTTATGTAGGTTCATAGCTAACACTTCAACGTTAATATAGCTTATGTGTGTGTCAGCGCATGTTACTTCTGCGTCTGTTCGTTACACTTTTCATAGCACTGTTACTTTCACACAGTTTACATGTTTGGCGATGATAACGCACTTACAGTGTATCTTAATCACCACATACGGCACTGAGTTACCTAACATTTACAGTGTCACTGTTTCTGGTGATCTGTGGTCGATCCCTTCCTGCAAATCAGGTATTTCAATGGTTGACGGTCGACTCAAAATGTCTGCAACAGTGTTCAATCTTCCCTTTAAGTGCTGGATGGTAAATGTGTAATTTTGGAGAATCAAAGCCCACCTGTAGACTCTGTTATTGTGGGGAATTCCAGACTGCATCACAGACAACGGAGAATTATCGGTTTCGATCACAAACTGTGCTCCTGCCAAAAATCTATGAAATTTCTTAACACAATAGATCAAACTGAGGCCCTCCAATTCTGATGCTGAGTATCTAGATTCAGCAGGGCTAATTTTCCGACTTACGTACATTACTGGGTGAAACTTCCCTTCGTAGAACTGTCCTAGTATCCCAGATATGGAGATGGCACTCGCATCTGTGCGTAAAAAATAGGTAAGTTTTGGATTAGGCATACGAAGGATAGGTGGAACGCTAAAAAGGTATTTCAGTTTTGATAACGCGCTAATTAATCCTGCATCTTGTACAGATAATTTAGCCGAAGCTTTTAAGATGTTAGAAAAAACACTGGTGATTTCCGCCAGATTTGGAATAAATTTACTATAGTAGTTTACCAGACCCAGTAAACTCCGGACCTGTTTCTTGGTCGTTGGCATTGTCAAATTCAGAATCTTGGTGACGATTCTGTCATCTGTTCTTAATTGGCCCCTGCAGATGGTATGACCTAGGAAGTCAATTTGTTCCATGCCCAACTCTACTTTGGTCGGCTTCACTGTAAGCCCGAATACTCGCAACCTGTCGAAGACTTGTCGTAGTTTCAGTAGGTGTGTTGTCCAGTCTTCCGTATGGATACATATGTCGTCTATATATGTAGAAATATTGGTCATCCCATGGAGAAGATCCCTAGTTAGACGGACGAAAGTTGCTGGAGCGTTACGAAGGCCAAAAGGAAGAAAGCGCCACTCATATAGACCTAAAGGAGTGGAGAAAGCTGTTAAATGAATCGAATTTATTTCCATCGGGACCTTGCCAATAACCTTTCGTGAGGTCAAGCTTACTAAATATGCGAGATGTAGACATGTCCAAGATCAAATCCTCGCATGCTGGGATTGGTTCAGCATCAATTTTGGTTATTTTGTTTAAACGGCGATAATCGACGCAGAGTCGAATAGTTGAGTCCTTTTTGGCGACAAGGACAATAGGGAAAGAATACTCTGACTGAGATTTTTGAATAATTCCGCTCGACTCGAGAGATAGTAGTTCTTTGTCGAGGTTCGACCTATAGTTTAAAGGGATAGAATCAGGTCGACACTTGATTGGTGTGTTGTCAGTCAGAATAATAGAATGTTCTATTCTGTCTGTCTTTCCTGGGATGTCGGAGAAAATGTCTCTGTATTCCGTCACTAGCTCTATTATTTGTCGTCGTTGGTCGTCTGTAAGTTTAGTTTCTATCTTTATGCTGTCAATGGTCGCAGTCGTGTCTACAGTAGGGACTGGTAATTCCATCTCGTCTTCGTCTGTCTCGTTCAATACTGTTGTGGTACTAGCTGTGTGTGCTGTTACCTGGCTAAGTGTGTTTGCGTTGTCGCTGTCGTGTGTCGCCCTACCTAGTGAAGTTGTGTTGTGTACGTCTGTCGTCCGATTACTTGGTGTTGGTGCATTTTGTTCGTCTGTCTGTTGTTCTTGTCGTGAGAAGTATGGTTTCAGCATGTTGATATGAAATATCTTTAATTGTCCTTTTATCGATATTTCATAATCCACATCTGATATTTTACGTTCAACGTTGAATGGCCCTTGCCAAGATGTTAGTAACAAATTACGTTTATCAGGTAGTAGAAGCAAAACCTTCTGATTTGGTTCAAGGTGAATAGTTTTAGCACCCTTATTTGCATAGTCGCGGTACATCTGTCCTTTCCTCTCCAAAGATGCCTTGGCTATTACACACGCTTTCATTATTCTATCGCGTGTCTCCGTTACCATCTCATACGGTGTTACTGCTGTTGGATTGTCTGGTAAGCTAGTAATTAGCTGATGGTAAATGGTTAGGGGTCCTCGAGGGTTCGCCCCATAAACTAACTCAAAAGGTGAGAAACCCGTACTCGAGTGCGGAATTTCTCTATGGGCAAATAGCACTGCTGGCAATAGTGTGTCCCAATCAGATGGGTTCTCCGCTGTTACTTTAGCCAGCATGTGTTTGAGATCCCCGTTAATTTTTTCTATGATCCCGTTGCTCATTGGGTGGTACGGGGTACAGAAATGCTGCTCTACTCCTAACAATTTTGTTAAGGCTTGCGTAGCAGCCGAAATAAACTGCGTTCCCCGATCTGATAAGATAGATCGTGGGAAGCCAAAGCGAGAAAATAGGTGCAAAAATACATTTGCCACATCTTTGGAGGTGATGTATTTTAGTGGAATAGCTTCGATCCACCTGGTGCATAGATCCACGAGAGTAAGTATATATCGGTTTCCTTTGCTTGACACCTGATTTAGGGGTCCAACAATATCGACCGCTACACACTCAAATGGTCTAGATGCTAATAATGACCGTTGAACTTCGGCCGTCACATGCTTTCCCTTTCGTACAAGATGTTGACAAATAGTACACGAACGACAAAAAAATTGTATGTCAGAACAGAATTTTGGCCAGTAAAAGTGTGACAGAACTCTGGCTCGCGTTTTATCATAGGCCAAATGTCCAGCAAACGGTGACTCATGTGCGATTTTTAGCATATTTTGTCGGTATGTTACAGGTAACACCGTCTGCTGAATTTCATGGTTATTATTTGTGTAATAACGCATGAGAATTCCGTTAAATTTTCTAAAGTACCAAGATGCATTTTTAGTCACTTTCGCTCGCTCACCCAACAATTTAAAATAAGGTGCGATTGTTTGGTCGGTGCTTTGTGCCTCGATAAATTTCTGTCGAGTAGTGTTGGTATCTGCACCACTTGGTGTTAATAGCTGTAGCATTTCATTTTGTAAGTCAGTATAGTTTGTTTGTGTATCTGACCTTGTTACAGCGTTAGCCATGTGTGTATGTTTCCAGGCTCTTATGTCGTCGTCTGTACATTGTTTCAATGAATCTAGGCATCCTAAAATGAGATCCGTGCATGGATCTTGCAGGATTGCGCAAGTAAATGTGCCGGTAAGGAACGGGGTATTGATATGCGCTTTTGCCAGTGGGTATTTCTCAATGGTTCCAGAGAAAGTACGGCATTTGACAAATTCACCCGTGTAATCTTCTGGTCTAGCAAGTTCTTTCCTTAAACCCAGTAGAGTGCTTCCGCTATCAATTAAACATTGGCATGGTTGATCATTGACCAGTGCATCGTAGAACTTAAGTTTACCTCTGGAGGCACTCGCTGCGTTAGCATCTTCATTTGAACATGGTATTACGTGCCCACATTTCAATTTACCATCCGCATGAAACTGGTGGCATACGTCACATTTCTTAAAGTCTAATATGTCTGTTACTAATGCTACACTCTCACATTCACTCGTTGGCAACACATTCACAAGTTCCGGATCAATGTCACTCTCATCGTCTGATGATGTATCGATGAGTGCTGCATTATTTGCCTTCATTCGTTGTCTACCAATACATTTATTACTATAAGTGGCCATAACTGGAACAAAAGTAACATTTAACAGCACGTTTAAATGATGATTCTTCTGCTTTCTTGCTTCTTTAACACTGCTTCTAAGTGTGACGGATATGCGGGTTTTTATCACACATAGAGTAGCTAGGATGAAAAAGACTACAATATCCACATCGAGGTGGCTTCTGATATGGTTTGTCCTTCTTACGGTAATCTTTCTGATTGTAAGATCTATCAGGTACTTTGTTTGCAAAAGCAGTGATTTCTGTATCATGTGTTGTAGATTTAAATATGTCCCGATTAGATGAAAAATATGCTGACCCCCGTTTCTCTAATTGCTGAATGGATTCAATATCCTGACTGTTGTAGAAACTTCGCAAAAGGGGTAGGAACGGTAGATATCACCTTGTCCATTACCATAAGATCTTCTAATTTTTCATAGTTGTTACCCACTTTCGCCGCTCTAGTCCACTTTTTAAATGTGCTCTGCACGTTAGAGATGTAGTCTAAGAAGGTTTCAGTTGCTTTTGGCTTAATTTGGGAGAATTGAATTTGGTACCCAGTGGCGTCTAAAAGAAAGTGTTGCATTATCCTATCGTGAATGTACTGATAATTGTTCCTTAGCTCTGTAGGTATGGATTCTATTACTTTTAACGGCTCCCCACTGAGGTTTCTCATGTAGATCATTGCCCAGTCATCCAAAGGTATTTTCTGCATCTTTAGTTGGAATTCTATGTTCTCAGTCCATGCGCTAATTGAATCCCCTACACTGTATGGTTTGATAAGGCCTTTATACTTACTAAACTTGTTCTGTTCTTCATGGCTCTTTTGTTTGCTAGATGCTATTTGTATGTTTGAATCTACCTCCATTTCCTTCATCTTTAATTTGGTAGCTTCCTCGATTTCTTTCATTTCTTTTTGATGTTGTCTTTCTAGTGCTCTTTCGTCTCTCTCTAGCGCAGCTTTTCTCTCTGTCTCTTCTCTCTGTGGAGCAGTTTTTCTTTCTGTTTCTTCTCTATGTCGAGCTATTTCTTCTTTATATTTTTGATCCGCCCACTTCTCTAACTTCTCTCCCGTGTGGCCCATTTCTTTACCTGCCTGGATACAATCACTTAGTGACGCCATTTTGTGTCTTAATGTTAGTTCAAAATGATATCACAATAATATTCACACAATGGTTTGTAATTATGTGTTAGTAAATATACATCTTTACTGAAAAAGAAGATGCATGATTAATTTAGAGCATACCAAAATATTCTGAAAATATACTCATCTAATTCTTTGGAAAATACGGTTCTTGGGATGTTCCACCGCTGTCTTCCACACTCACAAAATGATTGACTTGATAACACAATGGATGCTTCTGTTTAGTAGAGCATCAAAAATTAGACACACGCATATGTTGTAAATACAAATTTATCTTTCATGCGAATGATGAATGAAAAAATGTGATAGATAATGATAAATGGTGTTAATGAATGAATGATATGATAGTCTGAATGATTGTCATGATTCGTTGTATGACAGTCGATGTCGTCTTGTCTTCACTTTCTGACTAGCTTGGTATAACTTCGTTCTAGGCTTCAGTTCAGTAGCTAATCTATTTACTGAATATAAAGAATGGTGACATTGATGGCTGTATCACACAAAATGAAATGTACACGATGGTTAGCTTGATAATATTTACTGATGATTGTATACATTTTCATTAATTTCCGTAGAATAACACACTTTCAAATTAATTTTCGTAGAATTTCACAATTTATAATTTACTTTTGCTTCATTGTGGTTCAAGCTCCACAAATGGTATGATCGTAATAATTCACAAGAGAAAATTATTTCTGCCATATATGCAAACAAATTTACATTACTTTCAAATATTTTAACACAGCAATGATGTTGAATCGTGCAATTGACTGCTGGCGTTGGTTAGTGGCTTTTGACACCAATTGACTGCTGGCGTTGGTTCAGTGGTTTCTGACACCAATTGGGGTCCTGCCTGTCAGCAACTTGCTTGCTACAGGTCTTTCAGGACTCCCCTACTTTTGCACCGCACGAAATAACAACTCGTGTCATTTGCAAAAGGAATGCAATTTATTTAGAGCTGGCAATTTACATAGCTCTGCGAGCGGTATGCTTCATTAACATTAAACAACATGAATGCAATGAAGTGGTGAGAAATGATGCTAGTAATCACAATCTAAATCTACAGCCTAATATTTAACTATTGCCTAGAAACTTATAGCATTTGTCAAGAACACGTCTACTCTCTACCGTCTCCAGTCGGGTCTGTCCACACGCTACACATTGCGTGGTCAAGCACGGACGCTGTCCCCTCCGTGCAGTAGCTAGTCTTGCGTGCATGGAGTCCCAAGCACGCTGGCTCGTGAACTCGAGTAACCGGGCACTTCACGGTTACTCGTAAGGCCAAGCTTCCCAATGGCTTGGGGAAGCCCTCGCTCACTTGTCCTTATTGCCCCCTTGGCTGACACAAATGTGTCCCCTTGTGAAGCTATTTATAGCGCTGGTGTCTCTCCTGTCTGGTATCTCCCTACTAGACTTGTGTTAACTCTTATTAACTCTCTAAAGCCTTATTGGAGTTTCTGACAGGTAGGCACAGAGAAGCAAGATTGTTGAGAGAGTGAGAGAGGGAGGGAGAGAGGGGAACAGAGAGATAGAGAGATGGGCAGAGAGAGGGGGGGGGGGGGTTGGTGTAAGATTATTGAGAGAGGGAGAGAGAGAGAGAAAGACATATAAATCTGTGCACATAACCACACACACATATGAACTAGTATCTATGTGCACTCACACCCGACCGCATACACAGTGTAGTTGCTATCTAGTAGGGGGATTAGTGATTACATTACTGGTGCGAGCTGAATTGCGTACGACAGGAGTGCCAAGAGTGGTAATGTGGAATGCTCAGGTAACTAATGGTTCGGTCACTCGGAATCGGGCCGAGGGAGGCAGGATAGAGGATAATATTAGTGGAGAAAAGGACTGGTTGGAGACCGGAAGAGGGTGGACACCTAGAGGAGGTGTGGAAGCAACAGAGGTGGGCGAGGGGAGGGGACATGATCTACGATTAGAGAAACTATGCTTGTGGTGTTGAGGCCGTGTGTTGGTTAGGCACCCCATAGTGAATATGAGCCGGTTTTCTGTATTCTTGCGAGTGAGCACCAAGAAGCTAGGAATGTATTATGACAGTGACTGGACTCGGAAGCAACCGTGTTGTGTTGCGTGTTTAAGTCGGTGGAGACAAGCTTAGGGGGGGCGTTAGGTTTGATGTCCATAGATGTTGGCGGCATCTGCGGCTAGCATGGAGGCCGTCTGACCATATACTTTCAAATCACACCGTTTGCATATTATGGCGTAAAATGATGTTGCGGCCTGTTGCAGCAATTCTTCTGTGATGCGTAAAACTTGCCTTTAGGGCAATAAGCACCAATAGGGTGTGCGAATCACATATTGGCAGGTCTTGTAACCGAGATCTCAGGCAAGCCTAGTACCTAATTGTGATTGTGGAGGTGGAGAATCCCTGTACTCTATACGAAAGAGTACATCCTTTGAGGGGCGGTCACGCTGTAGGCCAACTAGTGGTTTCTACTGAATAATATCAGCGCTGTAGTAGTGTCACGCTTGAAGATAGATAGATGTCGAAACAGCATATTTTTGAATGAAATATTAGCGGACTGCGTAGGTAAGAGAAAAGTACGGTCGAAGGTTTTGTTTTGGTTTAGGTTGCAGAGGTGGAGAGCCTCTGTGAGGCTAATGGGTAGAGTCCGGCGAAGGCTGATGAATAGGACGATGATCAGGAATAGCCACGGAGGCCATGAAGAAGTCAACATTTCCTAGCCCTGTGGGAAAATTTCATCATCTTGGCATAGTCGTCGAAGGCGAAGAAGTTGAGAATAAGGAATTGCGTCTTTACAGGACGGAGGGTGAGAGGAGGTGTAGAGTAGAAAGGCGTGAGAGTCAGTCGGTTTGTAGTAGACCGTCGTGGTGAGACCATGGGTCCCTATGGAAACCGTAAGGTCTAAGAAGTTGACAGACGTCGAGGAAATATGTGAAGTGAGTTTGATAGTAGGGTGAAAGTTAGAGAAGTCTGTGAATGTTTCGAGATCCGCCAGTGGCATACTGGTGACACCAACACCATCATCAATGTACCGCCTCTATAGTTCAGGGACTCTACTGTTGTAGAGTTGCCATATCTGGTACTCAAGGTGGCCCATAAAAAGGCATGCATATAACAATCAACATTACTGCCTCTATTTCATAGGGACAGTATGAGTGAAGCCTCGTATTTGTTGACCGACCGACCCCGCAAAAATCAGTGGTGTGTCGTAGGCACTTTTCCACTCTCTCTCTCTCTCTCTCTCTCTCCTCTCTCTCTCTCCTCTCTCTCCTCCTCTCTCTCTTTCTTTCTCTCCTCTCTCATCTCTCTCTCTCTCTCTCTCCCTCTCTTCCATCTTGCTTCTCTGTGCCTACATATTCCAACTATATTGCTGGTGGTCTGATTTTAACACAACCACTGCGTGATTTGATCCTCAAATACATTGTATAACAATCAACCTTACTGCCTCTATTTCATAGGGAACAGTATGAGTGAAGACTCGTATTTGTAGACCTGCCCACTCCGCATACCTCATGTGATATGTCACAGGCAGGGCTGGATTTAGACTTGATAAGGCCCTAAGCTATTTGAAATATGGGGCCCTTTATAAGTCCAGATATATAAGTCTGAAAAGACGCGCTAAAAAAATTGGGTGAAGAGTATGGGACGTCCTGGGCGTGCAGCATTGGGACTAATAATACTGCAGTATATTTAAGTATACATATATGACAATTGCTGACTCGGACAATAATTTTTTGTGACCCCACTTTCTTGGGGGCCCTAAGCTATAGCTTGTGCAGCTTATACGTAACTCCTGCACTGGTCACAGGCAGTTTTCCAACCTCTCTTATTTTATTTTATAGTTAATTTTTTACTCTCTCTCTCTCTCTCTCTCTGTCTCTCTCTGTCTTTCTCTCTGTCTGCCCCTCTCTCTCATAATAATCTTGCTTCTCTGTGCCTACCCACACCAGGTGTATTACCAGTGGTTGGGCCGTATGCAGCCCCTATAAAACAAGCACTGGGCGATTTTGATTTTTACATACGGTGTATAACAATCAAAGTTACTGGCTCTAGTTCATAGGGAACAGTATGAGTGAAGCCTCGTATGTGCATTCCTCATGCGGTATGTCGCAGACAGCTTTCCAACCTCTCTCTCTCTCTCTCTCTCTCTCTCTCTCTCTCTCTCTCTCTCTCCCTATCTCTTTCTCTCTCTCTCTCTCTCTCTCTCTCTCTCTCTTTCTCTCTCTCTCTCCTTACATCTTGCTTCTCTGTGCCTACCTGCTTCACGTGTATTACCAGTGGTTGGATCATATACCGCCCCAATAACTCAAGCACTGGGCGAGTAGATCCTTGAATATGTTTCATAACAATCAACCATACTGACTATTTCATAGGGTACAGTATGAGTGAAACGTCGTACGTGTAGACCGACGTACTCCGCATATCTCATGTGGTATATCACAGGCACTTTTCCTCTCTCTCTCTCTCTCTCTCTCTCTCCTCTCTCTCTCTCTCTCTCCCTCGCTCTCTCTCTCCCTCTTTCTCTCTCTTTTTACCTATACTTTGCACATGCCCACACACACTAGCATTTTGTCTGTTGAGGTGTGTCTATGTATGTATGTGCGTTCACGCATATCAGTCCACCCAGACTTTAAGACTCGCCCCTATAATAACACAATGGGGTTTTGGTTAGTACCACCCTCAATATTACGCGCCTCATACTTCACTAGTACATCCACTGTGATTGCTCAGGTACCCTTATCAGACCAGTTACCGTCCTCCTGCCCCGCCCCCTTCCTTCTATGTGCTCACTGAACCGTAACACCTGGCACCGGCTATCAGAATACATTGGAGATTTTCTTAGTCACTTACAGATCCTAACGGTGAGGTGAGTATGAACGTTTTCTCTATTAAAATTTTTTTTTAAATTAAACATTTTCTCTTCATTGCTTCCATTTTTCCATGCTTTTGTTGTTCTCGTCCTGTTGTCACCTTCTGATGTAGTCACAGCAGATCTCCTTGACTGTATGTTGTGTTTGTGAATGTGTTTGTTTGCTGATGAAGGCTAATCGCCGCAACGTTCTGTATGTGTCTTAACTCTGTTATGTAAAGCTGTAAGAATTTTTTGGGCACGTTATGTTAAAAAAAGTTAGTTGCATATCTTTTAAAGGACGAGACAGTCGGAGCAGCATTATTTGCTGTCGTGATTTCTTGGCAAGTTTACGTTCAGTAGTTTGCCATTGCTTTCTGAACGACACCCATACCATTTTGTAAAAAAACCAAATCAAAACTGTCTGCCGCCAACTGTGTTTCGAACGCGGGTATGCGAGATTGCGAACTGTGCCCATAACCTGTTCGTCACAGAGACGGCAGACACGTTATGAGAAGAAATAAACTAGACAACTTAGTGACAACTGGCAAGATTGAGGGGAAAAGAAAAGGGGGAAGGCAGAGAGAGAAATATATAGATGGTTTGGCCACATAGCATTATCGAGAAGAAAAAACACTGAGCTGATCTACGACTCTGGTGATCATGTGTGATGGTGAAACATGACCGCCCATGCTTATCGGCAAGGCACATGATGATATTGACAAACACTGTCTCTGCGATGGATCTCCAATTTGTTATTTTCCATGAAATACCTCAGGGATGTACAGAGTAACAATGATGGTGATCTGCATAGCTTGTGGACATTATCTGCTTTTTCTTCTCATTTCTATTAAAATCATTTAACATAAAATTAACATTCGCCAATCAATTGGATGGAAGTCTGCGTGGCCGAAAGGCTATAAACACTCGCTCTTAAACTTTCTATGTGCAGATGTCAAAGTAATGGGTTAATTCTCTACACCAGTTTAAATGTTGACTTCTCCTTCAGAAATCAATGGCAAACTACTGAACGTAAAATCTGCAGTTATATATTATATGAAGTATGCAACTGCCGAGATGCAGTGAAGTATTCCAGGCAAGAAATCAGGCAGCATTTTGTTTATGGTGTCTGTGGCTAAATTCACTCAGGCAATACATTGTTTTGAATTTCTGAACTATGTCTAATTTAACTAATCAATCTACGGCAGGGGTGGGCAAACTTTTTGTGTGTAGGGCCACATTGACAAATGTAAAGCTATTGGGGGGCCGCATTTATATTATGTCCACTTTGTTTACAGCAACCTATCACAATAAGTAATTATGAATTATTTATAGGTAATTAAACAGTATACATAATTAATTTTTGCAATTGTATTTTACTTATACACTAATACATTATATTTTACAATATGGACACAAACTTTTACTAATATGTTAACAAGATTTCACAATTTTTTTTTTTTTTAATAATTTTTTTTAAATTATCTATCAATGGCTTTAATTTAGACACAAACTGATTAAATTGTCACTACAATTGTTGGTTTCTAATGAGATGTATGTAACTGCTTGCAATTTTTGACAATATTCTTGAAATCTGGAGCAAGTTTACTTGTTGAAATTCGCATTGCATCACTAATTTTCTACGTTACACAATGTATATGTACAATTTTCTCCATTTATTACATTTTTTTCGAAAATGCTCACGACAATCGTCAGTGTATGTGTGTTGTGTATAAAGTGTGAGTGTTTGTTCAGCTAGTTTCAGTGATTATGTGAGGCATCATGTATGTGTCTAGAAGTGAGGATGTGTATATGGGTGTGTATGTGGGGGATGTGTGTGGGTGGATGGGGGATGTGTGTGTGATGGGTGTGGGGGATGAGCGTGGGTGGGGGATATGTCTGGATGGAGGTATGTGTGGGTTGGTGGAGGATGTATGTGTGGGTGGTGAGGGTGGGTGGAAGATGTGTGGGGAGATGAGGGTGGGTGGGAGATGTGTGGGGAGATATGGGTGAGGGAGGTGAATGGGGTGGATGTGTGTGGGAGACATGTGTATGTGTGGGTGGAGGATGTGTATATGTATGGGGTCTTGTATGGGAGGGGTGGTGTGGTGGGTGGGGGAGGTGTGAATGGGTGTGTGATGTGCGAGTTAGTGAAGGATGTATGTGAGGGTGGGGATGTGTATTTTGCTGCGTGGTTAGGGTGTGTGAGTGTGGGTGAGTAGATGGCAGATTATGTGTTGATGGGTGGGTGGTGGATGTGTGAGTGTGAGTGGTTGAGGGATGAGTACGTGAGTGGATGGATCTGTGGGGTGATGAGTGTATGGGTGGGGATGTGTGTATGGGAATGTGTGTGTGGGTGGGGGTATATGTGGGAGTAAATGTGAGTGGTGAGGTGTGTGTGTGGGAGGTGTACGTTTGTGGATGAGGGATGTCTTGTTGGGTGGGAATGTGTGTGGGGGATGTGTGGGTTGTGGGTGGGGATGGGTGGCTGAGGGTGGATTGGTGGAGGATGTGTGGGTGGGTGAGTGTGTGTAGATTGGTGTGTGTGTGTGTGTGTGTGTGTGTGTGTGTTGAGGGGTTTGGGATGTTTGGGTGGGTTGGGGCAGATTGTCTGTGTGGTGATGTGTGTATGTGGGGGATTTGTGGGTTGGTGCGGGATGTGTGGGTTGGCTGGGATATGTGTGGGTGGGGGATGTGTGTTTGGCTGGGTGATTGGGGGTGCGCGTTTGGGTAGGGGAGTATATGTGGGTGTTGGTGGGTGGAGGATGTGTGGGTGGGGATATGTGTGTAGATGCTTGGGATGTGTGGGTGGGTGATGGATGATTATGTACATGTGTGCCTGGGGGTGTGTGGGTGGGTGTTGTGTGGACAGTTGGAGATGAGTGTGTGGGGGATGTGTTTGTGCGGGAGTGGAGGGGTTGTGAGTGGGGGATGTGTGTGTGTGTTGGTTTGTGTGGTGAATGGGAGATGAGTGTGTGGCTGGGCAGATGTGTGCAAGTTGGTGTGGGATGTTGGGGATTGGTGGGGCATGCATGTGTGGTTGTTTGGGGGATGTGTGGGTGGATGGGATGGGTGGTTGGGGATGTGTGGGTGGATGGGAAGGGTGGGTGGGTCATGTGTCTCATAACATGGCAATATGCATTGTTCATATTTACAACATTCATTTGACAATGCTTTTTATCTATGTGAATGTATTATGCACTACTGATGAACGAAAGATAAGTGGTTGGAAGGGCCGAATGTAAGACGGGAATGCATGCGCAATTTGTTACCCTTTGAAAATAAAGTCCGTTCTTTCACATAACAGCATGCAAGGTGCAGTCCGACAGTAAAGATCTATTCTTAAATTTATTGATCTTCATGTAAGAAAATGCTTGTTCGCAAATGTATCCAAACAATGATAAAAGATTACAAAATAGAAAATAGAATTTTTATCAAAATGTTAAGACAATCATAACGGTTCATGAAATTCAGTAAGATTCACCAAAATAGCTTAAAAACGAAGACAACATTTTTATTTCTAAGTGCCCTTGAGGGCCGCATAATATCAGTTGCCGGGCCGCATGCGGGCCGTAGTTTGCCCACCCCTGACCAAGGCCATAGCCAACAGCCATACCACTCACCTTCTCGTTGCTACTTTAGCGTTGATATCCCTAAGGGTGACAGTCATTTCAAAATGTTTACACTTGTCCCCGGCCAAGTCTAATTCGTTGTATGTTATATCATTCAAGAAGACCTCATCATCATCTTCCACTTCTGAAGTCAAGCGTCATGGATAGGAATAATTTGCTCTCCAGCACCCGGTGGGCGGCATTGGATAGTGTCATTCCGTGTGATTGTACAATGTCTTTGATGTCGTCAATCCATTTTCTTCTTTTGCGTCCTTTTGGTCTCGTCGCAGATGATCTTTGATGTAAGGCCAGTGTTGGTAGTTGATGGTGTTGCATTCTAACGACATGGCCAAAACACTTGATCTTCTGTCTTTCAATAAATGTGGCACAAGGTGTTGATCCCACTGTCTGATAACAGCATTTCTCACTCGATCTCAGATTGTTAAATTGGCAGCTCTCCTCAGGCATCTCATCTCACAGGTGTTGATTTTGCGTAAATGTGATTTGGATGAAGTCCAAATTGAGATTGGTAGCATAGGGATGGTGTGAATATGCTGTTTATTATCTGTCGTATTGCGGACATGGGTATGTATGGATGTTTCAGTAAGGGTGATAGTTGATATGTAAGTGCACTAGCTTTTTGACATCTGTCCAATCTGCCATCTTCTGTGATCATACTTCCAAGATATTTGAATTCTTTAACTTGTTTCAGAGTTGTGTTATTTATCTGTATACTTAGTGGACCAGGCGATCTGCTAACTTGCATTACTTGGGTTTTGGCTCCGTGTATACTCATATTGTATCTGCTGCAGGTTTAACTCAGATTATTAATATGATTTTCTAGTCTGCCCTCATCGCTGTAAAACTGGCACTGATCATCTGCAAATAGAAGTTCATTTATTTCCTGTGGATCAGTTATTTCATCTGGAGTAAAGAGTTCTAAATTTTCTGAATCTGTTCTGTCAAGGCTTGCTTCTTTGGATATTCTGTCCATGTAGATATTAAATAGCAGAGAAGAGATCACACATCCCTGTCTCACTCCTGTATTGACTTTGAACATATCTGATACACCTTCTTGTGTTCTTACTGCACTTCGGCTGGAGTGGTACATGGCTATGATGTTTTCTAGCAATTGTCCTTGTATCCCAGTCTTCAAGGATGGTCCATAATTTGTATCTGTCTACTCTATCTAAAGTCTTTTCCTAATCTACAAACACAATATTCTGCTGGTGACTATATTCTATAGTTTGTTCACATATTTGTCTAAGTGTGCTGGCTGCTTGCTTGTGTTCGCTGGCTGTGAACTCCAGCGTGAAGTCATGTATGTCGGATGAAGACATCCTGTTGTCCAACATCAGTGTGATGTCATACCGGACCTGAGGTTTGCGTGAGTATCCGTTGTCCCATGTCTGGCTTATTGGTGTGCAGACTGGTGGTTCCTCGCCGTGTAGGCAGATACTCTCCGACTTCGGAAGAATCATCGATCCTACTACGTTAGCCAGGACCGCGAAGGGACCTGTTGCCCAGGACGCACGGCTAGGACGTGCTAGTACAGTGGTTCTCAACCGGTAGGGAATTCCCCCCTCCCCAGGGGGAATTTAGGCTTCCAGGCGTGGGGGGGGGGGGGGGGAGAGATAAGATTATTTCAAGATCTCATTGATACAAGAACCAGTTACTTGATATTGTTTTTCCCTCTAATTGTAACAGTTTTGTACCTAATGAAATTCGTTTTATAACGTAAGTAGACCCGCAAATAATGTTTTATGTAGATGTCTAGACTTGTTCTAGTATGTGTTATTAAATGTAGCTTCCATTTTAATGTATAATGTGTAGGGGGAGAGGGGTTTATAGGGATAAAATTCGAAAGGGGGGAATGACGTTCTGAATATTTGGTAAGGGGTGGGGGGGAGGACATGGGTCAAAAAAGGTTGATAACCACTGTGCTATTAGGTCTTGGCCAGTATAGAAACTGGCCCTAGTGAATTGGAAATACCTCTGCGTCCCTGTCTAAGTGTAAATAGTGCATTAGTGCAACTTTTACCTTTCAGAAAACCGAATTGTACTTTGCTAAACTGTTGTTCAACTGTTAGTTAGTTAGTTAGTCGACAGATCATCCTCGTTGCACATCGAACCATTCAATCCATAAGTGCTCGGATCCCCTCCTCAGCAAATCCCGCAGCGTGTAGCGGCTAACGACGCCAGTTCTGTGTTGGTTTATCAATCTTCTTTGGCTTCCTGCGTAGTGTTCTTGTTTGGCCATCCCTCTTTTAATTTGCTGCTCTCGCAGTCTGGCCATTGTTGTAGATTCACAGTCATCACTTGGTTCTCGCAAAAGTCTCACTTCTCGTAGAGCATTCAGAATGTCAGCCTGGTCCATGGCGCGTCCGCCCTCCACAGTAGCCTCACCTGCGAGCTTGTCAGCCCGCTCATTTCCTTGTACTCCCGCATGCCCTGGCACGAAGATGAAACTAATCTTTGCCAGCCGAGACGCTTCCAGAGGCAGCAACCATTCTCTTCGGATCGACCCCTCCTCTATCCTCTTGATCATGTTCATTGAGTCGCTAAGGAAACAAGCCCTAGTGAATGTCTGTGTCTCGAGCCATGTTATTGCTTTACTTACTGCCATGACTTCCATGGTCAGGCTACTTGTGGTTTCAGTGAAAGCACCAGAGTCCTCCTTCACAATTCTCCCTCCGGCCCGAGCTGTAAAGGCCCATGAGCTTCTCACATGTCGGACGACCGACCCATCTGTGTAGATGACCGCGTCACCGTCTAGCAAATTCTTGAAAATCAACGCTTGTTCTTCAGCCACAACAGCAGCCGGATTTTCTTGTCTGCATTTTTCTATCTAGTTGGATGCAAACTGAAAAGGATGTGCAGAAGTCTGTTGGCACTTGCACCCACTCCTCGCCAGGTTCTAAGTCCTCAAGTGAACACACCTGTTGAAGAATGTCTTCGGCTTGACCCATCCACGACCGTCCTCTTTTTAACCTGCTGCTCTTCACCTTCCTAATTTCACTATGCAGTGGATGTTGTATGTTTGCGTTAATTCTGAGGTAGGCGCGTGCCCTGCAAACTTGTATTCTCTCTTCAATGGTTGGAAAATCAAGAAGGTAGCGCATCGCCCTGCATGATGTATCTCTTGTACATTAAAGAATAATGCGCATAGCTTCATTCTGTATCCTTTCCATACTTTCTATCTGCTTATGGCTGAGAGTTCAACTGTAGGTCTAGCTAGCTCTTTGTTCCGATAGTTTTGCGTACATTTTCCCTATGGAGAGGTGGAGAGATAATATACATACAGGCCTACAAGTACTTGGAATCAGCGACTGGCAAGAGAAAGTCAACCAGAGATACGAATGGATACGGCTTGTATCTGCAGCACAGAACCTCAAAGGCTCGGAATGCTTAAGAAGAAGAAGAGAATTTTCTTTAAATTTTGTGTGGCCCTAGAAGGCCAGTTAAAAATTAATGACTTTTCAATCACCACGTACCGATCATAGAAAGTACACTATTAATTATTAAAGATAAATGTAGAACGTTAAAAGTTGATTATAAAATGTAAGTAAGTAAAGATTAAACAAATTTTATGTAAGGACAGTAACAGGATTATTGTTGGGATTATAAATCTGACTGCTGTATTGACTATCTTATTTCCTAAAGAATAAAAAGGAGATTTCTAAATTAGATAATGATCTTATAGCTAGGTATAGTATTGCCGTTTTTATAAATTCTAGTAATCTCCCTTGTAACATTATTAGATGTTTATGTCCCTTACTCATTGCTTCAATCAATCAATCATGTGCCATGCCGGAAAGCGTGTGCGGTCATGACTCGCCATTTCACTCGATCACCAGAGTTGTGGATCAGCTCAGTGTTCCTGTCTCGTCCATGCCAGTGGCCAAGCCATCCAGGTATTTTCCTCTCGGTCTTCCTCTTGGTCTGTTCCCTTCGATCTTGCCAGTTGTCACTAATGTTCTCACACTCCATGAGGAAGAAGTGGACTGGAGAACTCATTGGCTTATCTAGGTGTTTTTCTTTTAGATATCTAGTAATTCTGCAGAATGCTTTACATAAGTATTAAGTGTAGTGATCAATCAAGGCATTACTATCATGTTATCATGATATTTTAAATATTTCTCTAAGCAAACGTAATTGCACGGCATTTGGAAAGAGAGAGAGAGGGGGGGGGGGGGGGGGGGGGGGGGGGAAAGTTTGAGGGAGATAGAAAGCGAAAGAGAGGAGGGTGAGGGGTAAGAGAACTATTTGTTCAAAATGAATTAAATTTACAAACATAAATGACATTTCCTCTAAGCATAATATTTGTCAACATAAACACCATAAACTTGCACGGCCGTTCGCCTGGTTTTCCAGGTTTTCTCCTGCTCACTTCGCCTATTAATCTGTCACCTCTCTCATTCCTGTCATCTAGGCCATAGCCACCAGTCACACGACTCACCTTCTCGTTGCTACTTTAACGTTGAAATCCCCGATGATGGCAGTCATTTCAAATTTTTACACTAGTCCCCAGCTAAGTCTAATTCGTTATTTCATTTAAGAAGCTCTGAGCAAGAAAGAAAACATGAGTGAAGAATTCATTGGCATTGAGATCTTTCGCATTTACTGAAACCCTTGCCTTCTACAAATTCACATTGTTCTTCTCCTATTTATATATCCATCATAACTGTCATTTACAGCCAATATAGTTCCTTGCCGTGTATGGCAGAAGGGTCTTTGAGCCTGAGGAATTAAGGCCGCCTGGCTAGTGCAGTCGTCGCAAACTGCAGATTAGGATTTTCTTTTTGCCCCCGACAGAGAAATATCCCACACCTTAACGAGGTTTCGAACACGGGTCTCCCCAAGGAGAGTCCGGCGTTCTAGCCATTCGGCCAGCCGCTTTCCTCTTCCATCATAACTGATACCCCTATATTTGTTTTTCTCTCCACCAGAATGGTTTATGCAAAATTCCTCGGAAATTATAATGCCCTCTGGTCTCACACATATGCTTAACATGTTAATATTCAGTCTTCCCATTTCTTTCTTAATGTTATCAAGGCCTCGTGCTGGCTGTGGAATTGTCGGAACCTGAGTTGGGACATGTCTCCAATCTAGTATGGTTAAAAGCGGTAACTGCAGAACTCTTTCACAATCTCTCAATTAAGACCACGAACTTGCAACGTCTCATGTCAACTCTCTAGCCTTTCCTCCGAGCGAGGGTGGTGAGTCTAAGTGCAGTCAAATCATACAAATGTCGGCCTAAGTCCAAACTCCATACCAGAACGGTAATCGTCCGTAAGTCGCGCTCACCTGCAGAGACCAAGAGGTGGGTCGGAAAACCAAAGGAAGAACCGGCTTCCTAGTAGAGTACGGCGCCGTGAACGGGGCACGAAGAAGGAATCCGCCAACGGAAACGGATGGAGGCGATAGAGGGCGTGGATAGAGAAGCAGGCCAGCCACGTCTACTGCTGCTAAGGGGCAAGTACAGGCTGCACAGACTCACCTCACTGGGGGAGGGGACGCTAGAGAGTGGACATACTAACAGCTAAGAGAAAGCACAACAACAAGGACAACGAAATTGACTGATCTGTGGGTGGGTGGTGGATGTGTCTCATAACATAGTAATATGTATTGCACTACCCACACATACATCCTCCATCCAGCCACACACGGCAGAGGAAAGACGCCCGGAGTCATGACCCTGACGGGACCGCCCCTAGAGAGTGTAAAGAGTGTAATGGTCCGAAACTCTTGGGAAAGGGGGTACACTTCCTTCTGACGATCAGAAGTCCCCGGCCGTGTTTGCTCCGTGACGGAGTTTTTATCACTAATGTATGGCCAGTCCATCAGACGATCCGGATAGACGGATGGGCACTCTGGGAAGACAGAACATTGCTGCAGCAGCAGTGGTAGAATAGGCTCCACTGGTGAAACAGTGGGGCCGACAGCAGACAGGGCTGACACCCCTAATGCTGAATAATGCCCTTGTCGCGTCAAGTCAGAATACAAGCAGATGCCCCTTGGATCCTGCGAAAGAGAACGAACGAACGAACGAACGAACGAACGAACGAACGAACAGACTTTATTTTCAAAGGGTAACAAATTGGGCACGCAGGCCCATCTTACATTCGGCCCTTCCAATCACTCATCTTTCTTTCATCAGCAGTGCATAGGAAAAAAACATTGTCACATGAATTTTGTAAACATAAACAATACATATTACTATGTTATGAGACACATCCACCACCCACCCACCCCACATCCCCCAATCACTCCAACTCCCCCACCCAACCACACACATAACCCACACACACATACATTCCCTCAAACCCATCCACTATATCCCTACACTACACATCTCCCACTCACACACACACCTCTCTCCACCCACACATCCCATTCCACCCACACCCCCAAGCACACATTACATTCAATAACCCACACATCCCCCACCTACACACATCTCCCCACCCACTCACATATCCTCTACCCGTCCCATTTCCCACTAACAATCACTCACCCAATATCCTCCTCCACCCACACACCTCCAACCACCCAGCCGAACACGCCATCTCCCCGTCAACTCTCATATTCCGCACCTACCCACACACTAATTCCGCACTCACCCACATAATCTAACATCTCCCCCAGCCCACTCACAGATCCCGAGCCCACACCTACAAACATCCCCACATCTATCCACACATCTCCTACCCATCCACACATCCCCCAACTACAATCACCCTCACTACCCACACATACATCCT